>JABSTQ010009914.1:0-371776 GCA_013358835.2 Ixodes persulcatus
GCTCCTCCCCCGACGCTTCTCGCTGTGCCAAGACGGCTCCTAGTCCACACGGTGAGGCATCCGTGATCAGCACTGTCGGGCTTGCAGGGTCGAAATGTGCTAAGACTCCAGCGGATGCCAGCAGCTTTTTACTTCTCTGGAATGCTTGCTCTTCTTCAGATGTCCAACACCAGCGGGCTCCTGCCCCCAGCAAGCGTTTCAAAGGATACAACACATCCGACAGATTTGGCATGAACCTTCTATAAAAGTTGATCAAGCCCAAGTAGCTTTGCAGTTCCTTCACATTCCGAGGCACTGGTGCCGCCAGCACGGCTTCTGTCTTGTTTGGATTTGGCTGAAGACCAGCTGAGCTGATAATGTGCCCCAGATACTCCACCTTGGCCGCCATGAACTCGCATTTGGACAGCTTCAGCCGCGGTCCAGCTTTCTTCAGTCGCTCCAGGACCTGGCACACATTGGCCCAATGGTTGCTGTCGTTGGTGCCGGTCGCGAGTATGTCGTCAAAGTATACTGTGACATGATCAAGGTCGTGTAGGAGGTTCTCCATCGCGCGTTGAAACAAAGCAGGAGCTGACGACACCCCAAACGGAAGTCTGGTAAATTGATACAAACCCTTCGGGGTGTTAAGGGTAACAAACTTTTGCGAGTCTTCGTGCAACTTGACCTGCTGGTATGCATCTTTCAGATCGAGCTTCGTAAACTTGACTCCCCCCGTTAGCCTTGCGAACAGCTCTTCGATGCGAGGGATCGGGTACGACTCGAGCACCGTCACAGGGTTGACTGTTATCTTGAAGTCGCCACACAGGCGAACACGGCCATCCCGCTTCACTACGGGAACGATGGGCGCAGCACATTCGGACGTCTTAACTGGTCGAATGACGCCCTCGCGCTCCATCCTCTGCAACTCCTCAGTAACTCTGTCTCGTAACGCGAACGGGACGACTCGCGGCTTGAAAAATCTTGGTTTAGCACCCTCCTGTACGGTAATCTGGGCGGACACGCCATCAAAGGTACCCAGTCCTTCCGAAAATACTTCATGGAACTGGCTCACCGCTTCCTCCAGGGATGTCACAGCGTTGACGACTTCTGGCTTGACGATTCCTAGCTTGAATTCCCTCATCCAGCTTCTTCCGAAAAGCGTAGGACACGGGCCCTTTACGACGAACAAGGGCAGAACGCGCTCGTTCTCGCCCAGCTTCACGGTTGCCTCAAGCTTGCCCACCACAGGCTTCATGTCGCCAAAAAGCTTCTTAACTGGACGTCCGATGGCTCCAGCGTCGCCGAAGGAAACAGCTCCGTAAACTTCCTCTCGCTAATGGTTGACACGCTGGCACCGGTATCCAACTCCATGTTCAATGTCACTCCGTTGACGGCAACTTCGACTCGCATTGGCTCTGGTCCGGTTGCTTGAAGCAGCCCTAAGGTCGTACGCCTCCTGCGTTCCTGGTTTGGATTCCGGCGCTGCCAGCTCGTCATCCACGTTGTGGGACAGGTCTCGATCCACTCCTGGGTCTCGCCTTTTCCGTTTGACATGTATTGGATCTGCATACCCGAGCCAAATGCCCTCTCTGCTCACACTTGAAACAGACGCTGCCCACGTGACGACATTGGTGTGCTAGATGATTAGCCCCACAGCGGAAGCAAGAACCCCTTGCCTGCTGTTTGGTGGGCTTAGTCTTGACAACATTCGCAGACACTCCGGCCTGCACAGGTGTCGCTTGAGCCAGCTGAGCACGTAATGCACGGGAATCTTTCTTGGCAGCCTCCATGGCGATTACGGTGTTCCTCGCGGTCTCAAAGTCCAACTCGGCCGTTTCCAGCAGGCGAGTCTGCATCGCGACGTTGTTGATTCCGCTCACAATTTGGTCCCGTAGCATGCGCTCCCGAAACGTTTCGAACTTGCAGTCTTCGGCAAGCTTCTTCGGCGATGCGATGTAATCGTTGACAGGCTCTTCGTCCCGCCGATGCCGAGAAAAAAACTTGAAGCTGGCCACCACCTCCGATACCCTCGGCGAGTAGTGCTTGTTCAAAGCTTCGAAAATCGCAGCCAATGTTGCTTCGGCAGGCTTCGTAGGGGCGAGCAGGCTCCGCAGCAGCGAGTAAGTTTCTGACCCGCAGCACGTCAGAAACACGGCAGTCCTCTTCGTTGCAGCGATGTCGTTCACGGCGAAGTATAATTCTACCCGTTCGCGATACTCGGTCCTATCCGACGTAGCCGAGTCGAACGGTTCCACCTTCCCGATGACAGGCATGGCTGCTGAAGGTGACGCAGGACAAACAGGTAAGACGTGCGCGACCGTTCTTTATCGCTCGTCGCCAGTTGTGATAATCCACGCCAGGCACATCGCCCGAGTCAAGGTGAGGGACAACATTCCAAATCGAGGACGTAGACCGCACTGACTGGCCCAGTCAGGCATCGTCTTCGTCGTCTGTTTATTTACCACCGCGGTGGCGCCCTCGTAGTGTACAGCGCAAGATATCACACCGACCTGTTCGAATTCTCAAGCGTTCTCTGCCTCGCGGCGTGCGTATAGCGCGCGCCCCGAGAACGTCGTCTTTTATTTCTTTTCATTGTTTTCCTGTTTAGATCTGTGTCACCACACTACCATACCGTTACTCGAGTGAGGTCGAATCCGCCATGCATGGGCGTACCAACCGGGGGGGCAAGGGAGGCGCTCGCCCCTCCCGTCCTCAGAGTTGGGGGGCAAGGCATGTGTTTTGCCCCCCACCCCCTCCTGAAACAGCCGCCACTGGGCAGGGGAAACAGTGGCCAGCGGCGCCCAAGGGATACCAAGGGCACCGTCCCACCGGCCCTGAGAGGGGGGGGGGGGGGGGGAGGAGGGTCTGGTTTGTCCCCCCCCCCCCCCCCCCCACTCAAAAAGAAGTTGGTACGCCACTGCCGCCATGCCCTTCCTAAACGGAAACGGAACGCGGGCACGGGCTAATGGGAGAGCGCGTCGACACATCAATCGCTGTCGCTACTCAGCAAAGCTTTCATGGAACATGCGCCGGGGCGCGTGCAACGTCGGCGAAGCGACCGTATCGGTGGCTTTCCTGCACGGCGCTGGATTCTTGGCTCCTTACGGGATCGATCTCGGCGAATGGCTGCGCGGCGGCACGTGGAAGACAGACGCGTAACTCTGGTCTCCCCACTCAGGTCGCTAAACTCGTCAGACACAACTTTCTTTGTGTTATGACATAGCGGGGGGAGGAGTCGAAAGATTGCAGCCAAGTTTTCTTTTCTCACGAACCCGCAGATCCGTAGATCTTCGTGACGTTTTTCTTTGAAAGGGCGAAAAATCCCTACTACTTCCTAGGCGCCGAGCTAGAGCAGCACACGGAGACGAACGTGGTTCGTATTAGCGGCGAGATGTTTTGGTGGCGCCCTCCTGTGGTTCCCCCTTGTGACGTCATTACCTTGCAAACAACAAGTTCGATGGTGTTTGTTATTAGCAAGGTGGAAGCTTGAAATCATTGCGCTCTCAAAGGAACACTGCCAACACCGTCAAAATTAAAGTTCTTTCATTCCTCTTATTTCCGTCGATGATAAATCCCCTTTCCGACGTCATAGTCAGCGTTCGGCCAATCGTGGAAATCCGACCACAGCGACGCTTTCGGTCGCGCACGGGGCTAATACGTATTATGTCACGATGATGATTATCAGGTGCGACCTTGATGGTCTCTAAAGAGCACAGCGGAGGCTTGGGTAATTGCATTCTAAAATCAACACCGTTAAAGTCGATAGTCTGATATCGTTCTTATTTCCCCCGATAAAGCAGGATTTACTGAAAAAAACGTCCCTGTCGTCTCTTTTATTTATCTCGGCCTTTTGAATTTGATCAGAGTGTAGCCCGATGGGGCTAGGTCATAACCAGCCGAGTAGCGTTGTCCACCTTTGGACGGATTTCGCTTACAGGCAGTTGTCCTCCATCAGCGGGAGATAAAATCATTTTATGATATACTTTGTTTCACTTTATCTGCGATCGAAGCCAAAGCTAGGAGCGCGAGACCCACGCTTTTTGTGTTTCTGCCCAGCTCGCGCGCTCGAGCAAAGCCTGAACGCACGGAGCTTTCGTGCTCGCGCTTCCAGCTTTGCCTTCGCTCGCACATAAGGTGAAACGAAGTATAGACTTTCAAAGATAAGCCAAACTGGGATTAATTCTGCGTTCATCAACTGAAATAAGAGTAATGTCAGTTTGGTCAATATTGACGGTGATGTTTCGAGAACACGAGGACACCAAGCTTTCATCGTACACAACCAAACTTTTCACCGTCGACTCGAACACGCGCCATCAAATTTGTCGTTCACAACTGATCATCCTGACCCTGACCTCAAAGCTATGAACTATAAGAGGACGTCACTGAACGCGCCTGCACACAACGAGCCCTGGCACGAGCCTCTCGATTGAAAGTCTGTCATGGCTGCTCGTAAGTTCACGAAACGCGCCCCGTTTTAATTCCAGAATCTCTAGAACCATAATTTAGAAAATTACACGCTGTGCTGTTTTTCGTCATCGCTCAGTTGGAGCCTCTAAGCAGGGCCGTCTAAACAGAAGAACGGGGAGGGGGGCGATTGACCCCCCCCCCCCCCCCCCCCCCCCAAGTGGCGTTCAAAAAGGGGGCGCAAAGGGCATAAGGGTGTAAGAGGGGGGGAAGGGGGATATCGCCCCAGCCTATAGCATTTTAGAGAGTTATAATAAAAAAAAAATGACAGATGTTTACAGTTCTCTATAATGTCGAATTAAAGCGCAGCTCTTGAGGAGGAGGAGGGGAGGGTACAGAAGGGAGGGTATGCTCCTCCATCCCCCCCTCCCTCCTCCTATCCTGTTGCTTTCTTATTTAGCGGGGAAACCTAATTGGTGTCAAAATCACGTGACGTCAATTTCCCCGCTAAATTTAGTGAAAAAACGTCCCATAATGCAACGCGCGCGGTTACGCCGACGGCGACGCCGCTCAAGCTCGAAAGGGGCGCATAAAGGCGCATTCACATTGCGCAAAAGACGCGCGTTGCGGTCGACGTCGACGCCGGCGTCGTAAAATACGAAGCAGTCACACAGGGCCACCCGACGGCGGCGTCTTCTCGGGGAATCTCGCGTTTGTCGAGAGAACACGGAAATTTTTTATTCGTCTGCTTCGCACGATTGCTGTTGCCTTGCCTTAGCGATTGCATATGCGGTGGGAGACAACCGTCTTCACTGAAAGGACAACGGCGATGATTATATACACGTTTACACTCCGGTTATATGCAGCATTGGTGAAAGGCACGGACTCGAACGGGCAGCTTCAGAAGGTGCTCTTTTGCCGCGTTTTTCTGCAAACAAAGCACGGTGCTACGCCGGCGCGTGTCCCAGAGCCTGCCTTCGCGTCCGTACCTTTAACACTGCACGCAGCTTGTGCGAGAGTGTATTCAATGGAGAACTGTTGTATTCCGTAGTGGTGGGTGCACACAAAGGACTACACAACAGATTGGGAGTGATCGCTCCCGGACAGTCGGAGGCAGGAACACACTGCGAACTTCGGTGGCAGCTTTCGCGCAAACGATGAAGAGTAGTTTCACGGCGTCGCACACGCACCTAAAACACTGCTCACAGTCAGATGTTCCGATCGGCTTGCTTCTTTCCACGCTGAAATGCTTCTAGCCACGTTTGGCGAGTGCACGAATCTCCCGACCCCTCTGCCTTTTCGCCTTCATTGTGGGTCGAAAACAAAAAAACGGCGAAAACATGTCCTAACCGGAAAAGGGCGACACGTCACGTCCGGACGCTCGCTGATTGGCTCAAGCGCGCGCGTCGAGGGAAAAATTGGGTCCAGAGGCGTCGTCTCCCTGCGTCGTCCTCCTCGGCGCGCGACTTTTTTCAATACAAAAATAAGCAAAAAATTCACCCCTTGACGCGCGTCTTTCCGCTGTGTGAATGCTCCTTAAAGGGATACTCCGGCGATTTCTTCATGGTCCCCGATTTGCTTGAAATTTCGCTAAACTCGCCAAACAACATCGCTAAAATAGTATCCCAAATATTAGGTCAAAATAATTTTTTCTCACAAAGTTATTGAATTTACAATTCTGGTCCTCGTCGTGTTTTTCAAACTGAAAGTCTCTACTGGCAACAACGAAAAAGTGACGTCACTGGAAGGCAGGGGTTCACTCTTTAGACTGTAGAATTTGTTCCCGACTGATTACAAGCAGTTTCATGGTGTCAAATGAATGTTTTGGAAGCTCGCCCCAGGACCCGCGCTCCAGCACGGAACAAATGATTGGCATATTCTATTTTTTAGACTGCTTGCTCGACTGGCAAGCCTGCCCGCCACTGACGTCACGGCACTGAAACGTGCGGGTATATTTTAATGTTGGTTTTTGCATCATTTTCATTTGCCGATTTCGCAATAACTATTATGAATTTCGCGATACTAAATTGCATACCGAAAAGGGTAAAGGCCGGGGAGTCAGAAAATATAGTTAGTTGAGGTAGCTCAAAAAATCGCCGGAGTACTCCTTTAAGAGTTGCGCTCTGAAAATTCGGGGGGAAGGATATCCCCCTTCTTCACTACTATCACCCCACCCCCCTTCTCTCCCTCTCTCTCTCCCGAACAATTTCTACGGCCCTTGCTGACCCCTATTTGAGTGTGTGTTTGTGTTGGTTATACCTTTCTTTTTCCCTTTCCCCGGCTTTTTTTCGCCATTCCCCGTCGCCCCCTCATCTCTCAGTGATTACCGGCGTCTGGGTGACCCCGGTGGCGTTGTTGACATTGGCGGAAGATGAGCTCTAAAACCGCATACACCGCGCACGGCTCCACTATATCACAAAGTTTAATCTTCGCCTCGATTCCGAAGCGAAGATTTTGGCCTCAAATAACTCCTTCCCCAAGTTGTGAAACGTCACTTTGTCGTCAGCAATAACTTCCACAAACGACGATCTTGCGACGAGAAAGTTCGGAGTATTTACAGCCCGCCTATGCACAATCTACGTTTCATTGACTCTATCGCGGCGTAGGGATGTAGGGACACTCAGGCGCGACGTCATCAGTGCAGCCGTTCAATCGGCTGGCCCCACGGTGTTGCTCGCGCGCGCTCCGATGAAGCTCGCTACGACTTTGTGTTTCACATGCTCGCTGGAATTTGAGCGCCAAGAGAGTTTGGATGATTGACATCTCGTCCCGCGTGACGCCAACGTCGCGGGAGTCCAATCAGCACGCTCCGCGAACTTTGTGCCCAACTTTGTGTTTGACGAGTTTAGCGACCCTGGCGAGCAAAATAGAAGATTGGCGGCTCGCGTTTCGAACATGCGTCATTTCGCTTCCCACTACAGTTTTCTTCATACTCGATCCCATTAAAGGCCGGTTCTCACATGCAGCGAAGCGCTGATGTAGCGCTTCTCACGTGCCGTCAGCTACTTATTGTCTGCCATGAGCAAGAGTTTTGACGGTGCGATACAAAGCTGGTGAATGCTTCCGTCAGCACGCACTTAGCGCGAGGTCAGCGCTATGCTTGTAGCGCTCCGCTGCATGTGTGAACAGGCCTTATTAGTGCCAGCGTAGCAGAGGCTACGAGAGTGAGCTCCAAGCTTTCAGTGTTCCTGCCTACCACGCGCGCTCGTGCAGTGCGAGCATCGTTCAGAGGAACATGCTTGTGCAAGTAGCTTAGGCTTCTTAAAGGGAAACTGAAGCGGTTCTGTATTTGAGAAAAAAACATTTCAATGGCCTTCATTCTACCTCCAGGATCAGGAATATCGAGATTATTTTTCAATTTGGTGCACGGAGGTTTCAGAAATTAATTGTTAAAGTACCGCCGAAGCCCCTTCTTCTCGGGGCGTGACGTCACACTAGGATTTTTCCGAATCTCTGCTCTCGCGCATCTTCAGCGCCTGTCAAAGCTATGCCCGCGCACTCTTGCTATTTTCAAAAAGGTCAGAAACAGACGTCACGGGCTTGCAATTGCACGCGCTGCCCCCACGTGCGGCACGCGCTTGGCGGCCCAAAGATCCTAGTATATGACGTCACGACCGATCGGAGGTTTTTTCGCGTTTTCTCGCTTTTAGTTGCATCTTCAGGGAAAGCGAATGTGATATTGAGATTCACGGGATAAAAATAAGCCAAATTAACCTCTATAAAAAAAAAAAAAAAAAAAAAAAAACTTCGTCTCACCCTAGCATGGACTAACCGCGAAGGCTGTGCTAGCGCGAGCGGCCAGCCTTGACTGCCTTGACTAGAGCACTTGCTACACGAGCGCTCGTACAGCCGCCGCGGCTTCATTCAAAGCGACTAGGTCGCACTTTTAGCACGCGCGGCTAACAAAAGTCCATACTAAGGTGAGACGAAGTATAACTCGTTTTTTTTCAAGAAGTGTTTCAGCTTCCTTTTAAAGTGAAACATACGTGCTCACGGAGGCTACGAAAGAAGACAATACAAATAACAAAGCTGAAAGGAATGTTCGATGGGGCGCCGAGGCCGCAACGGAGTGATGCTGTTTAGAGAAGCTCGTTTTAGCGAACGCCGTTTTACCGACCGCAGTTTATCGAATTCCTTTATAGAGATACTGCAGTTCAGAGAAAATGGCGATGAGCCTCCTTTTAGCGAATTCGGCCGCCGCGAAGCGGCGTGGGCGGATAAGTGAGGTGAGTTAACATTTTTGTAATGAGCCGCCGCAGACTGCCGCCGCGAAGCGGCGGGAGCGCTGCGGGGGCTTGGGTTAACACGCGCACCAGTGATACACGTGCGAAAGTAAAAAAAAAAAAAAAATTTAAATAGCGTCCTCTTTTTGATAAACGGCATTTCTCTAAACAGAGACTCTGCTTTCTCTAAATTGTGCTTCGATAAAACGTTCCCGTTCTCTAAAACGTGCTTCGACGAAATGGCATTAACCCGGCCGCAAGCTGCATATTTTTTGTTTGTTATAATTTGTTTAGACGTTTTGTTATGGAGCATCTACAGGTGCTGACAGACGCTTGTATTCGAACGTGGCACGTGCATAATCAAACGTTACAACGCCGCTTGTAAGGTCGTGTGCGTGGATGGTGCAGCCAGCACCAAAGCCGTGGCCAGCATAGCATGATCGCGTTTTGCGGACGCACTCGCGCCCCCTGCCCGGCGGGGAGCAAGTCGTCTGCTTCTTGCGCAGGAGCAGCGGTGACGTCAGAACAACGTCCGAGCTCTGATTGACGGGACAGTGGGTAGACCGCAATGCTAGAACCTCGAGCTCTGCCCATTATTTTCAAGCAGCCAATAAGAGCTCGGTGTGCTGAGATCATCGCAACTAGAGCACTGCACAGGGCCAGAATTTCCGGGCCCGGCCCGACCCAGCCCGGTGGAGGCACGGCCCGGCCCGAGCCCGATAGAATATTTAATTTCTAGGCCCCGCCCGGCCCGGCCCGGAAGAGACGCTGCCCGGGCCCAGTCCGGGCCAGGCAGAATATTTAGACAGAAACTTGAGCCTGGCTCGAGCCCGACAAAATTTTTGAAATATAGGGTGGTTCAAGTCACCAGGCTCGATCTAAAAGGGACCGTAAAAATCGACGCCTGCACGCGTAGCCATCTAAACTTTTCGTCAGAGGTGTAATTCACGGGTCGGTTTTTTCTTGTCAGATTACAAAGCGTAGCTCTCTTTCTGTAAAAAATAAGGCCAAGGAACTTGCCAGGGCCTACGGCGGGCAGCAACGCAGACGACAGAGGTCCAGTAGCGGGGTGTGTTTGGCGTTCGTATTGATAGATGGCGCTACCTCCTCATCGCGACGGCTCGCGACCACCGTGGTTTATTAAAATGAATATAATCCTTTTGAAATGTACCTTCGGTTAAAAAATAAATGCGAACAATAAAAGCAAAACGTAAAGTAAAAAAAAAAACGCGTCTGCATAACGGTGGCGCTTTTGCTGCCAACGGATTTCGTCTGCGTATCGTCTGCTATCTTTCGCTGGTCGGCGGCACCTTCAGACGCTGCTCCCAACGCCATCTATCAATACGAACGCCAAACACACCCCGCTACTGGACTTGGTCGTCTGGGTCGCCGCCCGCCGTAGACCCTGGCAAGCTTCTTGGCCCTATTTTTTACTAAAAGAGAATTACGCTTTGTAATTTTACGAGAAAACCCGACCTGTGAAATACACCTTTGACGAAAAGTTTAGACGGCTAGTGCAGGCGTCGATTTTTACGCTCCATTTTAGATCGAGCCTGGTGACTTGAACCACCCTATATAAGCCTGAGCGTCATTCTAAAAAAGGCCAGCTGAACTTAGGAAAATAGAATACAGAGAGAGAAAGAGACAGGCATACCGCTGGACTACCAACTGTGGTTTAATACTTCTTCCTCTTTCTGACCACATTATTATTAAAACACAGTTGGTAGTCCAGCGGTATGCCTACATGTCACTTTCTTCTCTGTATTCTATTTTCCTAAGTTCAGCTGTCCTTTTTAGAATAATGCACCAACAAGCTCAACTACAGTCTATTACTAAGCCTGAACCCGGCCCGAGCCCGACAACTTGTATACATGAGCCCGAAAAGGTTTGCAGGTCCCGTAAAGACGCCCACCCAAAATGAAGAGATAAATGGTGAAAAACATAGGGTGGGCTATCTTTGGGGATACCACAGCAAAACTTTATCAAAACTTAATGATAAGCGCCGGGACACCCGCTACAAACCACGTGACGCGGGAACTGATACCGCAGATCGCGGACACGGACAGATTCGCGTTTCACGATGCGATAAAGACGCGGGAATTCGCTACAAACTCCTGTGTCACGGGAAAGGATACCGCAAGTGGCCGACGCAGCAGATTCGCGTTTCACGGTGCGAAGGACTCCGGAAACCCGCCGAGAACTCGCATCTCACGGGAACGGATACCGCAGATCGCGGACGCAGCAGATTCAAATTTTATGGCGCAATAAAGACGCGGGAACCCGCTACAATCTTGCCAGTCACGGAAACCGATATCGCACACGCAGATCGCGGACAAGAACACGGGAATACGCTACAAACTCGTATGTCCCAGAAACAAATACCGCAGATCGCGGACGCAACAGAATCGCATTTCACGATGCAATACACACGCGGGAACGATTCGCACGTGTTACTTACAGCTAAAAATTGATATCGCGTGCGCAGGTAACGAACAAAAACACGGGAATCCGCTACGAACTCGGGAACGGATACCGCAAATCGCGAACGCAGCAGATTCGCATTTCACGATGCAAAACACGCGGGAACAACTCGCGTGTTACGGGAGCCGATATCACGCGCGCAGATCGCAGACAAAAACGCGGGAACCCGCTATGAACTCGCTTCTCGGACACACTCGACCACATATCGAGCCGTTGATGCGCGATTCCCGTTGGACATCGCTTGACGTCCAACGGGAATCGGGGGGTGGGCGATGTTTCGGAATTTTTATGCTACAGATATTTAGCCAGAAAAACGGGATGGGCGATCTCTCGGGGGAGGGCGCCCTTACGGGATTTTACGGTAAGCATAAAGCGAGGATATTTGGTTTAAATTTCTTTAAAACTTGGACCGAGATTTTTTTTTGACACAATAAATATCCCGACCTAGACAATGTATTCTCGAGAATATGGACGAAATAGGCAGTTTGAAAGTGATTTAAATAAAAAAAAAAGTGCTCAATATTTTATTTATGCATTTCTTGAAGAGATATTGGACTTTTCGTTGTTCAATTCATTTCACAGAGAACTTTCCTCTCCACATGTTATTGTGACGAAACAATAACAACCACGCTAGTGCATCTTCAAAAGGCTGTATGGGCACAAAATTGTCTATGGTAGTCAGCTTATCTTTCGTGGCATAGTAAGGCACCCTGCACAAAGTGCAGAGGGCCTTACTAAGTCAAGCTCGCGTTTTTTTTTTTTTTTTAACGCAGAGGAAGAAGTCATTTTTGTTGCACCCTGCGACTGGAGTGCTCTCGTTTTCTTGATCGCACTTTCCCACTTTGCTGGAAGTATCCCCGCGTTTCCGTTCCTTGTATCCACGTGAAGGCTCTCCAAGTGCAAGGCGTTTTTCTTTATTTTTCTTTTTTTTCTTTTTGAGTGGCGCCGTAGGGATTCTGCATTTCGCTTATTTGTTTTTATTGAACCTAAAACAATGAGGACAAGTTTCCTTGTCAACAATTTATAGTTTGCAGCACACGACTGCCCTGTCACGGCCCGGGCCGGCCCGGACCGGGACTGGCCCGAAAAATATTTTCTTGAGGCCCTATGCCCGGCCCGGGCCCGAGAAAATGCGTGTTACCCTGCCCGAGCCCGGCCCGGGGGCCGGGCCCGGCTCGGGCTTTCGGGATGGCCCGGGCCCGTGCACTGCTCTAATTCGCAAGCCGTATGCAAGAAGCAGAGGAACTTGCAGCCGCATACCCCGAGTTGACGCTCGGCTGTGCGCGCGTGCGTTTGCTACCGGTTCACGCGCAGTCGGCAAAGAGCAGGCTCGCGGTGCACGCGCGGAGGAGAGTCGGAGCGGGCGGCGTGAGTGCACCGTGGGTGCATGCCGGAGAACGGATGCGGTTCTGGCGTCGCCCAGATGGCCGTGCTCAAAGGGGCGCCGACGGAGGCCGCGGCTCGCGCTCGTTAGGCGGCGCCTCCTTTGCCCGCTTCCTGGAGAAAGATGAAGACGGAGGCCGCGCCTTCCTCCGACACTCTCCGCGGACTGCAGGAAACGCCACGAGCCGCCCCAGGGCCAAGCCAGTGCTGCGAATGCATTCTACTTTGAAATACAGGAATACATTTTAGGAGGTAGAAATATAAATACTGATAAAGCAATACATTTTTCAAATTTCTTTGAGACGCCAACTGAGATGAGGCTTTAAGTTTGAAGTGGAAGTTTTTTTTTTTGTTCCGAAATTACTTTCCCGCAGGCTTGGCACTTCGCCTTGAAGGTAGTGGTTCCGGACGAAGAGTCTTCAATGGGTTCAAAAAACGTTCCATCAAGGATTGACCGCGGTCCCTTCCCTGGCATCCTGTCTGTCTGACCAGTGATGCGAAAAGACTTCGACCTCTAAATGAATTCCATCAAAACATCACCACTTCCCTGTCCAATAAGGGCGCCCCAGTCAGCACTGATCACATGACGTCACGGTAGGATGAACTAGTATTCTTGTATCTGCAGGTGTTGCCTTGAACATAAAACTTTACCCATGCTGCTGTATGAAAGGACAATACGTACTTTCGTTGTAGGTGACCTCGTTGAAGACCATGCAGGCAGTTGCATTTAGAATTTTCGAGAAAAGTGGACCAGCTGAAGCATCCTGAAGCACATGTCTTATCTTCTGTTACGGTTGAAAAATCGATACGTTGGCATCCCTGTTGTGACGGTCCCGTCTGCCGACCCTCCGCCTCTAGCGCATGAATGGCAGTCCTCGAGTTTCGCCTAGAATCATTCAAACAGATACCTCGTGGATTGCGACCTGAGATGGCCGGCACGGGGCGAGCTCTCCGAGAAACAGCGCGCTTGAGACGAGTCGCAGGTGTATGAAGTCTGGGTCCGCACAGCGAGGCCACATCTGGCCTCCTTCCTGGGTATTGGATCACCAGAGCAGCGGGTCACGTTCACATCGACTGATGACGTACCCTTGAGCCGTGCAATATTACAGGCGCAGACGCATTCGGATATGTGTTGAACTTTACTGGTGAAAGGCGCCACCGCCGCCCCCCCCTTTCCCCCCTTTGTTCTTTGCTTTGACGCTTGTTTTTTTGTATTGCTTTTTTTTTTACGTATAAGTATGTTAGGGCCCCATGCGGGTTTTCAGTTTCCCGCTCAATTTATTTCAGAACTGACTCGCTGACTGGCTCGGTATAGCTTTACGTAAAAATAAATAAATGAATAAAAAATATAAAGAACCTGGCCCATTCCATTCCCATTGCATTCCGGGCAAAAGGCATCTAATTCCATTCCCATTCCATTCCCCTGAACGTTGCCGCCATTCCATTCCCATTCCATTCCGGGGTCGCGAAAATGCGGAATGATTCCGGAATCATTCCAACTCCGGAATGGCAACTCCGCAACACTGCTGCGAATACATTCTACGTGAATACGTACGCGCCCCTCGCGTCGTCGCTTCCTTTCACCTTACGTCCGGGCGCAGTCGACGCTGCGAGCTGATGGCACCCACCAAACACCGCCAAAAGCGCCCCGCTGTTCATCATGTTTCTCTACGTGTCTTTCATCTCTGGAGTCTGAACCAGTAGTGTACAGGAAAAATCCAATGACTCGAGCTTTTGACGCAGTTTATCGGTCCCAATAGCTTCACTCCTCTCAAACGTCAGGTAATTCGCACACGGCATTCGAGTGGCTTCGGTGCCTGGACAGCCTGGTGGTACTGGGGTCCATCTTTAGCTCCCTTTTACTATGAACTACTGTCGAAGCTACGGACCGCCGTGTCCAACCGCGAGCCCATGGAAAACCACGTGGTGTACTATACAGCGCATTCCGACGGAGTGCCGACGGAGCCATATATATCCGGGGTCTTCTAAGTCGGCCTTGATTGGGCCTGGCGGGTGGTAGCGTTGCCTGCAGTCCGCCGTAGAGCGAGAGACGGAGTCCCAGGAACCGAGGGGGGCCCGCGGAGTCTCCGCGGCGTCGCGGAAGCCCGCTCGTCGGCGTACGCAGGCAGGCGCGATGCCCGAGCTTGTCGTCTGCTATTTTTTTTTTTTTCTGCCTCCGGTGGCGCTTCTGTCTTCTTCGAACCCGTTCGGATATGGACGAGCGTCGTGCTGCCGTCAAACTGTCCAACCGTTGTTGATGTCCTCGAACAAACAAAAGTGGAATAAAAAGGAAGGAAAGAATTTTGTAAATTCTACCGAGGAACGGGGAGGGGAAAAGGGGGGGGGGGGGGGGGGGGCAGACGAAAGCATTCTTTTGTTCCAAAACGGAAGCAATCCGACCTTATAGGGTTCTTTGAAGCTTCCGATATTCAGCACCTCTGAGCCTCATCTTCTGTCGCTCATTGTTGCTAGAGGATAGAAAATTCTCGCTATATTGAACAAAGGCACGAGTGCGACAGACGCTAAGTGAAGTGTGTACCGAAAGTAGAGACTACTGAAAGCAAACACCGCTTTTCTCGCATCCTCTTTTTCTTTCTCCATATATTAAATTGCGCGCCGCCGCCGTTTAGTTTTATAGTTCATTTCAGTTCAATGCACCGTTGTTTCTTTCTTCTCTTTTTTTTTCTCTTTCTTTATATTTCAAATTTCTAGAGCCACGCGAGAAACACAGATTGTCACCACCGCGCCGCAGTCGATTTCAGTCGCAGCGCCTTGCTGTTTGATGTTTGACGTGGAGTGCGGAGTTGACCCGTTTCGCCTTCGTCTTGCAACTTCCTATACCGCTTCGCTTCTGCGTGAGGTGGCGAAGGCTATGGGTTGATGAGAAGACAAATTGACGAATAAAAGTTTTATTCAAAATAAATACGGTAGGAGCTGAAAAAAAAACAAATCGCACCATGTGAATCAGGCGTCGCGCGTTGCTGATTTTACTCGACATTTTAAACAAAGTAGTGATTCGCATTACATCGCGTTCAAGGAAGACTACAAGATTCAAAAATGAACTTTCACGGTACTGCTTTAGATACATATGAAAGCACTCCGAGATTATTTTTGTGGTAAAAGAGCAACGCTGCTAAGCGAGCCTTCTTCGTCTCTGCAAAAAGTAAAACATAAAAAAAAAATGTTTAAATAAAAAAAAAGCGTTTAGAGACGACGGTTTAAAGACCAAGCGGGAAATCCAGTGTGCCATGAAAGGCACAGTACTCGACCGTCTTCAAATATTGAAATGGACGGGAGGTTCGCTCGCCTGCACGACACCGATGCCAAGTTCGGCTTCCTCCTGGACATCGATGGACTGTGATATGGCAGCGACAAGGATACCTTGAGGACAAAATGCTACAGTTTCAGAGAATTCAACGTCGGCGCACATGATCCGTACGAAGTGATTTTAAACTATAGATTGCTCCTCTCAAAGTGGAATGTCTAGTAAGTATTAAGACCCGAAGTCCTTCATTTTTCTGTATGAGAGCGCTTTCTCCAATCTTGAATTGCCATTCACATACTGGTAACAACAACAGACTCCATCGCTGGCTATGAGAGATCGTTTAGTAAGTTAAAATTAATACTTTCGTATTTGTGAGCTTCCATCGGCCAGAATAAAAGCGGTTATCTTGCTCTGTAGCGCGTAGAAAAAACAAAGTTGAGCAAACTGACTATGATGAACAGTTCGCTTCAGTGTAAGCAAAAAAAAAAGTCATGTTGTAGTCTTTACACAGGGCCGTGATGTCCTAATTTCTGTTTTATATATGTTTTGTGAATAATCAAATGTGGAAAAAAAAAAAAAAATCAGAAACCAACAACACTTTCCTTTTCTGTAAATTTTTCAATAAGCGTCTTCGCGATATATCAAACTTTTAACATGCCCACCTAGTTTTCCTCTTTTATGTGGTTCAAAGTTATTTAAAACCAATGAAGTTTTTATATTACTACTTCTTTTTCCCTAAAATATGAGTTCCAGGTGAGGATTACGAGGCGGCATGACAGGAATTTTTCACGTTTTGTTTTATCTTTCTTTCATGTGTATGTGTGCTCAGTACAATGCAATATAATGAATGTACTGTGACACAGCCAGTCAACTTTCGTAAACACTCGGGGGTTTGCACAAAATCAATATCACCATCAGGTCCGCGAAAAAACTATACTTCCCTTGGGCGCCATCACCTCAAGGCACGCCGCTGACTGAACCATGAACACTTGCGCGCGTGGTTGTCAACCCATGCTGCGCCTCCTGAAGGCCTCTGGTAACTGATAAAACGGACGGTCGGAAAGTAGGGTGTGTGTCCTACTCCGATGTGCTTAAAAACAGACGTCCATTTCGCGCTTTCCACTTTTTCCCTCCTCCTCCTTTCTTGGATGCTCTCCACTTCTTACCTTGCCCCAACTTGACTCCTCTTGCAGCTTAGGAGAGGATAATCTCCCTTGCAGAAAACCGAGGTTGTACGTCGGCCTTTAAACCTCTCCCAGCACAACCCCAGCTCCGACACTGCGCCGGAAGTGCACTGGAAGCTCCTTCACTGTTCGCACTTCATTCGACTCCGATAGCACCTTTAGTTCCGGGGGCCGGTGCTCAAACAGAGCCCGATGCCCGTCCCACCGCGCGGCCGACGGCAGAGAGGGCAGTCGCCGCTCCGGGTTCGCCAACGCCTGGCCAACTACGAGGATCCCGGTATCCAGCAGCGTTTATTGGGAAACGGGGGTCCCCAACAAGACGCTGCAGTCAAACAAGGCTGGTCAGTGGTGACACAGGGTGCCCGCAGCACTCGCCGACCTGAGAGCTAAAAGGGATCGCGAGCGGAGTCATTGTTGGTGGGCCGAGCTTACCTCGCTAGCCGTCGTCGTAGGAATTAAGCCAGAGCTCACCGAAGACGGACGTCCGCTCGGAGAAGCGAACGCCGACTGTCAGAGCCAGGGCAATAGCCAGAGTATGGTCATCGCCGGTCGGATGAGCTCACGCCGCGACTCGACCGGTCGCCCGGAGTCCAATGCAGGACTTCTCGCCAGACGGACGTCCACTCGGACGAGATAACGCCAGCCATGTCCCGCGCCATCTGTCGGGGGGTCGCCCGAAGCGGGAGCTGCCCGGAGGAGTGCGAGAGAGTCGGTCAGCAGGGTGGCCAACTCTCCCCAACACGATACGGAACGACCAGGCTCCAAGCCAGACCACTCTTGCAGGAACGCCCGCGGTTTTAAGGGGCACTGACAGGTCAAAACCATTTTTTTTTTTATTATCTGAAACGATTGAAAACGATGCCTGAACAGTATGCCCTTAAAATTGGAAAGTTGGGAACTCAGTAGTTTTTTACCATTTATACCATTTAATTCAGTGACGTTTCGACCGCAGCATTTTTTTTTCAGTGAAAAGGGTAAAAACAAATGTCTAAATAACGCCAAATGTAAAAGAAAAAAAAAAGACGAAAAGCAGGATGCCTATTTTTTGGTTGCTGAGCTACTCTACAATGTCAGATACTATCTGAAGTTGTAGAGTAGCTTTTCTTTAATTGGCGGCAGTTGTTCCCCATTGGGTCTCGTATAAAACGAATTGTCAAAACGACGGTCGTTTTGACAATTCGTTTTATACGAGACCCAATAGGGGACAACTGCCGCCAATTTTTTCCCGCGTTGTTGTGGCGGAAAAGGCTGACTCATCCTCAGCATGCGAGTGCATGGAGACGAATCTATGCATTCGCAGGAAACGGGCCATATTTTATCATTATAGTTTGAAAAATAGCTTAAATCTTTTGAACAAGATAACGGCAGGATCTGAAACTTTGGCATCTGGTCCCAACCACCAGTACTACATTTCGGTTAAAAAAAAAAAAAAATTGGTGATGCATTTTTATTTTGCGGCGTAGGAAAGGCACAATTATTTTCATAAACACCTGGAACTTACTTGTTTGGAGTTCATTTGTGCCAACACTCTATTCTAAATGGTGCCACACACGTAAAAACCTAGGTCGTCCACATATAAATACGAAACATTTTTTTTTTCAAATGACTTAGTGAATTAATATTGTATCTGAAAACAGGCCAGTGGTCCATTGTGGAAGAACCTCTCGCAGTTAAAATTCAAAACCACTCGTGCATTTTGAGATTAAATCGACTGAGGCCTCGCTTATGAATTATGTTTTATTACTAATTTCCCGAATGACATATTGTGAGAAAGTCCTAATTGTAGTGACTCAAATGTCAAAACTGCATTGCATTTCTGACGTTCCAGTATACATGTATTTGTAATGCTATTTTACTCCCTCCTGCTCGAACTACAGAGTGAAGATGCACTCCATGCGGCCTGCCTTGCGTCGTGTTCCATGGGGACGGCCTTGGGCTTTCCGGACACCTGTTGATCCATGCAGAGTCAACGAAGCTCTTTAGACCGATCAACATCACCGAAGACCTAGCAGCTTCGATGGCAGCGTTCTGGACGCTCAATATCGAGTATTCTAAAGGGTGCTTCAATACGGCATCTGCCATTGAAAGGTTGTTTTTCTGACTTAATATAATGAAGTTGAAGCTTCCTGCCGTCATGTTCATGAACTAGTACAGTGATTGTGTATAAGAAACGTTGCAACGTTGCTGCCAGTTTAGCGGTTTTCCCTCTATCTTTAGCGTTGTTAAAAGTGGTCTAGTGTTTTTGTGTTTTTTTTTTGCAGGCAACGGTGTTTTGGGTGATTTTTTTATTTTGCATATTTTTGATGGCCTATAATATTTTATATTTTCTAATTTCCCCATGATGAATGGCTTCATTTGTGTGTAAGGTAGAGCCATAGGGTGGAGTTACCGTTTTTTTATTCGTTTCAAAATTAAAAGAGGTCTCATGTAACCACTGATTCCCGGGGCGTTTCTAAACCTGTCGACGTAATCCTCATGTTTTGCAGAAAGTTTTGTTTTTGAATAGCTGCATCTCGGTCGTCTGATGGTACATGTGACTTTCAGTAACCAAGTCACAACGTTCTGGGTTTTATAACCCCTCTTTTTTTAAGTGGCTATTGATGCCCGAAACTTAGAGACATGACTAAGTTACAAGTGCTGTCAGACGGTCCCGTTACCAATACTGCAGAACAGAACTATGTGCAAAACATGCAAATAACGTCGGGATGGTATGGCACCACACCTAGAATCGGCAGTAACAGATCACTCGGATGTGTATTGCTCACACCACATCGCGATGGACCAGGCACCACAGCCAAGGTTTGGCTGTGATGGTTGTGTAATAAATATTACAGCAAGTTTGTTGAGTGTGAGTTCCTCCTTAACTTTTATGTGCAGTGCAACGCATGTACTGTTGAAAATTTACTGGATCAAACTTAACCGTGGGTTCTGCCCAAATATCTGGCATCCTTGACTGACAAAGCAAACACTCGGACGAAACTGTTTTTTTTTTTTCTGTTTCAAAGGAAGGTGAAAGTATACGCAGAGCAATTCAACAGCACACAACTCCTTGCATGCTACATCTATCGTTAGAGCACTCTCTAACTATTGAAAACATTCTAAGTGTCATGTGTAGCTCAAGTGCTCCAAAAGGCTCTGTGTATTTGCTTTCTAAAAAGTTGGGACAATAGAGAAATGTGGGGCCCTATAAGAAGAAAGACAACATTGCTTTATTAGGTGTAATGCTTCAATTACACCAATTATAGAGGTGTAATGACTTAAAAACACCTATATGAAAGGCGTAATGCAAAAACTTGAAACTCGCAAAAACTAGCAAAAAGGTGTAATGCTGCGATACCTATCAAAAGGTGTAAATTACTATAGACATTGGATAAGTTTCCGATTACGCCTATAGGTGTTTTGAAGTTTACTGTGTAGCACTCCGTCTCTAGCCGTCGGAAAGCGGAACGGCGCAGGCGTCTCGTAGTTCGGCATGGCGGCGATGGATATCTGGTTCAACAAGGTGCGTGTGCGTTCGACGCTGCGAGGATTACAACGGACGGGACCCCATTCGCTTGTGACCTGGATAGGAAAACTCGACGTGGGAAGTATTCCGAGTGCTTTTACAAGATCTCTCATTTCACGGCGGTGAACCCGCTAAGCCTAACAGACGGAGGAACAGCTCGCAGAGCTCGGCGCCGTTTTTCCCGGTTTTGTGGATGCTTCGAGGAATTTTCAGGTTCGGTAAAAGTGCGTTCTAAGATTTGTCTCGTAAATTAAATGGAGAGCAGACTATAATGCCCTGTAACCTGTGTCACATGGCGATGCGTGCTCTGACCTGTGAGCGATGCTTGCACGATGTTCCGCCGTGAGAAAAATGCGGTTTAACCATTTGATATTCGCCTGTTCTGCCGTACGCATTACGGCTATAGGCGCTGGTAAGGTTCCAGAGAACGCCACCGTCTGTTGATCATCAGCGCCAACATGGCCAAATGAGGCAACACTGGGACGGCTAAAATCGGCAGCGCAGCCGGCGTACCCTCGCGAGATTATTAGCGATTCCGAGCGTTGTGTTGTCGCGCGCTAGACTACCGACTGTCTATCAAGCGTTAATTATATAAATGTGCATGCGTGCATGCTTGTGTCGTTCTATAGCATTAGGGAGTTTTAGTAGGTGCCTCCCTCGATAGGTAGACAACCCAAAATGGGAGCTAGCAGAACAAAATTTAACGTCCTGGTTATGTGGCCAAATATAAGTAAAAGCAAGTAAACAAAACCATTTTTTTACCTTGTTTGCGTGCGCTTCAAAATAACAGAAGCGAAGACTTCGTCGAGCTTCCCTCCTCAACAAAAACGGAACTAAAAGCGCCCCCTCCCCCCCTTCTCTATCACCCTCACCCACCCTTTTTCTGCAAGTGAACTTTTCCCGCATGAATAGCTGACCTCAATTTCGTGCATTGAGATGGCAAATTGAGCCAGTTGGTTCATGATCGATGATAGGCGCCGAAAAAAAACAAGGACAAGAAGAGAGGTTTACGTCTTTTCTTGTCCTTGTTTTTTCGGCGCCTATATTCGCTCATTTTGGTGATCTGCTTGTTTCCAGTCCCCTCGTCGTAGTGTTGAAGTCGATTATGATGTCCGAGGAATGTGTTTTTCGTGCAAGCTGGCTGTAGTTTGGACGGTGTCGTACGCAGTTGCTCGTCGCAAGCTGATGCTCGTTCTCGTCGATTGAATATGCTGATCACTTTGACATAGAACACAAATGAGTGCCGCATGGATAACCTTTTCTCGTGGGCTAAGTACTTCTTTTTTCTTGAGTAGACATTTCTCGCAGCGGGGACGAAGTTAGAACCGCGTAGAGCAGTGGTTCTCAACCATCGATGTTTCGCGGACCCCTTGTGGATCGGCGGAGATGATGGAGGACCCCCTTCGTGAGGAAAGGAGGGGAAAGGTGAAGCTTAAATATAATATTGATATAAAAAATGAATTTAACGAAAGGCTAGTGTGAAGTAGACTTCTCTTATTGACATACACACGAGAAAACTAGCTCGAAAATGGAAAAAAATGTTCTTCTCGATCTGAAAAAAGACAACTTTGATTGCCGGGCTTGACTGATGAGGCAGGGCTTCGCGGACCCCTAGAATGCCTTCGCGGACCCCAAAGGGTACGCGGACCCAAAGGGTACGCGGACCCCATTTGAGAACCACTGGCGTAGAGACACGGCTCAAAATAGAGCAACCATCTTGGGCAGCTACGCGATCACGCTAAAGGCGCAAACGACAGTCCGCTCTGCAACCGGTGAAGCGAAGTAAACGCTCACTTCGGTTTTCGGCAACTACGATCAAACGTCCACAAAACGTCGTTCGATAAATATGTGTCCACGGAGCAGACAGCAGTGAGAGTGTTAAAGGACTGATCTCACTCTAGATTCATCGCAGCGAATCGAAAGACAACGGCGGGCTTCGAGCGCATTACTTCCAAATATCGAGTCAAATAGCGCAGTAACAAATCTATATAAATCAGGTATTGTGAAGTAAAGCTCATTTTAGACCATTTCATCGTTTACCCTGAGACTGGGTTTTTTTTTAGAAGAGCAAAAGTAACAGAAAAACAGACAGGTCTCAAACTCAGCTAATAGTTTATTTCAACAACCTCCTCTTATATAGCTCGTTCTCGTCGTCATCAACCAATCACAAACGACTTGTCCTCTGCACCGTGACTTTACAAGTTCCACTCTATCACAAAAGAAGCGGACACTCCCAACGTTTCCAAGTGAAATTGTTAATTATATAATACATAATTATATAATATATAATTATATACTTTTGCTCTTCTAAAAAAAAACCCCAGTCTCAGGGTAAACGACGAAATGGTTGACTTCCCCCAGCTAGCCTGTACTATGACTTTTTTTTTCATTTTAGACGTTTTACGGCATTTATTAATCTCGGACGGTGTTATATTTTCAACAGCCTCGGCAGGAACCTGCGGTGCTTCACGCCTGCGAAGCTTCCAGGGTTGCGACAGTCCGGTAGGCAACAGTGCCTACAGCTTCGGCGTTTGCTCTTCTGCGACATCCGATAGCAATGTTAAGAATAAACGACCAAAAACGCACGAATCAGCACCTTTAAATAGATGCGTGAACAGCCCCACGAGCAAGCAGGCTGGCGAAAGGGTCTTCGCAGTGCACCACTCTAAAAAAAGCCCGTGCGTCTTCTTTCCCGCACAACACTCGGAGAGCCAATCAACGCAACCTACGGAGACAGCTCAGCCAGTGACGATGCCGAAACATATGTTTAGACCAAAAAACGCAGTCTGAGTTGTGACATTAAGCAATGCAAAACGTCACGCTTGCATTGCTTAATGTCACAACTCAGACTGCGTTTTTTGGTCTAAAGATATGTTTCGGCATCGTCATTCGCTGAGCTGCCTCCGTAAGTTGCGGTGATTGGCTCTCCCGGTATTGTGCGGGAAAGTAGACGCACGGGCTTTTTTTAGAGTGTGTTGCAAATATTTTCAACTAGATTGCGCAACGTGTGACACCAAACTTGATTGCCCCGAAGGGTATCGCAGGGCGTTCACTGCCGAAAACGCGATTAGTTGACAACTATTTGCAAACATTGGCTTTCGTCTCTGCGACAATCAATTCGCATTCTGCCGATTTTTTTTTTTTTAGATACCGATGTTTATAGCAGGCTAGATTTTGTCACAGCCGTTATTTTATTATGTTGCGAGCGTAAATGTTTCTCAATTGTCCTTTGTACGCCGTAAAATATTTTTTTTTTGTACATTACCGATGTCAAGAGGTTTTACGTCCGTGACTGGTCCGAGAATCCATTTGAAGGTGTTGATTCGTTCGAAAGAGCTCCGATTGAGCGTGTCGATAATTACAAGTTTATTGAAGTGTGGTTTGACGAACGCCTCAATTGGAAACAGCATGTAAATAAAATACAAAACGAAATCTCAAAATCAATAGGCCTAATTTTATCTGCAAAGCATCTTTTACCGAAAGGGCTGAAGTACCAACTATATTATGTGCTGATATATACCAAGGTTTACTACTGCTTTCTTGTCTGGGGTCAGACAACAAAGACAAATATCACACATCTGCATTTATTACAGAAAAAAGCTGTTCGTCAATTGCACAATTTTGCTTATGATGCGCATACAGCTCCGCTTTTTGAGAAGTATAAAATTTTGAGCTTTGAACAAGTCTACATTTATAAACTTGCACTCTACATATTCCATGACCATAGACTTCAACAACCTAGCTATCCATCTGCATGCACTAGACCCGACCACCATTGCAACACTCGAAATGACAAGTATATACTCCCCAAAATCAGGACAAACATGGGCAGACAAACGCTCTCATTTCAAATTCCAAACCTCTTAATACACAGAGTCTGAGACTCTGTGTATTAAGGAGGTTTGGAGGTTTGACGTAATAAGTGTATGAAGATAACTCTGAGAGTTATCTTCATACACTTATTACGTCAAAAATATCACTAAACACATACAAAAGCACAGGGAAAGAAACTTTGTTGTCCACAAATATTGCAAACTGATCTGAACTATCTGGTTTTATCCTCGTTGCTATCTCTTTTTTTTTTATGTTTCCTTGTGTGTATTATAGTATCAAAAATGTGTACTATACACAGGGTGCGGACTACAGTCAGCAAAATACCGTACCAACTTACCCCCCCCCCCCCCCACACACACACACACACACACACGCACACACACACAATTCCTACTTCTTTCGCCCATGAACTCGAGG
The DNA here is from genome assembly GCA_013358835.2 of Ixodes persulcatus. Taxonomy (NCBI): domain Eukaryota; kingdom Metazoa; phylum Arthropoda; class Arachnida; order Ixodida; family Ixodidae; genus Ixodes; species Ixodes persulcatus. Next base: position 24,676 of record JABSTQ010009914.1, read on the forward strand.
AAAAAAAGAAGGGCTATTAAAAACTTCAACGTCTTTGTGAACGATTTATGTTCCCCAGTGCGAGTTGAAACAGATCCCGTCCTTGATGGTAGACCCCAGGCGGCTGCCCTTGCCCTCCCGCCGAGGAAAGTATCCGAGTGCGGTTCAAGAGCAGGCCACACAGCCGCAGCCGCGCACGGCCGATTCGCGCCGAGAGACGCGCCGCGCTGCGCTCTGCTTCGTGTGCACCCCGTGTGACGCGCGTCGCACACGACTTGCACCGCGGGGCGCCTTGGGAGGGTGCTTTCGAGGAGAACGCCGGGACGCTCTCCCAGACGCTTCCGTGAGCCTCTGCACGGCGTCCCTTCTCACAATCAGCTCCTTTCTGCGCAAAGAACGAACGCCGAGACTTTTTATTGCTCGCATACAGTCAACGCGGCTTAACAGAGAGTTTAAGCAGATCGTTCGGATAGCCCCGATAACCATCCAGATGACGATATGATGCACCTGCAGAGGCGCCGGCGGGGTATCAGGTATCATTATCGGAGGCATCGAAACGATCTACTCAAACTCCCTAAAGTCACGTCACTGGTCCGAGTCCTGCCATCTAGAGCCTCTATCCGAGGCTTCGTCACTTTACTCGCTTTCACCTCGAGAACCGTAATAGAAAAAAGCCCGGATCCTCGCGGAGAATTACTCGTATTCCCCTTTATGTAGACAATAATATATATGTATGTGCATTTTGTATGAGATATATGTTGTCTTATCAAGATGTACATGTTTCAAAGGCCGAAAGCATCGTTTCTTCCTCCTACAAGCAAATCTTGTAACTTCGTGTTCGCGTCCTCTTGAACTTATTGGAATGAGTGGCTTGGCTATCTTACACCTTCTGTAGGGCATACGAGACGGGTTTGCCGAATTTCAAGAACTGGCTTTCGGCGTCAAGCTTGATTCTTCAAAGACTGCCTTTGGGCGGCACGTGACGTCGGTGGTCAAATCTGAACAGGAAACGACGATCCTTTTTTCTTTATTATTGTATAAGATGTTGGGTGATTTAACCGAATTTTTGCTACAGCGAATTTAGCGAAACCTCCCCAGAAAAAAAAAAAAAACAAAAAAAAACAAAAGAAAGAAAAGAAAGAAAGTCGTTCTAGCTGCCGGACAATTTACCAACCTCGGACATATTGTGACTCCTCAACACCTCGAATAAACCTTGGGGCTTGGCTCAAAGTTTAGCATTCAACTAAACCTGCGATCTCCGGAGCTACTTACGTTGGCGAGAAAGGTGACGACAAGACCAAGGAAGAAGTCAGACCCCGATGTGTATCCGAATGTGTGGACGCTATTTCTGTTTCGAGGACAGTTCATGACCAGGAACCTATAGCTCTGGTTCAAGTTTTGATGGGAAACCAACAGCGTGTTTAGGAGGCGAACAAAGAAGGTTCCCTTCTGATAATTTTCGAATGCGTGTATAATAAAAAAGCATGCGCACCAGTGCAAAAGAAGTTTTGACCGGTGCGGATAGTGATGAAAAAATGAAAGACGTTTACACTCCCCTGTAACGCCGAATTAGAGCGGAGCTCTTGAGGAGGAGGGGAAGGTACTGAGGGGAGAAGGTGGAAAGTCCCCCACTACTAACACGGGTGTGGATCGACGTGTGCTTAACGCAAGTCGCAGAAAATGCACATCTTTGGTAAGAGAATTGCGTGTAAATTTGGCGGGAATTTAACGGGGCAACGTGTTCCCCCAAGTTTAGCGGGGAAATGTTTTCCGCTAATTTAGTGGATAAATTTTTTCCGCTAGATTTGGCGGGGAATTTTTTTCCGCTAAATTTAGCGGAAAAGATTTTCTGCTAGATTTAATGAGGAAATTTTTTTCGCTAAATTTAGCGGGGAATTTAGCGTCATCGTCATCGTCACTGATGACGTCACACGTGACGTCATTAGTGACGTCACTGATGACGTCATCAGTGACGATGCCGCCATAGTGATGACGTCATTGTCATCCTCATCGTCACTGATGACGTCATCAGTAACGTTACTGGTGACGTCAGTGTGACGTCATCAGTGACGATGAGGATGAGAATGACAATGACGTCATCACGATGACGTCATCGTCATCGCGCGGTTACGCCGACGGGGACGCCGCTCAAGCCGGAAACGGGCGCCTAAGAGCTGCGCTCTAAAAAGTAAAGAGCCAAGCTCTCTGTCTTTGAGAACATCTAATATTAACCGAGTTAGCCGTCAACACAAAAAAGCTGAATGGCTGCACCCAGAGTTCTTCGTTAGTGCTAAAACACAGAAGGAAGCTTGCCCTTTTCGAGCACTTGTCGCCGAAAGACGTTCGTGGCAACGTCAAGTGCCAGCGTATCGGCAAATACACCTTTCCGATTTGAACATTGATGATCCATTTGTTGTTGGCAATTCGTAAGCTGTTGTACCAAACTGTTGTTTGGGAGCTAATGGTTTGTTTTGGACGATGAGACACCGCCGTTTTTGTTGGTCTAGTGGTTATGTATTCAGCGGTCGCTTAAGACTGCAGACGTGCACGTGTTCTTTTGCTCGATAACTTCAAATGTGGCGCCTGCTGATGACCAGGATATGTTAAGAGAAGAAGGAAGACTGTGTCTAATTAAATTCTTGTTGTGCTGGTCTTGAGACGGTGTTGTTCTATCCTTTTAGCTCCTTGTCTCTGGGTTTTTCTACTATGATTCGTTACCAGCTAGCCTGCGTCTCTACCCTAATTTCTTTTATCCGGTATTTCAAGTTTTAAGCCGGTAGACGGCATCGTCGGCGCCACACTTCTCAAGATGGCTCCTGCTCCGTGTGTGCCGTGAGGCAAGGCATGTTGCTCTTCGCACGCTCTTGTTTGGGTTACAATTTTTGTGAAGGCTAGACGTTCGCTGAGCTCATTCTACGCGTCACAATCAATTTGAGCATCAGGTGTGCTGGCTCTAGATATATAAAATACTTGAGTCGTTGTGTCTGTAGTCGAGGACGTGTTAAGAATGTAGAAGTCCTGCCCACAAGCGTTACGCGCCCACTTGAAGTTCCGCCGCTCCCAAGAAAACAGTACTCATGCAGTCTATACTCCGTCACATCGGTTCTTATGATTCATGTGGGAGCGAGGTCGATGCTATCTGCTATCACTGTCATTAATGACTGAGTTCTCTTCTATTGATGACAGGAACGCAGAAGGGATGAACGTAACCATCTCACGCCCTCCGCTAAACAGTAGGCGTAAAAACAAAACAAAAAAGTTTGCGAAAACGTGTTCCGACTCTAAGAGGCGCGCGGGATGTCTGCGCTGCGTATGGTTATTCGACTCACCGATTATTCTGCGCCTCTTATGAGCATCTAGGGGGCATTCAATAAATTATTAACGTCAGTAGAAAACAAAAATATTATATTTTTTTTCATACCCTTTTACATTTCCTTTATTTTCCTGCACTGTAACCGAGTGGTTATCATTTGAGCCCGTTCTCGCTTCGACCTCATATGGATATTTTCAAAAGGACAATTCTCAAAACGTATTTCTCGGTACCCCGCAGGAAGCACCTGTGAAAGCCGGTGTTTGGTGAGTGGCGTCACCACGGACCCCGAACCATATGGGTTTCGCCCACCCACGTCTGGCTGTGCGTGGCTTAACCCGTGTCGGGGGAAAGGGGACCCTGGTGGTTGAGCCGAGCCCGGGGTAAAGATGAACCCTTCGGGACCCCCCGGGTGAGGCAATACACCACTTCGGCCCCCGCTTCTCATAGGCGGGAGTCCTGGTAAATCCCGGCTAAGATGACTCAGCCTAGTCACCTAGTTTTCTACTATCTCCTCTCTTTTTTCACTTTTAAACCTCTCATTTTTCTTCCGTCGCACCTTCCTTGCACCCTTTTCACCTCCTTTGGCTGCAAGGGCCAACCTTCTGTGGCGATGAATACTCTAACCTTTAACCAGTGCCATGCTTGGGTATAGCACGGCAGCACTCGGTCAAGTGCTAATGGCTCAACGATACCAGCAAAGCCCGATTTGCTATGGGCTGTTGACTATTTCCTATGTTTGGGTCGATAGTGGGTGGCACACGACAGCGTGCCGAATTTGTATTCCCACTCTAATGGGTACTAAACGTAAACCATTTTTTGATCGTCCCCCAAAAAGGGGTCAGACTGAAGGTACAACAAAAACAAGTCCTGCAACGCCAACTATTACCGTCTCAAAATTTCTAGTAATGCGATCGGAGAACGAAAACCAGCCACTTTCAAAACTTTGGACATTTTTGGTTGCAAAGACCATAGAGAGTGTCATAAAAAAGTACTTCAAAGCAAAGAAACTTCTTTCTGGTGACCTGCTTGTGAATGGCGTTCAACGAAGTAAGGGAATACAAAGTATTCGGGACCCCACACCGCTCGCTCAACAGCACGCAGGACGTCATCTCTCAAGATTGCCTCCTTGAAATACCCACGGACGAGATCCTTGAGAGACATTCAGATCAGGCTGTCGTTGTTGTGTGACGTATTGTCCTCCGTCGTGACTGGTGAAGAGCGAAAAACAAAACATCGAGTACTAACCTTCGACTCGACTACCCTTCCTCAAACAGTCAAGGCAGGGTATCTGAACTGTAGGGTTCGGCCCTACATCCCAAATCCAAAGCTCGCTTCCGTTGCCGACGCTTTGGACCCGGGACAGCATCTTGCAGGAAAAAAGCCACCTGTGCCAAGTGTGCAAGAACCGACCACCCAACCGATAACTATGGCAACGACACTTAGACTTGTGTCACCAGTCAGGGACCTCACCCGGCATACTCTCGCAGCTCTCCCGTGAGGAAACCAAGAAAACGACACTCATTTCTATCTCAGGGTTCTTTTGCCAAGGCCGCGCGCAGGGGACCTGCGCGGTCAGTGGTGTCAGCGGGAACAGAGACGTCGACGGACGGTATGTGTCTCCCTGTCAAGTCCCCGTCAACCTTACCTGGAGTGGTGCCAGCCACTCTGCCTATAAACCGAAGGGAGGATACTAGTCCGCCAGGATCCACCCAAGCGCAGAGATATTTTACCCCCTGCGCCCCCTAAAACCCAGCTGCCTCGAGGTCGGGGGCTTCCTGCTCGTCCCTCAGAAGGCGCCCGAAAACCTGGTGAGCCGTCGGGGTTACAGGTCTCTAAGGGTCAGCCTGTGACAACCCCAGGTGATCCAATGGACGACAGTGGGCCGAGGTCCGACGAGGACAGACTCCACTCGAGTTCAGAGTTCCTAATTTCGGCCGGAGGCCGAAATTAGGAACTCTGAACTCGAGTGGAGTCTGAACTTGTGTTCTTAACGGCTTAGTTGAACATGTGTTCTTAACGTTTATTTATTTATTTATTCATTTTGCATAATGGCAGAAACCTTTCTCCAGTGGAACTGCCGAGGCTAACTTCGGAACTATGACGATGTTTGCTTTTTACTAGTTCTTCATCACCCACCAGCGTTTTGCCTCCAAGAAACTAATTTGAATAATAGTCATACTAACATCTTAAGGCGCTTCCAGGTTTTTCGTAGGAACCGTCTCCATTCATCCTACACCTCCAGTGTTGTAGCTAATTGTCGCACAGTCCACTCCTTGTGTCAAGGTTCCCCCATATCACATTCGAGGCTGTGGAGATTAGCGTCTCGTCTGACCGACTGATAACCGTTTGTTCTGTGTACATTCCTTCAAGCTACCCTTTATCTAGCAGAGAGCTAGAATCTCTTTATGACGAACTCGCGCAACCAGCTCTAATCCTGGGCGATTTCAATGATCATAACCAATATGTGGGGTAATGATCATCACTTAGTTCACTGCGTGCACTCTCGTCAGTAAAGACTTCTTAAAAACCAATACTCATGGAGTTGCAGACTAAAAGTATTGACGCGACCAGAAGGAATATTAAAATAATTTTATGTTGGGTTCCTTGCAATTTTGGTATACCCGGAAATGAAGAAGTAGACCCTGCTGAAAGCTCTGCAGGTGAGAAAGAAGTGGACCTGCATGGCATTCCATATGACAATTATCAAAGAGTTTTAAAGCATTGTATAACAAAGGAATTGGCAGCAAGAATGGGATCCAGATTTGAATAACACGCTCCGTTCTGTAAAACCATTGCTCAGTGAGTGGTATAGTGCAAGACACCTTGAACGTTTCTATGAGGTTGTTGTGACGACTGAGAATATGTCATACGCACCTTACTCATGGCCACCTCCTGAGCAGAAAGGAGGCCACAAAGCGTGAGAACTGCAATGGTCCTCTAAGTGTTGTACAGATATTACTCGAATGCTCAGCGTATGACCAAGAACGGCGGAAACGTTTTTCTGATATATATAGCGAGCATACGCCTTTACATTTTAGTATTCTACTTAGCAACGAGCGGCATGTACAACACAGTTGTGTTTTTGGCTTTATGAAAACTATAGGTCTTGTACACCGACTATGGCTTTATACTCAACTTCACGCCCATAACTATTCACAAGTCATAAACATAGTTATAATCCATCAGAGCTACTAAAGCTCTTTCCTCTCTGAATCCTTCTCTGCCATAGTCTGTATGTGGCGCATCATGCCAAGAAGATGCTTCTGCGCCATAAAACACCAATCAATCAATCCAATCGTATTTCTCGGTTAGACTCACCGCATTTTGCCTGTTCTCGTTTAATTCTTCGCTTTACATTATCCACAAAAAAAATGAAATAGGGGCGCACTTCAAGGTGTCAGTGTTATAGCTTCGTCACCTCGTATCCCCGAACAAGCTTTCTCAAGTCCGCGTCTTTCCTCTCCAGCACGCAAGCGCTCACATAGTCACGCACACGTGCTTTGGTCCCGCGGTTTGGCTGATGGGTTCCTGGAATATGTCAGTTCTAAGCGTGAAACATACGGCGAGGGTCAGGACACACTTATTGCGTTGACCGGAAGTGGTCGCAGGCGCTGGGTAATAAAATACCGAACTGCGCCTTTGTGCCAAAGACCGGCTTCTGCGTATGTCCACCCTTTTTTCCCTGGTCGCGGTCAGCTGCATTCGGGGAGGTTTTACCCCCGATTCAATACTCTATTTTTTCTTAAGGTCTATTCGCACGATGCATCTTGTTGGCGAATCTTGTGTCGCGAAACTAGGTTTCGGGAAACAGATGACTCGTGTGAACGCGACCGAAAAAGGTTGCGCGTGCTGCTCGCTTCTAAAGCAATACTTTGCTGAAGCCTCACCGAGGCCTGTCAATAACCTGAAGGAGGAACGCGGAGGCTGCCAATGGCCGCTCGACTTCGCTATCACGTCTGACTTTCGAGGCTGAGCGAGCGTTTGGAGGAGTTCGATTTTCGGCCGATTCCATACCCGAGCCAAAGTCCACGAGCGACAAACGGAGAAGCGGTGCGTACGGGAGATATGTGTTAGCAGTACGGGTTGGTGGCGCGGTGCAGATTCATGAACAGTCACGACGAGTGCAAGCACCGCATATAAACATGATGACTGAGGAGAACTTTCTTTTGGCGGTGCAAAAATGTCCAAAATGCTTCGAGATCATCCGCCTGTTTTTGACGTTCCTGGTCTTTCCCGGGTTTGGCAGAGTTCATGGAGTGGTATTAATAAAGCAGACTGTCTCTTAACACTGTGCGTATACTTCATATCACCTTGATGTGAAACGCATGATATTCCCGGTTCAGATGGTAAGGTTTGGCGAAATTCTCGTGAGTCAGTACGCCACAGGTCTCGCGCGTCAAACTCCACGTGTTAACAGGCCGATTTCGCTAAATCTCGGTTTTGCTAAACCGTGGTACATTAAAAAGAGGCATTGTGTGAAAAAGCCCTTAAATGAACTGCCGCGGATACTACGAGTCGTCGAAGCCAAAACAGGGCAGAGAAAGTACCACAGGGTGTTTCGTGTAATGCGAACGGGGCCAAAATCCGAAAATATCGGTTTTTAAGTTTTCGAATGAGACTGGGTCGAAATGAGAAAGAGCGAAGTGCGAATGGGACGTTTTACGATACGCCCCAACACTCCCTTTTGAATAAAACAGACATTCTGTTTGACCTTCATACTAGTGCAGCACAGCTGGCTCGACATCTTCGTCGCCTAAAAACCGCGGCTTACGGAGAGACTTCTTCAAAACTAGGGACAGTAAATACTGTATTCCGAGGGAGTCAGGTCAGGTCAGGACTGTTCAGCTACAAGAACGCGCTCTCAGGTGGCAGCCTGTGATTGGCGTGACATGCGAAGCGGTGCGTCGTCGGGACCCTATTGGAAAAACCGACATAAAAATCTAACTGGTCAAGTTGGTAAGTAAGCTGGACAAACTGGTCAATGTTGTAGTCAAACTGGTTTAACAAGCCATCAAGCTGGTTTAAGCTGGGCAAGCTAGAATTTGAGCTGGTCAGTCTGGTTTAAGTAAAAACCACCATGGTCTCACTAGAATCTGGTTTTAGATTCAATCTGGTGTAGCTGGGAGCCAGTCTGGTCCTAACTGGTTAAACTGGTTTTCCATGGAACCATTGTGGTCAAGCTGGGAGGGTGGTCAAGCTAGTTTTGCTGGAAGCGCGCAGGCCAAGGTCGGCTAGAGATGGTCGAATTGGCATTGCTGGGAGGGCACGCCAAGGTCGGCTTAGGCTGGGACGAGGCCACGTCCTGTTCTTTGTCCTCTCGATTTTGGTAGACGACCGGGCGCTTGCGCGTTGCGAGCTGCCTTTGTGTGCGAGAAAAAAGAGAGAGAGAGAGTGGTAGGAACAAAGAATTTGAGACACGTTTGGCTATCTTGGGCAGATTTTCGAAGGAACGGCTGTGTGCGCGTCGTTTGGAGACTACTTGAACGACGGTGCAAGCGAAGCGGGATTTGAGGAGACAGCGAGCGGTAGTCCGTTCAGCGTGGGAAGAAGTCGGACGCCCCGACTGAGGCGTCGGTTCGTGTCTTTGAACGTGTGTGTGCTCGTGAATGACGGTGGTGCTGAGGAGTATCGCCAATTCCGTCCAAGCCACACGGATTTCCTCGCCTCTGCCGACTACGCAAAAGGCCGCTTTGTCCCCATCACTGGCGGGAATCAGGTTCGCTTCGCTCATCCGTGTAGTATTTTCTATTTTTATTTTCTGTTTTTGGCGTGTCCAGTATTTTTGTGTTGAGAGATAAGCAATCTAGTTTTAATAACACGGTTTGTGTTGCACCGAGAATCACTGTCTGTGCATCCGTCAGTACTTTACCAGCGCCGAGGATATGTAGCATCTGAGCTCATGTGAGCAGGCCGCAAGTACAAAAATAATAAATTGGAGGCCGAGTTAGCCTTTTTGAAGGGTTTGGCTTGTTTATCCTGTGTATTAATTTAAACAGGTTAAACTTGTTGGGAAGTCCACCAGCCATGACCAGTTTAACCACTGTGACCAGTATGCCAAACAGGGCATGGTGGGGCAATAACCCAGCTTGAAGCTGGAACCAGATCAACCAACATGACCAGCATCCCAAACTGGGCATGCTGGGCAATAACAAAGCTTGAAGCTGGGACCAGATCAACCAACATGACCAGTATAACCAGATCAACCTACATGACCAGGATGACCAGATCAACCAGCATGACCAGCATGCCCAACAGGGCATGCTGGGGCAATAAGCCAGCTTGAAGCTTGGACCAGCTTAAGCTGGTTTTTTTCAATAGGGGAGTCATAGAGTGTCCGGTCGCAGGTTTGAAGCGCGAGGATCTGGTAGCAGAGAGCATCAAAGAGCCATTTCTTGGGAAGCAGGATGTCAGCGTACAGCTTTTGCAGCGGCGAGGACCCGAAACACACATGTTCGCTCGGAAGAAGTGTGTTTCGGCGTCTCGCCGCAGCGGGGCGCCAGTCACGTGGCTCTCCTCTCATCCGTCGTCTGCCGCTGCACCTTTTCCATTTAGGCGGCCGCTTCTCGTGACCATCTGCCAGGCTTTCTCAGTATATAGGAGGCTATGGTGTGGCATAAATTCCAAAAGCAAAAGTCATTCTGTACATCCCACAAGACAAATGCAAATGACTTTGCCTCCAGATTTTGTTTTAATATTTAACTTTTGTTGCGGTCGGGTGTGACTTGTGCTTTCACTGCAATTACCTCAATTTGAACTCAGGATTTCTGTAAAAGACCCAAGTCCCAGCTCGAGTCAGGAAAGGATGGAACAAATTGTACTTCACTGAGATTTCCCAAGTTCTCCTGACAGCACTGGAGCCTCGTGACCTTCGGACATGGCGTCAGCATTCTCGGAACCCATCTTGCACTAATTTGTGACAGGCCCAACTTGTCATATGCTTTTTTTTCAACCCGAACCTGCCGAGATGCTTATTTCTTCAGCTATGCGGCAAAGCTTAATTCGTGTGTCTTACGAAATAAAATCCTCGACTTTCTTACACTTATCTGTGGAAGTTGCTTACACAGGCCATGCAATGTGAGGGTCATCTTCTATGGGCTTTTAACCACATTTTAACTGCTCGCTCCAGGAATGTTGCTTTGTAGAATAAAGGGGCAGGCTCATCCTAAACTGCCGTCATGCGTTCATACATCTTTTTTTTTAGATATAACGTTTTTTATTGATTGTTGCTGCGAATCTAGCATTTTCTCAATTGATTCGCACAAGGACACTCTTGAAATTCGCAGAAGGTCTTGGAATGATAGATTCGCACTGAGCTGCAACTGTGCACGAGTAACCCTGAGACACGTCATAACTCATAACATGTCCAGGCTTGCTTCAACACGATTTCTATACTTTCGTTCATTCCCAAGAAGATAAATTATTAGAGTGCTCCGCCGAACAACAGTCGAGCAGATGACGAGGGTTCTTTGCAAGATCGATCGCCTTCTGCACGGTGCCATATTTGTTTTTTTTTCTGAACACGCGTAGTAACTTGGAATATCAGACGCCGCACCTGCGTTCACAGCTCAGTGACTCGTCATCTTTTGCTTTGGGGATAAACGCCAGAAAGATGTCTACTCGTGTCACATAAACCAAATGCACCTTCCGTCGATTCAGACCCTGTGCACAGTAAAGGCGTGAACCGGGCCCCGATGTCTGTGCTATCGGGAGTCAGAAACGGGGTCTGCCTGTGCCTTGGGGCGAAGCTCCGCTCGCTCCCTGGGCGGCCGTGCCGCCGACCACGCCGCAGAGGCGGTCGCGCGGAGTGCCTCTTGCCGCTCGCGCCGCGGCGTCGTGCGAAGGCTGCCTCCTTGTCTCGCGTGCCGGAGCCCCGAGACACCCACAAGGGCGCCCTGTGTTCGGGTGGCCACCGCCGGGCGACACAGCGCGCTTCGGCTGGACGCTTGGCGCGCGCGGCGCGGCGACGTCAAAGAACACCCCGCGACGTGGAGTCGAGTTACGCCCTGAGGAGTCTGCGAGAAGAAGATGCAGTCTGCGGCAAAGCGCGTGCTGTTTTATCGGCCACACACGCACGCACGCCCGTCGGGAGGAGAAATGAAGTCTGGCCGGGGGTTCACGTCGCGAGACAACTGAGGCTTTCAGAGACGTGAATCGTTTTTGGTGGATTCGAGTTTGACGAACTGGATCTCGTGCAGTGTGACACAGGCACGCCATAGAGCGCGGGTCGGCAACCCACAGCCATATGGAGTTGCAAGACCGATGGGCAACGACCCGTGATATGCGATAATTGTTCGGGACATCTAGCTTCGATTTAATAAGACAACTCTTCAACGGCCAGGCTGATCTTTATGGTACTTGAGTTGGCCGACTTTTGTATGAGTGACCGTCAAATAGATATTCGAAGATTCGTAATTTTCCCTTCCTTTCGTGTGATTCTTTCTTGCTTTTTGTCAACTTTATTATTTTTTCTTTAATAATGGTTCAACTTTGTTCACTGCTGAGCTGAGAGGATACGCGCTCGCGATCATGCTCTCCGCATGATTCCACGCGAAGGGCAGCGGCAGGCGATCAAGTCCTCGAGAATGATTGGTCCGACCACTAGGCAGCTGCCATCGTCTTGCCAGCAGAGCGGTGAACGGAGCAGCACACTGAAGCGAGACTCTGACAACTGTTGGCGAATTCGGGTGGTCACTTTTCTCCTCGTGCCTTTATTCAAGAGAGCGCCCCCTCCGCCGCCAGAGTTACTCTGCATTATTTTCAGCTGACCACAACTGCTGGGCTCAAAGCGCGCTGACATTTTTTTCTTTTTTTTTTTCAGTCTGTTTAGACAATACATTTTGTCTGCAGTACCAAGGCAAAAGACCAGAAGGTCTGACTAGGCCTCGGTACCGCTACATAAATGAAATATTAAAAGACAATGAAACTCGTCGACAGCAGAGTACACTAAAACAAGAAGCGCTCTTAAACAAAATGCAATAAGTAACAAAATATACATATTAATGACATTCTACAGTATGCAGGGGCAAATCTTGGTTGTATACAAACGCACGAAAAAAGAATCATGTACAGCACACCTTCCGAAATGCCTGCTCTTTTAGCTCGCCGAAAAGCTTGTATCATACATAAATTATCATTAACCCACTCTGCCATTCACAAAATCCCTAGCGTCTAGTCATAATGAGTGACCTTTTGAGGAAATTAATCCTCGTTTAGTGCGCACATGTTGGTAGATAGTCCGCGTAGAATTTCAACTTTAAATATATGTATAGAGAGGAATATACATATATGTAGAGTTCCGTGTTTTCAAACAAATCCGAAAAACTCCGAAAAACACCCGCCAGTAAAATTTTGGTCCGTTTGGTTTCATCCGAAAAAGGCGGTGTTTCACAGTTTGAGTAGCGCGCAGGATTAATGGTCTTGAGAAAATGGCACCACAATTCTTTCAAATCTCGGACCATTGTCAAAATGTGTCTTGCCGCTTATCTCGTCAAGGTTCATTCAGGACAAAAGGTGATTGTACTTTCGGGTCACGACAAAACCACTGTTTTGGTCTCCAGTTTGGGCCATACTATTCGTGCTTTAGAGGAAGGAGAGGCTCTCTTTTTGTAACAGTGGAAGCTATGGACCATAGAGATTGCATAAAATGGGGAAGAGGGGCAGTTGAAACGTCCCTATTACATCCACTCTATCTCGCGCGGCCGCCAGGTAGGTTGATGGAATAGGATGGAATGAATCCGAGCTTCCCAGCGACTGCCTCCAGGACTTTATTGATTTTAAGGTACGAACGTTTATCGAAGCAACACTTGTGTGACACGTTTGTCGTGGGACAAATTAGTATTGTCAATGGCAATGGCAGCAACCCCGAATCCAGCTGAAGAAATATTAATTGATAGAAGCGCGTTTTATTCTTTCATCTAGCGTACGTTTATACCCGGATATTATTTATTTATTCATTTTAATAGAAAACACTTCGAAATTAAACTCCGAATTTCGGAAACTTGGGAATCAAACAAAAATACACTCCGATGAAATCAGAATTTTCGGCAAAAAATTACCTACGAAAAACACCCTCCGAATTTGACGAAAAATAAACTCCAAAAACACGGAACTCTAGGTATATGCTGCTTGGAAGGTTTGGTCAATTGATCCCGGTTACCGGTATGTAGCGTTTGTCATTGATAGATACAAATTAAATAAGGGAATATTAAACCTGCGTATAGACTCCAAATTTACAAAATGCGTTTGCTCACATCGCAACATTTTGTTCACAGCACCAACGACTGAGAGAAAAACATTATTCCTTCGGGATTACATTATGAACCGCTGCGGGAGTCAAGGTACAAGTTTAAAGTGATATATAACAACAAAAACGTTACCTTAAATCCGCCGATTAAGTTTTCCAATATTCACCTCAGCTGGAACATAAATTCCAATGATAGATGTGCAGCCCGTCGCCATAATCAGCACTACTTGTTTTTTGCATTCAGACAATAATGTTTTGTTCCCAGCTATTCTGTGGAAAATTTAAGCCGCGAGGTCACTGAAATTCTAAACAAAGAAAAAGTAAAGGAACGCGGAAGTCTTTCTGAGAAGCGCCGTGAACCCCCACAGGAGGTGTGAGAATCCAGGGTTCGCGCATATACTTTAGTTTTCGCGAGCCAACCTGGCAGCGTCGCCTTATGTCAAAGTCACATGATCGTGGCAGGCACATAGCCAGGATTTTGTTTCGGGGGGGGAGGGGGGGGGGCCCAAGACAAAATGCTTTATGAGGCGGAGGGGGGAGAGGAGGCACCTGAAAAAGTGGCGCCAATCCGTGCTCAAGAACCGAGCTAATGGCGATCGCGACGCCGTCATCTTTTCCGCAGCGGCCCCTCGGGGAACTGCACGGCTGCTTTTATTGGTTCGGGAGCACCGCTTATACGATAGAGCCCGCTCTGATTGTTCTATTATGCCTTTAATCGGCCATTTTGGTGCCGAAACATATACGGTGGAAGGGGTTTCAGGGACGCCAACCCCCGTTTCCCAAGCAGACGCGCCGGACGCGCCCCGAATTACTTCCGAAATTAGGATGCGCCCAGGTCGGGACGCGCTACCTGAAATCACCGGTGAGACATGGTTGTATAAAAACAATTGTGCCGCAAAACCTTGTAAACTAAAATTTTTTGAGAAAACATCACGCGCCTGTTCTTTTGTACTAATCTCCAATAAAAGTTCCTACAAAACAATTTTTTTTTCCGTTTGGTTTTGCACAAAAGCATGCTTTCTGAAAGCTCAAGGCGACCACAGTAAAGAAAAAAGATTGAGCCAAAATCTTGGTACCTCGAGCCTGGGAGTTTCGGTACTCTGGAAAGATTCAGTGACCCTATCAGCAGACATATAAGGCAACTTTCATGTTTCAACTCGTCGCTAAAGGGTGGCGCTGTTGTCGTATTTAGCTCGGTCTCGGTGGACGCCAGCGACCCAAGTTTCCACGGTGAGTTTCCCAACTGAGTGTTCTAGTAACGTTGGCTCCAACAAAACGGGGTAAAAACAGTTTTTTTTTTTTTCAGAGCCGACGCAGCTGTTGCCATAGCAACCCCGCACACGGTCGGACACAATTATGCAAGTGGTGATTCGCCCTTTACAGGTGACGTAGAAAATCCGCACTGCTGGCTTCTTATCTTTACATCGTTTGAGCCTAAGTCCGCCAATTGCCATCGGACTCGGGAAAGTTTGCTCACGCCGGTTCGGTTCGAGTGTGCGACCTTTCCGTCTCTATACCGCCGATTTCAGCGCGCGGACGCGGTTTCTAAACTAAGTTGAATGTTTTGATATACTTGGAAAGTTGAGTGGCTTCAGATGTAATTTTTTTTAGGAATAAAATATGGGACATTGCTGTTCGTATTCAAAAACAAATTTACAGACAACCCTTTCTTTTTTCTTAGATCGTACATTGGCACGGAGTCCGTTCTTACGCGAAGCAGTTTCTTACCTCGCAAGATCTGGTTAACTTTCTAGATGCATGATGGCGATGAACAGCTCAAAGAACGTGGATGGAGAAAAAGACACAAACACAACGGGACAATGCTGTACCAAGTTTTATAGCCAGAAGACATCAGTTTCGGCTACAGCAGTGTCCTGACGTGTTTGTCTGTTTTCTTCGTCCACGTTATTTGAACTCTTCAACGACGTCGTAGCTTTCATAAATGAAACTAAAAAAAAATAATGGGCTCTTGCATAAGCTGGTACAAACCAGACTTGGCCCGAATGCTTAGCCCCAATCATGTGTGCTACCTGGGTGAATTCTCGCATAAAGTACTCAAGTCATTAGGACGAAGTTATCGCTGTAGAAACATCAACATAGGGAATGTGATCTCCGTGAAAGTTAATTGCCTAGAAAATAGGCCGCGATTCATCTCGCTCTTTTGTCAGCGTTATACGGAGGCATTTGAAATATCCGGAACATCGTCGCGAGTCGTAACGAGACGAACGTTTTCATTCTAAACGCCCGGAGAAAGGGACTTTAAGAAGGGCGCTAAACGGGCGAGTGCGATCATGTTCCAATCCGCGAAAGAGAAGCGCGAGAAACGTTCATCGCCCCACGTGCTGGTCGACGCCGACGGCGGGGAGGGGGGCTGCGATTTTCCAGTTGGGCGGAACACGCCAAGAATACCGAGAAACGGGTCGCGCGATCGCGGCAACGGTAGAGGATCCCTGTCCCACGTGACTTCAAAGTCTCGGTCCCCCTCCACCGGCGCGGGCGGGGCGCCGACGTCCTCTGGGCGAGCCGGTCCCGGTCTGGAGCCCCTCCTCCGATCCGGCCCACCGTCGCCACCCAGAGGAGTGCACACAGTTCCGGTCGGAGTCGCGCTGCTGGCCGGCCGCGCCGACCCGAAACTGTTCTCTGGGCCCGCTCTCCGTCGTCATCGACAGAGCCTCCCGACGACACGCGTGCACCCCGGGCCATTGACGCTGTCACCACGCCCAAGAGGGGTGCAGGTGCAATGTCCTGGTCGTGCTAACTGACTTCGGTGGAAATTTGTAGTTTTCTTGAGGGACCGGTGTAGTGTCCTGATCTTGCTGAAGAACCCGGGAGGACTTGTCTCGCTGAAAGTCCCCGGTGGAGTGACCCAGTCTTGCTTAGAGACCCGGGTGGAGTGTCCTGATCTTGCTCAGGGATCCAGGTGGAATGACCAGGTCTCGCTGAAGAATCTGGAAAACTACTCTTGCTGAAGAGTCCCGGAAGTCTGGTCGTGCTGGGGTGCCACGGTGGAGCGTCCCGGTCTTGCTAGGGGAGCCGGGTGGAGTGTCCTGGTCTTGCTGAAGAACCCCGGAAGACTGGTCTTGCTGAAGGTCCCCGGTGGAGTGTCCCGGTCTTGCTGAGGGGCCCGGGTGGGCGGACTTACCCCCCTAGGGGTCGAATGTGCACCGTACCGGCGAGTGAAGGTGGTGGTGGTGGATCGGACGATGCGAGCGACACGCCGCCGAGGATGCCTCAGGCCGAGCAGGTAGTCTTGCCTGGTGTTCCACCTCATCGGACGTGGGACTTCTCCAGGATGGGTGAGTGTGTGCTTTACTTACAACGACCGGAAGGGGCTGTGACCTAGACTGCCCCGCCTCGCTTGGTTGCATTCTTTAAAACCTTTGGACCTCAGCCTCATTGTACTTCTTGAAAAAAAGAAAGAAGAAAGAAGCCCAAATGCTTGTTAAAAAATGGAGGCCCATCTTTCTTTCCTAGTTGTGAAACCAAGCAGGCGGAAAGAACCATACTTCCAGTACAATATTAAAATACGATATGAAGAACAAAGCGGTGCTCAAGCGGGTGCCTCAAATTTACGAGCTTACGACAAGCCATTAAGGATACTATTTTGATGTCAAAGGCAACATTGCAGCAAAAAGGGGCAACATTGCAGTTGCTCCTTTTTGCGCTTGAGTGGTAAAATATATTGATTTCTGTCAGGTCATCAGCGAAACTTCCGGCGGTGCTCAGCCGCTTAATTCAGTCAGTTATTTCAGTTCAATCACATAAAATCTAATATCACATAATATAATCCAATCTAATTCAATCTAATCCAGTTACCAACTAACAACATAGGAAAATTGCTCAGATAACAAAAAAGGCTACTTTTGCTGTGTCAGCGAACCGTGCTTGCTGCTAGTTGGCCTTGTGGAACCATGCACTCCGTTTCGCACACAGCTTACAACGCTTTCAGGGTTGCCTGCACAAGCGTGTGGCGTTATTTAGCGTTTGATTTGCACAAAAGATCGTGCGGGTCAAAGACAAAGTCAAGCACTCGCAGCAGCAACCCCGGTGAAAGCAGTGTACGTAAGCACGCCGTATATAAAATAATGTCAGCAACTATAGTGCTGGCTGTGTGTTGGCCGTAAGACACTGGTGGCTTTTTTTTTTTTTGTTTTTTTAAGTTACAAAAACCCTCTAAAAAGCTTTACCGAATTTGTTAACGGAAATGCGTTGGTGAGGAGTCCTCGAAATTTAGTGTTCTTTTACGAATATCTATGTACGTTTTTTTTCCCTAATCTCAACATGCAAGATGTTTGCGTCGTTTTCCTGTTCTTTGGGGGATTTTGCAGTCTTCGCTTGAGCAGTGTGTTGACGCGGTCG
Source organism: Ixodes persulcatus (assembly GCA_013358835.2). Taxonomy (NCBI): domain Eukaryota; kingdom Metazoa; phylum Arthropoda; class Arachnida; order Ixodida; family Ixodidae; genus Ixodes; species Ixodes persulcatus. Next base: position 42,570 of record JABSTQ010009914.1, read on the forward strand.
GCGAACTTATTCTACTGTCCGGGGACGTAGAGCTGAATCCCGGCCCCACGCGGTCTCAGGTGTCTCAGGAACTAGGTTCCATGACAGAGGCACAACTAAAGCAATTTAATGATATGTTCACTCTCTTACAAGGTGTCAATGCCCGTACGATAAAAATAGATAATGAACAGTCGGACCTAATCAAATACGTAAATGAGATTAAAATAAATCAGAAGTCAATTCAAGGTAAAGTCACGGAAATCGATAAGAGACTATCTGCCGTCGAGACTCAAAGCACCGCTTGTGAGGTCGTGCATCAAGAGTTAGTAACGTTGCGCCAACGAGTTGCGTCCTTTTTAAATGATAATTCCACGTTGAAGGTTAGTCACGCAGAACAAGAAGATAGGTCTCGACGGGATGATTTGCTTTTTTATGGCTTGGATGACGCTCAGTCGGAAGGGCTCAAACAGAAGGTAAATTGCTGAATGCTATCGACTCCTCTCAACCTGGTCATCCCTAGTGACACAATTAAACGAGCGCACAGGCTTGGCGCATTCTCAGTCAATAAATGCAGACCGATCATAGTCAAATTCTTGTCATTTAAAATGAAGGAACAAATTTTATTCTCAAGTGCTAAACTGAAGCCTAGGGGCATAACTGTCAGCGAAGATTTTTCACCCGCTACGAGACATGCTAGGAAGAAACTTGTGGAATTCGGCAAATCACACAACGGTACATTTCAGTTGCGCTATAACAAGCTCTTTATGAACAACAAGTGTTTTAGTTATAATCCCATTATCAACAGTGTCTGTGAGCTTGCAGACACGTCTAGTACTCGGGTTTATAAAAAAACAGCTGATAACGACGTAACTGATTCGGCTTCCAACGCTTGGCAATGACGAGTCGTGAGGGGCAGTGGCTTGTCATCACTGCCAAAACAAGTTTCTGTTCTGTTTACTAATATTCGTAGCATTCTTACAAAAAGGGACGATTTATGTTCTGTTATCGATTCCACTGATGCTGACATAATCATTTTGACTGAAGCCTGGCTTTCCGCAAAGGTTGATAACGGCGAACTTTTCGATTGTAACAAGCGTTTCAGTGTGTACCGACACGAAAGTGCGGTGGGGCATCTTGATTGCTGTGTCTGACTGCTTTGAATCATCCCTCGTTGATATAAGGAACAACTTGGAAATTGTGTTTGTTCATCTTCGCTTGCGCCATTCGGGGTTGATTTTGGGAGCCTGTTATCGTCCCCCGTCCAGTAGCTCTAACTTCGTTCAAGATTTACATGATGCTATCAATAAAGTTTCCGTTCGGTTTCCTAGTCTCTCACTAATTTTACTGGGCGACTTTAATTATCCCAACATAGTGTGGTTGAGCGAACCACCATTTTCGAATCTTTTTTCAAGGGAATGTTACGAATTTTTACAAATATGTCTCGATTTAAATTTTTTGCAACTCGTTACACAACCTACGAGAATCACTTCATCTACATCAAACATTCTAGACCTTATTTTTTTCTACTGTGCCCGACATCGTTTCTTCTGTATCCTGCCTGCCTGGCTTGAGTGACCACTCATTGATTCATTTTGAGCTTAAGGGTTCAGTATCTCGTACTGTTGATAATACGAAACGCGTCAGAGATTATAAGAGAGCAGACTTCGAATCAATTAATCGTGAGTTGTGCCTTTTCTTAAATGACTTACCACAATTTTCGCATCGCTCCCTGGAAGAAAATTGGAATCTATTTAAATGCAAAGTTGATTCTCTCAGGAGCATCTTCATACCCGCTAAGATCCGTTACTTATAATTGCCAGTCCGCATGGTTTAATCAATCCCTTAAACGATTGTCTAACAAGAAGAAACGTCTTTTTCGGTCTGCGAAAAGCTCTAACTCTCAGCATCGTTGGGGCGCCTATGCGTCCGCAGCTTGTGCTTATAAGACAGTCATTACGAACGCCAAAGATGTGTTTTTTTAATGTTACCTTGCCCATCATGCTGATTAATAATCCCAAACAATTCTGGAACTCTGTAAATAAGAATGATAAGTGTTCCGTGTCTCTCAGAAATACTGATGGTGGTGATATTCCTAGCAGTGATTGTGTCTTCAACGAAATGTTTGAGTTGGCCTTCTCTTCCTCTCCGATTTCTTGTATTCCTGAATTTTCTACCAATGCATATTCTCCAATGGATCCCATTTGTATTGACACTTTAGGCATAGCCAATGTGATAGATACTCTAAAAATGTCGTCGTCTGCTGGTATTGACGACATCAATTCTAAATTTTGGAAAAATACGAAAATGTACAGTCCAATTATTTTATCCAAACTTTTTGAGCAGTCTTTGGAGCTTGGTTTTATCCCCGACGATTGGAAGATTGGGAGAGTGATTCCTTCGCATAAATCAGGTGACAAACATTCTCCAACTAACTATCGTCCCATCTCAATTACTAGCAAACCCTGTAAAATGTTTGAACATATTATATACTCTCACCTTGCTAATTTTTTAGAGTCTAACTCTTACTTCTGTAATGCTCAACGTGGCTTCCGGAAATCATTATCTTGTGAGACTCAGCTCTTGTGTTTTAGCCATGACCTTGATTCCATTCCTGACCGTGGCTCTCAGGTAGACTGTATTTTCCTAGATTTTTCTAAAGCCTTCGACAAGGTCCCTCACTCCCTCCTTATTCAAAAGCTTATCAAACTTAATTTAGACCCTAACGTCGTTGCATGGCTACGCTCGTTTCTTATTAATCGATCGCAGTTTGTATCTGTCAATGATGTGGATTCGCCACCTTCACCAGTCACTTCAGGTGTTCCCCAGGGCTCTGTTCTGGGGCCCCTCTTATTTCTTAGCTATATTAACGACCTTCCTAACAATGTATGTTCATCTGCCAGTCTGTTTGCAGATGACTGTGTTATTTATCGTGAAATTACTAAAGACTCTGACATATCTCTCCTTCAGTCTGATGCTATCTCTATCTCTGAATGGTGTAGCTTGTGGTGCATGATATTAAATACTGCTAAATGTAAATACATGCGTGTGTCTCGTCTTAACACAACACGTCCTGTTTACTCTATTGATAACGTTCCTCTTGAGTATGTGCCATCCTACAAGTATCTGGGAGTGCACATAACTTGTGATTTATCCTGGAAAGCTCATATTGAACATTTCGTTAACAATGCTAATCGCATGCTTGGTTACCTTAAAAGAAACTTTTTTTCTCGAGCCTATGTCATTGAAACTCATTCTTTACAAAACCCTTGTTCGGAGTAAGCTTGAATATGCTGCGTCTATCTGGGACCCTGGTCTTGAATCACTCATTTCTGAATTAGAATTCGTCCAAAATCGTGCTTCCTGCTTTATTCTTTCTAATTACCATCGCACCGCCAGCGTAACCGTAATGAAAACCAGAAAGATAAGCAGCCATATTTTATAAGCAACGTCCCCAAGCTTGAACGTATTCCATGTAGTAAACAAACTAGAAACTTTTGTCAGAGAGCTGACTGAAATAATTTAAAAATAAACCTCCTTCGACACGGAATTGCATATAACGTTTCACCAGGGTTGAAACTAGACGGACAAACAACGAACGGTGCTCTCAGACATGCATGCATTAACGGATGAACGAATCGATGGATGAGAGTGGCTGTAGCCTTCATGACGCGCAGTAAGTAGCTTGCGGCATCTATGTCGAATATAAGTACAGGTTTAGCAACCTTTTTGCGATTGAGTGGTGAAATCTATCGATTTCTGACAGGTCATCAGCGAAACTTCCGGCGGTGCTCAGCCGCTTAATTCAGTCAGTTAATTCAGTTCAATCACACCAAATCTAATCTAATATAATATAATCTAATCTAATTCAATCTAATCTAGTTACCAACTAACAACAAAGGAAAATTGCTCAGATTACAAAAAGGGTACTTTTGCTGTGTCAGCGAGCAGTGCTTGCTGCTAGTTGGCCTTCTGGAACCATGCACTCCGTTTTGCACACAGCTTACAACGCTTTCAGGGTTGCCGGCACAAGCGTGTGGCGTTATTTAGCGTTTCATTTGCACAAAAGATCGTGCGGATCAAAGACAAAGTCAAGCACTCCCAGCAGCAACCCCGGTGAAAGCAGTGTATGTAAGCACGCCATATATAAAATAATGTCAGCAAGTATAGTGCTGGCTGTGGTGTGTTGGCCGTAAGACACTCGTGGCTTTTTCGAGATATTTTGTCTTAAAGTTACAAAAAACCTCTAAAACACGTTACCGATTTCGTTATCGGAATCGCGTCGGTGAGGAGTCCTGGAAATTTAATGTTATTTTACGAATATCTATGGACAGTTTTTTTTTCCTAATCTCAACATGCAAGGTGATTGCGTCGTTTTCCTGTTCATTTGTATATCAGAAACGTTACCGGTGGGACAACATAGTTAAGGGATTGTTTGAAGCCACGCGCTGAACGGACCCATGCCCATTCCTTCGTTCGATCCCCATACCTGAAAGTTTTGAACGTGGGGTTATCATTTGAGCCCATTCTCGTTTCGATTTTTTTTTTTCATTTGGACCTTTTCAAAAGGACCACTCTCAAAAACGTCCTTCTTGATTGGACCCGCCGCATTTGACCCCTTTCCCTTACATGCATCGCGTTTCATCCTCCAAGAAAAACAACAAAAACAAAAAAAGCCTGGCCTTTTCAGGTGTCGGTGGTAAGGCTTGGGAACCGTACATCCCCGAAGAAGCTCATTCAAGTCCGCCTCCCCACTACTCTACATGAACGCGCTCACATACACACGAACATGTGCTTCGGATCGGCGGTTTGGCTAATGGTTCCTGGAAAACTTCCGTTCTGCGTTTGGGTCATGCAGAGAAAGTCAGGACCGGCTCATTTGATTTGTCCGGAAGTGTCCGGAAGGAGGTCGCAAGCACTGGGCAATAAACCGCCGAACTGCAGCGCCCTCGTGTCGAAGCACCGCCTCCTACACCTTCCCGGGCCGCGTTATAGGGTGCACCCAGAGTGGATTCTCCCCCGACTCCCTACTCTATTTCTCCCTAAAATTGACTGGAGAGGAGGATACTGGCCGTCGGAACCAATCCAGGCTCTCATAACGTATCGCGTGCAACTCGGTCGAACACTGCATACGGGACGAAATCCGAATAGGCCGAAAATGCTCAAAAAACAACACCAACAACAACAAAAAGAAACCAAACGGTTTGGTTGTTTCGAGAAGGTTCAGACACGAAGGCCTGAATGAGAATGGTTCGAAATGAAGAAAAAAGGCGAAGTGCGAATGGTACGTTTCGAGGATACACCCGTTTTGAAGCGCACACGAGTACGGCGATGTTGCATTACTATTGCATGATTCACGTGCACTCTCCAGGTTAGGGGTCCTATCGCGCTGGCTAAATAGCAGAAATGCCAGCTGCGTCATTCGAGAGAAATCTAATCATCCAAACGTTAGGTTTTGCTCTTTGTATAGTGAATGACGTAAGAATTTCAGTGGAATTTAGATTATTATGGGCATTCCCAATGAAATGTCTGACATAAGGGGAGGTCGAAGACCAAATCATATAGACAAAAAAAGAGAGAAAAAATCAGCATCCCGAGCAATGAAAATAAAACAAGGAAATTATCAAATTAACAGTACGGTTAATTATGATAAATTATATTGCAGTAAACTAGAAAAGTACAGGAACACACAATAAAACAGCAAGTCGGAGTATATCTTACTAGTTATATTATTCTTTTTTACTTGAAGCTCACAAAGTTTACGCAATCACAAAAAAATAAAAGTGATTGATTACAAATAATTTCGTTACTTGTAACGGATTACTTGCAAGTCTGCGTTCGAGGTTTGCCATGGGTGTTATGAAACCTGGATCTCAAATCGCTGGGGCATAATCTAGTTAGAAGAAACAGGAGCTTTATACGAGAGTAGTTTTAAAAAGACATTGGTGTTAAAGTTAAAATTCATAAATAACCAAGCATTGAATCTGCGTTGGCGAGTGATCAGTATGAGTAGTTCTTCGTGACATGTCACAAGTGATATGAACGTAAATGAAGGTACTTGTAGCAAATTGCAGGTTGTAGAGAAACTCTAAAAAGCGAGTGCCACGAGGGGCAAGTTTCACAACGGGATATTTCAATATTCTAAATTCGTTAATGTTAAGAGACGTCGGCCTCAAGTCGCACCATTCGGTTACCGCACGTAAGTAACTTTGAAGGAGCATAACGTCGAAAATATTAGTAATTTTTCAAAAGATTACACAATCATGAGCAAATATACGGATTGTTGACATGTCGAAGTCACGTACGTTGATTAGAAACAATGGGGGCCCTAAAGCAGGCCCCCCATAAATGCAAGAAGCGACAGGACTGAGGGAAGAACCAACCTTAACATTAACAAACTGAGAACGATTAAGTAATAACTCAGGACAGGAGATTAGGAGCGAGATTAAGTTAACCAACTTTAAAGAGGAAACATTTATAAAAAAAGTTTATCGAAGGTTTTGCAAAAACCTGGAAAGCAGCAGTCAATCTGGGATCTACATCAAATACACGCTTTTTTTTCTCTCACCGCAAAAGTAAACCACGCATCAGCGAACTCTCAATCTCCGCCCTAATGAAGCGCAAGCGGTACGAACCAGATGCCAAACTTTCAGAACTAGTCGTTATCTTATTCAAAAGTTGCAATTGTCTGAAAATTCCAATGTGAAAAAAGTAACTGCTTCCATCAGCTCCATGTTTTCGTGGACTCAGTCAGTCGATATTTTTTTCATTTAACATTTCAGTAAATGATTTATAACTTTTGAAAAATGATAACGGTTAGTTCTGAAACTCTGGCATCTGGCTCAAACCACGCTATATTTAGGCGGAAAATCGAGAATTCACGGCAGTGCATTATTTTATTTTTGTGCAAAAAATACACTGCACTTTTTTTTTTGGGGGGGGGGGGGGGGCTTTTTTGTGAAAAGCAGATCATTTGTTAATGTCAGAAGTTGAGTTTCGCAGAACAGACACTTACAAAAGTCATGTTGTGTAGGAGAGATGCAAGAATTCGAGTCTAAGAAATTAACAAGATGAATGTAAATTATGTGCTCTAAAACTTTCCAGGCCTTATATTAAGGAAATTAGTCGGTAATTAGGAAGACTATGTCACCAGATTTGTGAAGTGAAACTGCCTTCTCTATTTCTCAGTCTACAAGAATGACACCGAAAGTAAGGGACAAGTCGACATTCTTTAAAAGAACGTTTAAGACGTAATTCATATTCTTGAAGTATAAGAAAATATAGTCGACGCCAGGTGAAGAATATATTTTCAGAGTATTAATTCAGTTTTACTATGCCGTCATAATAGGATAACAGGATGATAGGATAACAGGACAGGATAATGGGATAACAGTCACTCAAAATTTCTTAGTTACAAAACACTTACAATACAAGAAGTTTAATTATAATCTGCTGCGCAGTTACCTCCTGGGACAGCAACATCACCCTTCTTGGTGAGCGAATTAATTATTTTAAGTATACTACGTTCCGAACTTGATATTCAATTAAATATGATTTTTGTTGCGTAGCCAAATTAATTTGAGTTTAGTGTAAGTTATAACAAAATAAAGATGAAATCGCATATGCAAGTTTTAAGACCCTTAATGGTCTTAACATTTTGCGCCTTATTAAAATTTTTTGTTCTACAACAATCAAGCCAATATAAAAAAGTTGTATAAGTGCTTCAGAATTAAAGCCTCGCACGTTCAAAACCGCCGAAACGTTGAGGTAACCAGTCCTGTACTTGAAATCACGATTGACCAGAATTGTGCGCTACGACGCAGCTGTCACCCGCTCGACATTCCTTCGAGGAAATCGAGCCATCTTGAGCACGCCGAAGGTGCGGGATCAAGTTCTCCCCCAAGTGCATTCCAAAAAGGAGGGAGAAATTTATGCCTTCGCCCGAGAGTCTCGCAACTTTCCGAACTGGACCACCGGGACGTCGGAGACGGAGGTATACCCGCGTTGCGGAATATCTGGTCGGGCGAAAATAGATTCCTCCCCATTTAGATGGTCTTAGCCAATCGGTCGATTTGAAGGCGTACGTCATCATCAAGTGCAGCGCGGTTGGCGTCACTCAATGTCCCGCGCCATGTTTAAAATCTCTGCCAGTGGCGGCGTGACCTTTATTTTGTATCCTCCTCACTTCTACCGAGTGACGCCGACAGCGGCTGTCTCTTTGAAGGAAATGCCTTAATCGGTTTCTTCACATGTTGAGATCTACTTTATCAGAAAGGTATCATGAAGTGGGTATTGTTTTATTAGAAACTTGCGAGGATGAGTTTGTGTGAGTAAAAACAATAAAAAACTTATATGAGTACCCAACATTCGATGGATTTACACTTGACCAGGCACGTATTCAGGGGGGGGGGGGCCCATGGGGCCCGGGCCCCCCCCGAAATCTTCTATTTTGCTGGGACCTCCTCTCCCCCCTCCCCCTCATACAACATTTTGTCATGGGCGGCCCCCCCCCCCCCCCCCCCCCCCCCGAAACAAAATCCTGGCTACGTGCCTGCACTTGACTGGTGTGAAACCACCGAATGACGTTGTGAGTCACTATCCTTTCTTCAAGAAAAACCCGAAGTGCCTCTTGGGCATTATTTTGGGTGCGGGGGCACAATGCATTCTGAAATAAATTAAGATCCCTAGCGGTACACCACACCAGCTGGTAATGAATTCCACTCTGATATGGGACGCACTGAAAATAGTGTTTAAAAAGATCTGTCCTCGCACGGTCAAATTCGCGAGAGTGATCTGTTTTCGATTAGATATAACGTGGCGATTGTTAGAATGATGAAGCAGAAATTCCTCTATGTTTATAATTAATATATATAAAAGCTTAAGTCGGAGATGTTTACGGCTCTCCCTCAAAGAAAGCCAGCGCTACTCTCGCTGAATTTCTGTGGTGCTTAAAAAGCGATCGTACCTCCTCAGGGCAAACCGTGCAGCGACAGGTTGAATGCGCTCAAATGCGTTGACATAAACACGGTGAACTTGATCCCACACTGGGCAAGCATATTCTAGAATCGGCTTAACGTATGCTTGATATACGACTTTTTGAACCTCGGTACAGAGATGCTTAAGGTTACGTTGCAAAGAAGCTCACTGTAACAAGAACGTTTAAATATGGGACACATACATGCTAACATTGTGTCCACAACATGTTCCATATCATTGAAACACAAAACATATGTTCCATAATTCCTTAGTATGGGACATGGCAAACAACGTTAGCGTGCATCTGTCCCGTACGTACCCTGACGGTAGAAGGGCTGCTTGCTGCTTGGTACGGGATGTGTTCCATCATGTTCAAAAGCAAAACAAGCTCTGTTGTAAACCATGTCAGCACATGTTTCATTTTTATATCTGACTTCCACGCTTACCATTGTGTGCGAGGTTTCCCCCTAAAAATGTAGTGCTTTTTTCACTGCAAAAATAATCTACCTATGCATGGCGGAACGTTAAGCCTCCGGCCAAAATTTAGCGGAAGCAGCCTGGAGCCTAATGCCAAAGGTTTAGAGCTTGCATTTTTCTGATTCAAACGCCATAAGTGACACTCGGAAATTTTTATATAGGGGAATGACTGTCCCTGATTACATTGAGATGAATGGCACGAGGTTACAGGAACGAGCCTTACTTACCCAAAAATCTTTTCCTAAATCACTTATAACTTTCGAATAAGATGGCAAGTTCTGAATCATTGGCATCTTGTCCGGACTGCTAGCGCTACGTTTGGGTGGTGCTGAGCGTGTAGCAATACATAATTTATTTTTGTGGTAAAAAAAGAAAAAGAAAACACAATGTTTCTTAGGGGACACGCTGTATGATTCGACAGATTTTGTCTAAGTCCAGTTCTGCAACATGTCCCACTTAATTAGAACTTCGTAGGCTCCTGTTATGTCACACATACATGCACGTATAGTTGGTGAAACCGTAGTTCATCACGGTCTTGATGCGGCATCCTCTGTGCAAGGGACTTCGGTGGTTGCCTGCAATGTAAGCATGTGCAAGGGAAAAGATACACTTTCCAATTTATAAAGATTCGAAGAAAGGTGAATATTCATGCTTGGGTCGTGATGGAGTTGAGCAATTACAGTGGACACATTGTGAAAGAAAGTCAAATATTCATTGCCTTAAACGTCTTAACATTTATTTCCGAAATGACTATAGTACCAGAGGTACTAGAGAGAATATTCTGTTATAGACTCAAGTTTCCTTGAAAACTAAATTATGGAAAAAAATGCCATAATAAACAATCAGGCCAAGACAAACCCTCTTGGCTCAATCACTAAAATCTCAAAACGGGAATAAGCCAACGAGGTAGAAGGGCTTAGAGCGATAAACTGGCAGCTAAAAGTGACCCCCACCCGGCCGCCGCCATGTTGCACATTTTTGTCCACTAGATATGTGACCTTATAGTTTTACGTCTAGATTTTAACAAAGTACCCCGCACAAATAATTGCTTATTGCTCTTTAATACCAGGGCCGACGAGATAAGTTATGTTTCGTTCAAGTCCAAAATGTGTTTTTACGACAAAAAATCGGGCAGCTCCGCAATGCCTCCGCTATAGATGCCGTCAGCTGCGGAGCTGTATTTTGGGTTTTTATCGGAGCAGGCACTGATCAGTTTATCATGTTTCTTTCTTACAGCGATCGCAATACAAATCTCGGCTCAGTTCTGCGTAGGGTCACGTGTCTAGTGGTCAAAATTGTACAACATGGCGGCAGCCAGGGAAAAGGGGGGGGGGGTCCCTTTTTCCTGGTGAACGGGATACCCGTTTATCGCTCTTGGCCCCTCTACCTCGTCGGGATAAGTAGTGTTAATAAAAAAAATAAAATGAATAAAATATTGAGCCTATAGTTTGTTGCAGGTTAAGAAACGCTGAAAAAGGCCCACCCGCGAAGCTCTCAGGTTGCCATGATTAGTGGTTTTCTTCTTTCCCCTCCAGCGTTCGCTCCGCTGAAGTGGAAAGAGTGGAGAGCTTTGTGGGAGGAGCCTCTACTGAGTATCTTATGTTGCAACAAACTATAGCGCTAAACTCTCCTGCCACTGCTTCTTCAACTTCGAAAGTTCTTGACGGGCTCTTTGGCCCTTCGGGTGCACCTGAGTCACCTTCCGTGAAGACGCGCCTGGACCCCTCTTTTGGGTTCATGTCCACGGGTCGTCTGAAAAAAAAAAAAATGTTATGTTAAAGTGTGAGATAGGTTTAGTTAGAGGAAAACTTATAACCTATTTTAACTTATGCTCTTTAGTTATTTCTCCTATTTGGACAATTTGAAAGTTTTGTTTATTTATTTATTGATTTTAGTACATCTTAAGTTATTGCAATATATTCCTCTGGATTTGTCTGGTCATCCCCCGCTAGTCTAGATAAAGTGAATCCTCCTATGTCGAACACCACCATAGCTCGGACATCTCCTTAAGTATGACAGGCTCAGTCAGTGCAGAAATAGTGAATGCCAGGGATGCCCAAATGCGGCTCTCGAGCCCCATGCGGCTCTTCGCATGTCCAAGTGCCGCTCCCTTTTCCTTCCTGTGTCTCCAAAACGAGAAAAGTTCTAGACATTGAAAAAAAAAAAAAAAAAAAAAACTCACAGTTTTGGCAGATTTGTACTACACTATGTACACACAACTGGACTGCTTTCTGAGACATATTTGTCCGGTGACCCAGTTTCCTTTATTGCTTTGGAAAAGATTTTGAACTGTATACTCATAGCGGGCGTCAGGGACTGTGGCTGGCTAGTGAGACATGCATTCGTCTTTGCTTAGCGATCGAAGAAACGTTCCGCTGCCTTGTGTTATTTTTTTTGTAGTCGACAATTATACTTATCCCCTTTGGAAAACACTGTTCCCTCCTCATCGTTTCTTGTCAAAAGTACCCCCCTCCCCTTTCTTTTGTTTTTCCCTGTAGCTCCAAACTCAAACACCTCTCCAAGTTAGACAGTCCGGGAGCATACTATGAGTTGTATTATGGTTCTAGCTTTTACTACAGTTATGATTTTGGTGAAAGTTGGAATCAAGCTCACAGATTAGTGTCATCTTGTTTTAGTTACATTTTGTTTTTGCTTCTCTTTCTGGTTGATTTGCTATGTATTTTATGGTAAAGGTTGCAGTGACGTGATTGGATTGACTCGTTTTGAAGCATCCTTTTATAGCATACAAAAGGTCTCTCTGAAGCAGCAAGGAAAGCCTTTGTAGCACACGCTTATATTAGCTAGTGTTCGTTTGAATTAAAAGGCAGTACCTTTTTTTTTGCTTTACAACCCTTGTGAAATCACTCATTAGCTGTCATTGCATGGCAGACATTTTAATTCCACCAAGCTGTCAACTAGCTGTTAAGACATACTTCAAAGTACTAGACAAAGCAACAAGAACGTTGGCACAAGCACCATGATTTTTGTCTAAAAATCCCAGTTCTAACTTCTAGTTTTAAAATACACGCTGAGTGATACAACAGATCCCGATTATGCCTATATGATAATTCAGGTATGAAATTGCAGATAAATAAAATATAACTTCATTTAAATATCGTTAAGTTGAAGCAATTGTCATGACACACCTTATCGAATGCTTTGGCAAAGTCTAGGAAAATGCAGTCTACCTGGGAGCCACGGTCAGCGATAGAATGAATGTCATGGGTTAATGTTAGAAAGTTGTGTTTCACATGACAATGATTTACGAAATCCGTACTTGTGCCGTGGTGAAGACATTATTCGTCTCTAAGAAGCTCACGAGGTGGGAATAGATAATATGCTCGAGAAGTTTACATGGGATGCTGGTGAATGAGATAGGACGGTGGTTGTTGGGAGAATATTTATCGTCCCTTTTGGAATAGGACGCACCTTCCCTACTCACCATTCAGAGGGTAAAACACCTTCTCGGAGTGACTGTCCAAAACATTTAGTAAGAGTTAGGAAACAGTATATTTTAGTATTTTTAAGAAACTTGGAGTTAATTTCATTCACACCTGATGAAGAAGACAACTTCAATACACCAATAATCTTTGTTGTACCTACGGGATCAACGGAAGCAGAATTAATTGGTAGGTAACCGGCACATTCCACTAAAGGGCTATTAATATGGCTAACATTTGAAAACGCTTCAATGAACATAATATTTAACATATTGGCACATTCGTTGCTGAGCATATTATCATCATTTGATGACTTAAATGACACCGACAAACTGTATTTTCTGTGTCAAATGTTCTAAAGTTTTGAGGGATTCTTTATCTACATCTTTGGGAGGCTTTGTGTAAAATATTTTGATTTTGCATCTTCGAGCGCTTTGTTGTATGCGTCTGCTGAAGTCTAATACGCGGTCCAGCGACGCTCACAAGTGGAAAACTTTGCGGCACGGTACAGGCACTTTATTTGTTTGACAGTGGTTTCAGGGCCCTCTTGAACCATGGTGACCGGGTGTTTTCAGGTATATTTATTGATAGCATGCATTTGTTATTTGGAAAAATTAACGTATACGTAATCAAGCTCCAGTTCTCTTCTACAGAATGGCCCACATTTTTGTCAAATATTGATCAAGGAAAGTTGCAAGCTTATTGTTAATCTGATAAAAAGTCGCCTCACTATCAATCAATCAATCAGAGTTTTATTGTGTTTCCCAAACAGCTTTAGGGGCCTTTTTAGGGTTACACTTCACATTATAAAACAGCACTGAGCTAAACAAACTACACGTCAATCCTAACCACAATACTATTCTTGAACTTTTTAAAAGGTGTAAAAAAGTCCACGTGAGGGTTAAAATACTTGTACGTGAGCATCATCCGTGTCAGCCGGTGACTGGACTCTAGATAAGAGGTGTAAAAAAAGGAGTAGACCTACTTTGTCGCAGGGGGACAGGAATTGAGATTCTACTCAATAACATTGGGGAATCAAAAACAGAATTGAACAACTTATATAAAAACACCATGTCCTGAACTAGTCGCCTAGTTGAAACAGGCGAAAGACCAAGTGTGCTCAAAAGAAGCACATAATCATAAGAAACACTCCGTCCAATGTGGCGATCGTAGACAATTCTCACAAGTCGTCTCTGTATGCACTCCAACCTGAGCGCCTGACTAACACTTAAAGAATTCCATACCGTAGAACAAAAGTCCAACCGTGATAGAACCAAAGCCCGAAAAAGGTTCACTATACAATTGTAATTCCGGAAGTCACGGGTAATGCGTGTAATTATCCCCAGGACTCGCAAAGAATCATTAATAACTTTTGAAACATGATAGTTAAAGTTCAGGCGTGAATCGAACAAAATGCCAAGGTCACGCACAAAAGAAAGATCTTGAAATTTCAGAGCCGTCTAATGTGTAAGAATGTACAACAGCATTTGCCTTACGGGAAAAAGAAACAACCTTAGTTTTGGTGGGGTTTAAAACCAGCGAGTTCACACAGCACCACGAATGAATTGCATGAATATCTTTCTGTAACAATTCACAGTCCACAGGCGTGTGGACACTACGATAAATTTGCAAGTCATCAGCATACTGAAGTATCATTGAGTCACTCACACTAGTTAAAAGATCATTTACAAAAATATAAAAAGCAAAGGTCCAAGGTTCGACCCTTGTGGTACCCCAGAGTTCGACAGATAAGGGAATGATTTGCATCCTAAGTAGGAAACCATGTTTGAGCGTTCACCAAGATAACTAGCAAACCAGTCGCAGAAACCCGAAGAAAGACCCATATGTAACAGCTTCGACAGCAATAATTTGTGATCTACGACGTCAAACGCCTTCGAACAGTCTAATAAATAACATCAACTTGACCACGGGACCCAACTATAGGTTTCGCGAACTCCAAAAAGGTTAAAAGATTTGTTTCAACAGATCGTCCACGACAAAAACCGTGCTGATTTGGACTGAGCGTCTGCTTAAAATGAAAACTCACACGCTTAAAAATGACTTTTTCAAAAACTTTCGAGAAAACAGAAAGCAATGCAATTGGTCTGTAGTTATTGATACACGCGGAGCTTCCAGATTTGTGTACTGGCACTACCAAAGCAGTTTTCCAGGCTGACGGAAATGTACTTGTTATTAAGGACATGCTAGAAATGTGATGCAGTACAGGAGCCAAGATATCAGAGCACCCTTTAACAATAAAAGCCGGGATCCCCTCTTCCCCACATGACTTTTTTGGGGCAAGTTCTTTTATGGCCGAGACCACGTCATCAATCTTAAATACGGGAATTGGCATCAGAAGGGGATTTTCAGAACACAGGGCTGCGTTGTTGGACTTGGGGACATTGAGGTTTCCTATTGATGAGAAGTGTTTTGCAAAGAGATTGCACACACTGAATGAGTCAGAGACATGACCTGTTTGAGTCTTCAGAGTTATATCATCAGCTCTACTGGATGGCCTACTATACCTAACATATTCCCAGAGGCGGTCGGGACAGCGCTTAAGGTCAGACTCAATGGAGTCATGCAGTTGTCATTTGTCTCTTTTAATTAAACGCTTCACGGCAGAGCGATACTCCTTAAATAAGGAGTGCCATTTGTCCAAGCCAGACGACTTATATCTTTTGTGATAACGCGATTTCAAAGTCAGTGCCTGCCGGAGATCCCTTGAGAACCACCAAGGAACTTTGCCTCGGCTACCACGTTTCATCGGTATAAAGCGGTCCATAGCAGACTTCAAAAGATCTGTCAGCCGAGAGACGGCACTGTCAACATCAGCACACTTGTAAAGAGTGTCCCAGTTAATATCGCTCAAATGAGCATAGAATCCGAGGTAGTCACCACGAGCGTAGTCAAACATCGGAGCCCGCGCATCCGATCTGACAGTAAAGGGAAATGAAACCACCACTGAAAAAGGCGGATGCCACTTGTTAGCAGGAACGACTGAAAAAAGGCAACAACGCTCTGCGAGACCACTCTGATGTTCGTTATGCACAGGTCAAGGATTTGTTTTGGTTTGTCGTATTTGTTTTGGTTGAAACCTCGTATTTGTCTAGGTTGAAAAGTGGGCCTCGAGAGAGTCGCCTTTAAAAGGAAATTCAGTACAGCATGATCGCTGATCGCTTGCAGACATTATATTGAAGGATGATTTGTCAAAATGAGGTCTGAAACACTTGCTGTCCGATGGTGGCTCTGGTGAGACGAAGAACTAATTGCGAAAAGTTGAAATCCAAACATAAGTTGATACTTTGTGCAGAGTTTACATTTATACAATGAGTGTCACTTGAGCATGATATAGAGGGAAAGTTTAAATCACCAAGAGGAAAGATTGGCTCACTGGGAAAGCGCAGCACTATGTTGTTTATGTCATCATGGAAAGTTTCAAGAAATTATAATGAATATGACAGTGGCCTTTAACATACACCAATGATCCATTTCTTGTGGTTAACATGAAGCCAAACCCACACGGTTTTCAATTCAGAAAGAGTGTTCAAATAAAAAATGCAATAGGGTTAACAATCGCAATCAGCACACCACCGCCGCATCTCTCCTGTCAGTCATTCTCGTACACACAAAATCTTTATGAACCATTGAGAAGTTCACAGTTCCGTACCTTTCCGAAAAGCCATGTTTCAGTTCGTACAATAGTATCAGCATCAGTAGTATCAATAAGGGAATACAATTCGTCACGATTATTTAGTACACTTCTAATGTTGGTAAACAAAACGAAAATATCGGTAAACTGTGACAGGCATGTTCTACGCCTCGACAAAACCTGTGCTAACAAACCTGTCAGGGATGAACCTCGAACAGTTGCTGGCCGTGTCTGAGAGATTGTTGGCTGCGCGTGAGGTACGACATTCAAAGGAGATCGACAGACCTGACTCGCCGACCTCATCGGTTGCAGGGTTAAAAGCGTAGCCCTTGTTGTTGATGTGAAGCTTATTGTATCTCAGCTTGAAAGTTCCTCTATATGTCTTACCAGATTCAATTAGTTTTTTTTCTGGCACTGCGCGTAGCCAGCGAAAAGTCTTCGCTTACTTTTTTACAGTGCTCTTCTAATGATGATCTAGCCTGCAGGATTTTATCACATAATTTGAAGGATGCAAATTTTATGATGATAGGGTAGCACGTTTTGTGGCAGAATCTTTCAAGTCGATGGGCATGAACAACGCGTCACAAGCGACTTGCATATTAAGGGACCACTGAAGAACAGTTACGATTCTATCTTCCGTCTCGGCCCACGTTTCGGAGATAGCGTCTGTAACCACGAAAAATAGCAAATTATCTCGACGAGACTGGTCTTCTGCCTCGTCATGTCTTGTCTGCAATGCAGCGCTTTGTTTCTGGGGTTTATCGGCGGCACTTTTAGTCTCCGATACTGTGCATTGAAGCTGTTCTACCATGAAGGCATTGCATTCCATGGCGACAAGTTTCGAGTCATTGTCTGTAATGATTGACTGCATTGATTCTTTGCGGTTTTATTTTATTTAATTGATGCATCTAAGTATTCTTGTTTGTTATTCCTGGATCTGTGTTGATTGTTAAGTTAGAGAGACCACAGCATACCATGCATATAATTAAATTGTTTCAACTGTTACGCATTCATAGGATCAGGGTTGGTTTAAACGTCACCGGAGGTTAGTAAAAGAAGACTTCGCGACATTAACATATTGACACATGGTCTTAGATACGACTTGTGAGCACGGGAACATGAGTAGGTAAATATTACTAGTTTGTTTAGCATATAATGAGGGGGTCTTACCAACGTGTACAAACAAGAAGAGGGTTCCATGAGTCGTCCGCATGTTACAGGTGTTCTCGTGCTCACTCAAAGCGGCAGGGAGTTGCCAGGCGCATATAACAGCGTCGGCTGTTGGTAGCGATGTCGTTGTGGTTGTCGACGATGATGGGAGGCCGAAGACGTACTTGAAGTCCGTAGAACGATTCATCCGTAGATAGGACGTACTTTAACGGGACAGAAACGCGCCGTCACGATGATCCGTGCAGTTCAGCACGAGCTCTTGAAAGAACGTGAAAGCGTCCTCTTCGTGGAGTGTTGATGACTGGAAAGTCGAAGGTGGAAACCAGGAAATGACCCGTACAAACAAGAAGAGGGTTCCATGAGTCGTCCGCATGTTACAGGTGTTCCCGTGCTCACTGTGTGTGTGGAGCGGCAAAGCGTAAAGTAAAAGAAACGGCGACGTTATGAAGTTTATAGAAATGCTTTGATATATTTATTAAAGGTTCGAAGACTCGCTTTCGTGCACATATGCGTAAAGTTACCTTGACCGATGTATTTACTGCATGCTGTTCCGCACGAGACTGCCAACCTTGTCAGTGTCTTGCAACGCGAGACAGAACCCGTCGACGTGCAATATACCTGCACACCGCCGTTCAACAGATAGCACGTAAATTGGTTTTCAGGCGAGGTGCATGAACCAACCTTTTCCGCAACGCTAACTGATGTTTCGGCTTTCCAATCGAAGTAACGTCGTTCCCTGTGCTAAGCACTCTAAAACAGGGCAGCGGTCCGACTGTCTTTTCACCTCGATAACTTTTCTGTCGCTGTGCTATCGGCACGCTACCATTCGATAGATGGATTTGTTTTCAGGCGAGATGCACGAACGAACCTTTCCCGAAAATCTAATTGCTGTATTGGCCAGGCACGTAGCCAGGATTTTGTTTCAGGGGGGGGGGGGGGGGGGGAGGGGGGCCCGCCCATGACAAAATGCTGTATGAGGGGGAGGGGGGAGAGGAGGTCCCAGCAAAATGGAAGATTTCGGGGGGGGGGGGGAAAGAACCGGGCCCCGTGCCCCCCCCCCCCCCCCCCCCCCCCCCCGGCTACGTGCCTGGTATTGACTTTCAGATCAAATCGTGTTTACCTATATTAAGCACTATTGAAACAAAAAAGGGCAGCGGTCCGACTGCGCCCTTCGTCTCGACAACGTTTTTGTGATCGCAACCATCTTGCTTGTGGGCGTGACGTCTCGGAGCGCGAAGTAGTCATTCGAAAAACTGGGTGCGCCAAGAGCGCGCTTGAGTGCTGCAGTCTCCAGCGGCGCTCCTGTCTCTCGCGCTCCGGAGCACGGACTTAACGCGCCCAAAGGTACTGGATGAGAAGGGGGCGAGCGTCCCTTTCCAATGCCTGGCCTCCGTCCAGCACGCGCTCCTTTCCTTCCGCCGTATTCGGATGCTAAAGCAAGCTGGGCATTCATGAGACGCCGAGTCAATAGGGAGCATTCGTAGATCGTTTCCGCTCTGTGTCCCGACTCCCGCAGCACTGCCGGCAACCCGCTACGCGATGCGGAACTCTGCTGACAAGACTAGCGGCGCGCAGGCGCAGTAGTGGCGTTTTCGTTACGGAGACAGTTGTGGTGGGGGAGACACGGTCCACGAAGCCTCCTGTTGTCGAAGGTAGGCAGCTCGGGCTGGAGGAGAAACAACCGGAGGACTCGTTCGCGGTCCTAATCCTGGCAGTGACTAGAGCCGCATTTTTGGTCTGACGAACTCGGTGACGTTTGCGTACCAAGAACGCCACGACAATTATAACAAACCCTTTAAACTAGAAACAAAAACCTTATTGTCTGACATTTACGGCAAAAACATGTTTCTGGCTATTTCTCTTCCTGTGCTATATTCGTATTTTCTATACGCGTATGGAGTTTTAAAATTCGAACCCAATGGTCTTTTTTTACTTCTTGGGCTGCACGCGGTGTATATTGGTGAAGGGTCTGCTTGAACTTCCTTTTCGTTTCTTCGTTCGTTCCTGTAACTTTAAGCGGACCCTTCACCTACATTCAATTATTTAATGAAAAGTAGTTTTTGTACCTGTTACTTTTGTCTTCCGAAGATCTGTAATTTTATCATGCTGGCCACGCGACACATGTCGAGCACAATATCAAGCCATGCCCCGATGCATTCGTAATCGCTGGCCTACTGTTTGACTTCAAAGGGACACTGACACCCCCCAAAAGAGTTTGTTTGTGTTTTGCCAGACGATCTATTATGGTGTCAGAAGAATACCCAATCAATATTTTGCTACAGCGTCACATATATTTTTAATAAAGTTAGAAAATGCTACTGCTCGAAACCGAAACGGAAACTGGATTGGGAAAGAACAATACATATAGAGGAGGAGAAAGTTACCGGAAGTCACGTGGCAGTGCTACTTTTGTTTCTTTAAATCAACGTATTTCTATCTTTTTTGGAGCCTCAAAAATGGGTACCATATATTTTGTCTATTTTTAGTATCGGGTGTGTGGCTTCGATGACCCACGACTTTGATTATCTTTGGTGGTTGTGCCTAAACTTGAGAAAACGGCCCGTGACCACGGAGAAGAGAGTGAGCACGACTCAGACCGGCCGGTTCTCGATCGGCGATTTTCGGGCGGAAAGAAAACGAATCTCGAGCCGCAAATTGTGTTCTGGGTAGTTGGGCTCTAATGTCATATGTCACGTACAAATAAAAACTTAAGCGAGCATAAATACCCTGTCAGTGTCCCTTCAACCCCCACCTCGACGATTTTAGGAGATCTTAACGTATTTCTCCCGAGGGTCCGCATCTCTGCGGCCTAACGAGCGCCAGAGAGTAACTCCCCCGACGCCAAAAAAGCCCTGCCCGGGAAGCGTCGTAATCCATCAGAGCCGCTCGCGTCCCGTTCCGATGGCCATCGCTGATAGCGGGGCATGTCCTTGCGATGGCGGGCCCGCGCTCGTTAGGGGCACGACGCCCCGGCGGTTGTCGTCGGCACGCCTCGAGGAAGAGACAGGAGTAAGCGGACACCGGACCGGTGCAGGCCGACTCGCCAAGACATGCCTGGGAGGACGGGACCAACGCGATCCTTGCACGCGTTATCAAAAATGAAAAATCGCCTTTAATGGAGGATCTCGAGAAGAAACCTCTCGGCAGCTTTCGAGCCCCAGCCGCCGTTTCCCACTCTTAGCGAAGCGAAATCCCCGCAGCCTCGGAGTCGCAGACGCAGTTTCGCACTCGCAGGAAAGCGAAAGACTCTTTGTAAAATGTGCCTTAGAGAAAAATCTTTCGAAACTCCGGCTGCCACTCTGAGGCTTACATACGGCTCTAAACTTCGAGGTCTTCCTGCCGACAACGACTACCTCCGTGCATTTTTTAATGGATATTATTTAACGCATTTAGTTACATTTAAAAGCTTCCGGGTCGTCCTTTTAAATTTGTTTGATTGGGGACCCGAATCAATCCTGTGCATTGAGCCGAAGTGTGACTGCTGATACATCGTTCAGGAGACACGGTATTCGCTGCAGACATGGTGACAGAATTGTCTGCGCCTCAAGCACGTTCGTAGCAGGTTTGCTTCCTACGTGCTTGGAACATGTCTGCAGGATGGTTAGATAGCTGGATGGATGTTAATGGCTATACCCTTTGTAACGGGCGGTAGCTTGCGCCACCTATCCCACGTCTGAAAACACAAACATATGATTCCTCCCGCACTTCTAAGACCAATTTTCTTCCCCTAACTATGACCAGGCAGCGTGGGATATCACCAGGATGGCCTTCGGGGGATCGGGAAAAAAAAACTAAAAACATCACTCCGCGCCTCTTCCCCCCGTACGAGGAAGGCCTCAGGCAGTGTGTACAGACTGTCACGATGTATTAGCGACTTAAAGTGTTTGTATTAATATGCATTCGGTCACTCTCACTTGTTGCTCTTTATACTAATCTTGCGAGGAACGACGCATACGTGGCTCTGGTTGAAAAAGCTTTCGGCGCAAGTTAGTTTAATGAACGCATACAATCTCGCTTTGGGTGCGGCTGCTCAAGACGTGTAGCTAAGTTGACGAAAGCTCGTGTTATGTGTAGGATACCGTTTTTTTTTAGATAGATCTAGAAACCACCGGAAAACACCCGTCGGCGAAACCTTTGTCAATTCGGATTTATCCGAAAAACTCAAAAATTTGAAGTTTCACTTGAAAAAACAGAGAAATAAGATGGAAATATCTAACTAAGCTTGGTCAAAGCACGAGGAATAAAAAAAAAAAAAAGAAAATGCCACCCCTTTTTTAAATATTGGTTGATTGGCAAATGATCTCTTAAAGTATAACTCGTCAAACTTCATTTTGAACAAGTCGTTGGACGTTTGGGTCATAAAAGCCACTGTTCCGTTGGCTAGTTTGAACCATATGATGGGTGCCTCTTAGAGGGTGTTTTTTTGTAACAGTGAAAGCTATGAACCATAGTGAACTTCTAAAAGGGAAAAAGGGGAAAGGAGGCGAGGGGGTGGGGGGTGTTGAAGTTTTTATAATAATTTACCACTCCACCCCGCACAGCCGCGGGGTAGCGTGATTCAATGGGATGGGATCAAAAAGTAGCTTTCCAGCTGATGGAAACTACCTCCCGGAGTTTAGTAATTTTAAGGTATCAACGTTTATCGGAGCAAGGCTTGTTTAGAAGTTTTATCGCGAGACAGATTACTATTGCCAATGGCAAGGGCGCCAACGCCAAATCCAGCTGAAGAAATAATATTTATTACGCGCTAATTCTTTTGAATCTAGTGCAGGTTTGCACCCAGATAATATTTATTTTTATTTTTGGCAAATAGAAAACACTGCAAAATTAACTCAGAATTTCGGAGACTTGAAAATCTAACAAAAATAAGCTCCGACAAATTTCACATTTTCGTCAAAAAAATTAACTCCGAAAAACACCGTCCGACTTTTACAAAAAATAAACTCCCAAAAACACCGTCCGAATTTTACAAAAAATAAACTCCGAAAACACAGAACCCTGGTTATGGGTTATCGCTGTCGGGGCTTGATCAAACGAGCAGACGTTCCATCACTGTTGCAGGGCTATCTTGCAATGCGCATGATGCCACGGAGGCACATAAACCCTTACGCTAGATGGCTTTAAGGTGCATGCTCGTAACATTGAGTCACACTAGGACACGTACCTCTGAACTTC
This sequence comes from Ixodes persulcatus, assembly GCA_013358835.2. Lineage (NCBI taxonomy): Eukaryota > Metazoa > Arthropoda > Arachnida > Ixodida > Ixodidae > Ixodes > Ixodes persulcatus. Next base: position 65,436 of record JABSTQ010009914.1, read on the forward strand.
CCCATCTTCTGCATTTCTTTGAGGTTTGAAAGCCTTACAGGCTTTCCGACTCGAAGAACATGTTGATACTTGACATACATCCTATTAAATTTGAAAAATACGCCTTGTCCATCGTATCGAACCAGGGGCCTCTCCATTTCCAGTGGCGCACTCTACCAACTGAGTTAACCAGGAGTGGGACATCAGTAGAGCAAACGGGTTTTATCAGCTGCCACCAGCCTAACACAAACAAGGGCGAACGGCCTGCATTTTAAGGTTATAAACATTGAGATGTCCTTCAATACCAGGACCAGGCGGATTTTTTCGGTCGCGCACCAGTCAACTTGCTGATTTTGGAGATTTGTGTTTGTCCCATGGCCCCCTTGCTCCCCTTCTCTAAGGATTATCAGTGTCATTCCTTCCAGCACGCTAGCACCTTTCCATTAATTGCATTGTTACCATAACTTTAAAATGCGGGACGTTCACCCTTAGTGTTATACTGGTGGTAGCTAATAAAACCGTTTGCTCTACTGACGTCTAAGTCCTGGTTAGCTCACTTGGTAGAGCGCTCCACTGGAAATGGACAGGTCCCTAGTTCGATACCAGGACCAGGTGGATTTTTTCGGTCGCACACCAGTCACCTAGCTGTGTTTGGAGATTTGTGTTTGTTCCCTTTCTCCATAATTTATTGTTGTCATCCTTGTCCATCTCGCTTGCACCTTTGAATTAATTGCACTATTATAAAAGCTACATTTATGTGCTAGATAATATGGGAATTTCTTAAGAAAACCATTTTTTTGCGGTTCTTTCAGAAGGGTAACGCGCCATTGGATCCAAGCTGTAGGTTGCTTCGTGTTGTCTTCAACGCGCAACTGGTGAGAAAAACGTTCGGTTTCCCTAGGAGCCTTCAGTTTATTTCAATTTTCTTTGCGCGGAAGGTGTGCCGTGAAGAGAGAAACATTTCGAAGAAATATAATGCCGTGATTAGTGAGAGTCACGTACGCACGCAAGCAGGACACACAATTTCTAATCTGTTATTCGTTGCAAGTTTGCGAAACTCAGTTGATTAATTTAATTGACTCCTGGGTCCGGCAGTGAATTTTAATTCTATTCCCTACACTGGGTGGTCAATTTTTATTGGTTAGTTAGAAACTAAAGAGGATGAGCTTTCATAGATTGATCAAAGCTGCTGCAAATATAGGACAAGTTCATAACCCAAAACTTCACTTCGACGTACAGCGCAATATAGTCGAACAGACGGCCCTAAATTTTGCGAGGGGCTTGATAACGGTGCGATATAACTTATTAAATAGCTAAAGGACGTATCAAAGACCACAGAAAGAAAACACCGAGTTTTTACAGTAGGGAGAAGAAAACCCCGATCATTTCTTTTTGTAGTCAGTATCACGTACATTAACTATTTTAATAAGTTGCACCACACGGCTATCAAGCCTCCCACGAAAATTGGTACCGTCAGATCGAAGTCAATGCGCCATACGTCGAACTAAAGTTTTGGGGCGTCTTATATGGGACAAAGGGTGCAAGAATACACCCTTTTTTAGAGTGTACATTTTGCTGCTTGCGTTTCTTATAAAATAAAACAAAACGGAAATGTATATCACTACTTGTCACCCATGAAGATGGCATCTTTTATTTCTTATTTTTATTGATGATGATCAGCAACAAAGAGGGAGAGCACATCCAACTTCTAACACAGTATACATAAAATGCTGAAAAATACTGATCCATATAAACTGATGCACATATTCTATGACAGTTCTGATATCACTTAGTATATTAATTTGTTTTTTTTAAGTATTAAATATGTCAGTTGTAGATAACGAAAATGTATTAAATAAGTCTTCATTTCGGGCGAAAGGTGAGCAGTTCGAACGTCTACCAACATAAAATTGTTCCACTGAAAGAACAGGAAGGCACCGATTCGCTTCCGGTGAATACCAGACTTGGGCATGACGTGAAGTGAGAAGAGACAAAATGAGGTAAAGATTTGGAGGCATTGAAGGAAATATAGATTGCATGTACAGGAGTCACTGGTATACCAGAGGCGATAAGTTAAGTGCTAGGTGCTCCACCGTTCCAACGTTCCCGTTCTAGAAAAGCTACTCGCGCTTTTCTGCACCAAACGCAGAGGAGACGCCGACGAAAAGCTCCGTGTGTGGTTTGGCGACCTTCCGCTTTTTCCTTCTGTGAACAAAGCGGCTGCCTAATGCCGTGATTACGCCCGCTGAAACGCAGCGTAAATTTGTCGAGAATACGCGCTGTGTGGGTCGGCCTTTATTGGAATGCTGCGACGACGGCGTCACCCCCGCAGTCACGCGACATGCAACAACATTTTTTTCTAATTTATTTGACTCTTAAATTCCCACGAGGGGCTTTACATAGGGGGAGGGGGGGGGGACTATGAATGAGACAAAAAATGTTAACGCTAGGTTACTTTCTTAAAATGTACAAACATGACATTAAATGGCGTGGAAAGTGGCAATGTCAGATCGGAAAGTATCAACTTCTGGGATGCGAACTATGTGTTCGGGTAGATTATTTCCGCGAAAGATTGTCAACTGTAATGGAGAACACTGGAATTGGTTTGCCCCACGTGTAAGTAGTTGAATTTTGAATGGGTGATCTGTGCGAGGGGAGATATAGAAAACCGACAAAAAGTATGCGTCTTTTTTGTCCGGAGCGGCGGTCGGACTGTCGGATCAGACGTTGGATCGGACGATTCTGCCGTCCATGTGTCCCGCGTTTTACACGCGAGAAAGGCAAGCGCGAGCGTACCTGATTGCCGGTCGTGCGCCTTGCTTCAAGCCGGTGACGTCACCTTTGGATGGCGGGGAAAACTGGCGAAAAACTGTACTTGGTGACAGGTTAAGATTTTAGGAAAAAGTCCTCCCACCCGTTTCCACATTAGGAGAGGGAACGGTGAAGTGGAAAGAGAACAAAGCTTCGGTTTTGGTAGCAAAGAAAATATGGCTGTTCTAATCAACTAAAGTGAATCTGGGGGAACAAGATAGCATTTCGGAATCAGGGAGCCATCCGCATTCAGATGAGGCCTTTGAATTAGGTAGCTAAACAAATCGGCGGAGCTTCCCTTAAAGGGGCACTGACACACCAAAATCATATTTTTTTTTTTTATTATCCGAAACGATTGAAAACGATGTCGGGACATTACCCTCAAAATTTGAAACTTTAAAATTCAGTATTTGTGAATTAAAAAAACAATTTCCAAATGCCGAATTTGAAGTTCCCGCGCGATCCGCGCCAGTGCAGTGACTCAAATTTTGCGGTCTCCTGCGACTCGACTTTCTTTCGGACCTCCGCCGTTGCCACGGCGACCAGAAGCGAGGAGGAGGTGAGGGATAGAAGGCTGCCGGCGGGAAACAACCGGTTTTTCCCCGACTCGCCAACGAGCGCCGGCAAGTTTTCCGAGGGCGGGTACAAATCTAGGAAGCAACATCACACCGAACTCTGATTTCTGGTATTTCAAAAAGAGGAGCCGTAGTGCGTTCGCAATTGCGTTAAAAAACATGTTTTACGATTGCCGTTATTTAATGTTATAAAAATGTCACCTACAAAGCTTCTAAATTTCCTGATTTTTGACGTCACCGATCAAAAGAAGCGAGGAGGTGAGCGGCGGGAAATACAAACGCCAAAACTAAAAAGGCGCGCGCGCGCGCGGGAAAATTTCTTTTCGCGATGCGTTTTTTTTTTGCGTGTCTGACTACAAATTGCATCGTTTTAGACAATAAAAAAAAAATACGACCTTTGGGTTGTCAGTGCCCCTTTAAACATTTTCGTTTTGATATTATTTGGAACAACAACACACCCTGTCGAGCCATCGGAGGATGTCGATCCATCGGTATAAACGTGACTCGTTAAAGCGTAATTGCACAATATGTTAAATCAAGTAAGTTGCACTATCCAAAATATTGGCGTGGTTTGCTTTCCCCTAACTTATCAATTTCAACTGTTACGGGAGGCACAGGAAGTCTCCAGCGTGGCACCTTTGAAATCTTGGCTGGCGGAATATCATGGGGCAAACATGGTCTCCTTTGGGACAGAGCTCTTGAATAGCTGAGTGTTGTCGTCCAAAGTCAATATTAGCAAGAGGGCGATTGGCATGTTTTGTAATGTGTCTTAAGTAACTCTTACTGTTTCTAACAGTAGTCCAACTTCTACTGGTGTGTCGTGAGCCTCTGCAATTGTTCCCATGGTCAAAGTACACGCCGGAAGTCCATGACAAGCACGAAGAGCACCTGCTTGTGTATTTTCGCTCGCCTTGAAATTTGTTTTACATGTGCCGTGAAGTATGGGAGGACTGCACGTAAGGGCAAACCTATCAATAAAGCCCGATACAGCAGCAGGAAAGGAGGTACTGTCGCGCCCCAGGTAGTACAGCCAATAAAACTAGACAAATTGACAAAGTTAGGGAGTTTTTTTTTAATATGCAATGTGTGGTGGTCATGTAAATCCTCTGTCTATGTATAGTGCGAGGAACGTATGTCTAGCTACGTAGATAATTTTTTGACTGCAAATACGTAGGGAATATATATTTATAATACATCGAGTAATTGCGATGGTAGCTGATTTGGTGGCAGAAATTGCGAGGCCTCGGTGGCAGAGGTTGTTGGAATTCCCTTGCTGCTACCCGTCTCGGGGAATGGCAGGGCACACCGGTTCGATAGCACGTAACCATTTAATGACCGTTATCGCCCGCGCCGCGATCCCAAGACCCTTGCGCATACGCTGCGACGGACCATTATCAGAGGCGGAGAGTCGCTCGCGTGGCCAGTTGCACTCAGCGCCCTCGCAGTGGAAATGACCACGGACGGTTTGGCAGAGGAGTAACCTGGGCCAACGCTTTGGATCTCCAGGCTGCCCACACATCTCCCCCTTCCCCACACCCCCCCAAAAAAAAACAAAAAAAAAAACGGGACGTTTTAGAAGGTAAGGGGGGGGGGGGGGGTCTTCTTTCAGGGTCAGAAAGGGTGCAAGGGTCTCTGCAGATGGGCTAGCACGGGTCCGACGTCATTACTTCCGAACAATGCCGATGCTGCTGTGGTGGGTCTGTAGATGGGAGCTGCATCGCCACCGCTACGTGTCTGGCAGGAGAAACTAGAAATTAAAAACAACATGAGGTCATGGTGCGGCAGGAAGAAGTGGCCGCGTCCAAGATCAACGCCTGGTCAACTGCGCATACGGGAGCACGGCTACTTTCTCTTCTCTCCCCCCCCCCCCCCCCTCAAAAAAAAACAAAAAACAAACAAACAAGAGGACATGATTATAATGCAGTTAGAGCTCGTGCTCCTTTTGTTGTCTTCACCGCCGCCGCAGGTTGTATCGTAGCAGAGACGGTGTGGAATCTTCCGAGAGGCGATCCAGATCATCGCCATCTGGAACCTGCGACACATCTACCTCCTCGGGTTCATAGAAAACGTTTAGGTCGGCGACATGAATAGACCCGCACACTTTTCGCAATACTCTAGCTCGTAAGACAGGTTGGAGAGCTTACTACTAACACGGCAGGGGCCCGAGGCCGTGAAGCCTTTAGCGGCATCACTCAGCGGATCAGTTCGCCTCAGTAGCAGATCTCCTTCCTTGAACTGCAGATTTCGCCTCCCCTTGTTGTACTGGTTTCCCTTCTGCAGTCTCGAGACGTCGAGGTTCTCTCTCGAACTTCAAGCAGGTTCTCCGTGAAACGTTTCCGGAGATCTTCTGCGAACTGTGTAGTAGTGCGCTGCATGCTTGCAGGATCTGTGCAATGAAGGCCATTTCCCAGGGGAAACGCGAGCTCTTTTCCAAAGTTAAGTTGAGCCGGAGTAAAACCCGTGGACCGGTTGATTGTTGTGTGGGTAGCGAATGCCATTACCACCAATTTGGCGTCTCAGTTAATGTGTCGCTCTGTAGGCGCTACTAGCATCAGCTTCAGGTTGCGATTGACTCTCTCCGTGATATTCGCCTGTTGATTGTACGGCGAAGTTCGTTTGTGATTCAACGCTTTGGATCCCCAGGTTGCCCAGAAGGTAAAAGATAAATATTAAATTTCAAATGGAAGTATGTGTAGTAATAAAACGTTTTCCCGTTCCTCGAGACTATGACAAGTCCATAATCTTGCGCCTTCTAAAAATTTTCATGCCTTGGGTTTACTATGCACGTCATTCACTAACTCGCTTGCGTTTTTTCTCCCACTCTTTGTTATTTATGGAGTCTCCTCAAAGCAATTTTGTCCACTTGTCTTTGCTTTCACCCAAGTAGAGCCAGATGCCCATATTCAAATATCATTTGACTATAATGATGCATTAACATTGAATTGTAACACATGGTAAAATCAAATTAGTATTACATTAAAAGCTGTTAGGCTTAAGACGCCTCCTTGAGAAACACCACAAGAGACGTAGGGATTGACTGTTTTACCCTCTTCTTTCAACATGAACATTGCACATTTTGAAAGGTAACTTTTTACCCATGCATAGAAACGCCCTCCTACTTCTCCCCCCCCCTCCCCTCCCTCCTCCCCCCTCCCCCCTGCCTTCACGTCTAGGAAAGCAGCGATTTCAGGTGGAAGCTGTCCCTCTTCTATGTAATTAACAAGGTCACTAAGAGGATCTATTCAGCTGCGGCCTCCGCGAAAACCATGTAATATTATCAGGTACGCATTACGCTGCTCGAGATATCATTCTAAGCGCCTATTGATAAACTTTTCCAGCAAATGTCCCACACAGCTTTCTAGTGCTACAGGGCGGTACAATGAGAGGAGCATTGGTGACTCCCCTATCTTTAGTAATTTCCAGCCCTATGCATCTTGTACTACGCCATCACTTCATGACTGATTGAAACACTTTAATGGTCAATTTCTAAGATCTTTGCTCGTGCGAATTAAGAAGGCATACGTTATACCATCCGGACCGGAGCAAGATATGGAATTTATGGAGGCAAGAGCCGATATTAGTTCCCATAGTGCCCAAGCTCATTCCATAACCTGCGGGTGCATTATTCCTATGCATTCTAGTATTCGTTTGTCGGATGGCGCTTGCCGCTGAGAAAAATGCAGAATTCATTCGCGATAGCTCTTGCTGGGCATTTAATCGACAATGAAAGTGCCCCGAATGGGTGACATTGCCGAAAGGTGTTTTTAATCCCCTTGAGGTTTTCTAAATAGTAGTGTTGAATGGCTTTCGGGATCAATATCTGTACAAAATCCCCGGTATCGACGTTGGTCAAAGTTATCTAAATGACTACTTTTTTGTGGCCTTCTCGCCACTCGAACATTATCTGTTGGCTTAGATCAGGGATCTCCAAACTTTCTGGCTAGGGGGCCAAATCAGGGATCTGTCGTAGTTTCGAGGGCCGGGAATAAGGCGTAATTATAAAAGAGGAGAAAGGAAACAAAAAAAAAAAAAACTTATATACTAATTTAAACACAGATGTGGATGTTAAAATAACTATTCAAAAATATACTAAGGTTTATGAATACACATATACTTTAAGTAATATTCAGCTTATTATTCCATCACACAACAACTGTAATTAAGGCATCAGTCATAAGCCAAAGCGCATGGGAACATGGGCATTTCGCGCAGTGCAAAATACTAATTAGATTGATAAAACGAATGCTGACAAAGGGCAGTAAGCACAATGCGCATGAGAACGCAAAGGATTTATAATATTACTTATTTTAATGATATTTCCGCATACATGAAACAGGCGACAAACATAATTGTGACAATGCTCAATAAATAACATTGCGAGAGGTCTTCGTTAGGGTGCAGTTTCTCTCGTTCTTTATATTATAATTGTTTGCACATATGGATCGCGTCGCGGCGCCGTTAAGGCATACTCAAAATGTGGTAGATTAGCAATTTGAACTATTCTTTTTATTGCTTCTTCGAATTTTTACTGACTTAATCGTTGGATTATGTTGTCTTTTTTCTTCCGACAAATCTCTTGATTATTGCATAAGTGGGTATATGGTCACCGCCACGTGTTTGTACATCTAAGAACCAGGTATGCCATGTGATGCGAAGCTCGATGATACGAACGTTAAGTTAACTGTATGTGGGACTTCTGTAATTCAGGAGGAATGGGTTATGAATGATCAGTATATAAACAAGGCATCTTCCACGAGGATTTTGTTCGAACGCTGCTCCATAGGTGGCGATGGCCAATAAAAACAACAGTTTTGATATATGATTAAGGGACTGTATTAAAAATGTTTTCTAGACGTTGTGAATCAAATTTTGATTTCGGAGGTATATATGAAAATTGTGAACGAGACCTGACCTTTAGGAACTTTCGTACGAGGGTACTTGTTGCTAACCTCATGAGGTGGAATGAAATGTGGCATGTACGTAGGTTCTTCATGGAGGAATACCGTTACTCGGCTCTCCCCAGCAGTACGTAGCGAAATAAATTTCTCGTGCCATGACAATCGAAGATTGTGGGGTAATCTTGACTCGCATATTAGGACGATGAGATATTTATACTTGGGAGCCAACAAACGAACGTCAGACACTCTTGGCCTTAATCCCCGTGCGTTCCATTAAAATACAGTAGGATTCTTATAAATCTCTTTCTCTAGTTGGGAACTTGTTTTCTATTATCGCACTTATCATTTGACGACAGTAGCGGCAGGTGCTTCATTGTAAAGAATGGCCCTGACATCTGGAAGGTTCATGGCTTAGGGGGATATTTTCAAGGAGGCTTTCAGTGCCAAAAAAAAAAAAAGCCCATTGAAGCCATTATCTTGCTCTAGCACAGAGGTCTCCAAGCCCGGCCTGCGGAGGTCTTCCGACCTTCCCGTGGCTGGCCGTGCTCATTCGAATGAAGCCCGGCTCGCGGGCCGCTATCACTAAGCCCGCTGTTATATTGTCGCAAAAACAAGCAAACGCAAAGAAAAAAGGGAAAACTGCCATTGTAATGCGTGTCTTCTCATTATATTATTCACTGGACGTTGTCATCAAAAGCATCCCTAATTTTAGTCCCCTGTATCATGTACAAATCCCTAGCATTTTCATGTATATTGTGCTTAATGTCATGTGTCGCATCTCTTGCATGTTATCAGCATTAGTTCAATAACTCTCTTCAGCCTTCTACCCTGTGTGAACATGCCGAAGTTCCTATGTGCTCTGATTTATGCCTGGTGAGCTTTCTAGGTGCCAATTATTGTGTCTGTCATAATTAGCTAAATGTTATTAAAAAAAAAGAAAGTATACGTTTTGATTTGTTCTTCGATTATTTTTAAAATTTTATCTTTAACATTTTATTTTGTATTGATGTGCCGTTTTAGGATTATGTAAATTGTTTTTTTCTCGCTTATATTTTCGTATTTCTTCGGGACCTCGAGACAGCGACGATGCCCGATTCGGCCCCTTAGCCAAAAAGTTTGGGAACCCTGCTCTAGCACCTTGATGATGAGAATCAGGTCGCGGAAGATGTGAAAATAGTGTAGCTTTTGAAGGCCCGTAGTTTTTGAATGGCCGAATATTTTCCGTTACGCGTCGTCCTGACGAGGTCTGTGTTGTTATAGAAGATCATTGCCTTGATTCCTGGGTGTTTTTTTGCTTCTTGTGCGCCCTGCGCATTCGTGTTGAATGAACGCCTGAGTAGGTGGTCTGCCGTGACGCTGCTTGCTGAGGCTGAGGCATCTCAGCGGGTGGTCGGTCCACTTCAGGATTTGGTGGTGGTGCATGGCGCCTTAGATTACTTCCATTCTGTATGTGTGAGTAGACTGTGGACGCTGCTTGCTTCCGTTAACACCCAGAAACATTTGCTGAATTATTTCCACGCCAAATGTGCGCATTTGTTTTCGTGTTTGTTATTGCATCCCCGGTAGCGATGCGTTGCGCAGATCTCAAAACGTTGTGGTCTCCAGCAGTATTTCGCAACATGGCCGTATCTTTAGCAGTTGAAGCACTGCACGGGAAGGCGGAAATATTCCTCCGAGGGTGACTGGTGAAGCCGAAAAATACACGCCGAGGCAAGGGCCGATCGCGAAAAGATAAGAACAACATTTTCGAATGGTTTCTCTTCGACGCTCCCATCCCCTTTTTGATGATACAAAATTTTCCGCTAAACTATGTTAAGCCGTTGTCAAGTAGATTTCCAGCAGTGCAGAGTTGGAGCATGCGAAAGGAACGTTCTTGATTTTCCCCAGATCTCTCAAATACGTCTGGAATATGGTGCATTGACTTGTTTCCCAGGGATTGCAGAGCCAGTAGCTTGTTCGCCAAGCACAGCGATGTCACATTCATTGAGTGGCTACCGTCTTTGTTGATTTGGTGTAAAATGTTCTCGAATGTAGCTTTAATAATAGCACTTGCTATTGAGTTGGATTTTACTTGCCATATTGTTCTGGCTTCTGTTGACTTGAAGCTCACGGGGATGACAGATGGTCTGCCCTTCCAATATGTCTCTTGAGTGAAAGGTGCTGGACTCTCGTTGTCGTCATTTGCGTCAAGGGGTCCCAGGCTGGCGATGTCTCACCGTCATCTTATGCAGGTGTTCCATACTTCCTCACCCTTTTTGGTAGGAATAATGATGTTGTCTCGTTAGTATTGTCATTTTTGAGTCGAGGGGTTCATTGTACTATGGTGCCTGTAACGCGTCTTCGACTGGTGTGTTTAGCGTCCTATGCTGCCCATACTTCAAAAGTGGTCCCCAAGTGACGACACGTGACGTCACAGAAGCCTGAGTGTCTTGCTGTCGAATGTCGCGATCCTGGCGGTTGGATGTAGAACTGCTTGCAAAACGCACGAGCGAACGCGATTGTCGCTGTCGTCACAGCGTTCCAACTTCTGGCTGCTGGAGCTTGCGTGGACTGTCGCACTGGAGAGGGACTTGGAGCAGAACAGGCGTCGGCCAGATACACAACCGCCGCTGGGACACCGCCAGGATCGCCACCGGCGAGGCCGTGTTAAAAAATGTGCTCGATCTTATTTCAGGGTAAGGGTTTTGTACCTTGGCGTTCCAAAACCTATCCGCGTCCAGTGTTTTTCAATCTGTGCTGTCACGTGACACGACCCGCCGGAGTAAATCCGATCCAGTTGGGTAAGATTTGGAACACAGTCCACGACACCTGTATGACGTCACCAGGTGGAAATAGAGGGACCACTTTTTCGGACGCGGTAAACACACCTGTCGGAGACGTGCTCAGGCACCATAATTGTACTGCTGCTTCTTGGCTGATTCCAAGCTGAGGATCAAGGACCCTGTAGCCAGTGACCGCCTCTTGCAGCTCACGGCAATGGTTCGTTTACCACTCGCAAACACCCCCCTTTGTGATATGCTTCGATATGAAAAGTTGATAAAAGAATCGCTCACAATACTACGTCACGGAAACGGTCTTAATAAGCCTTCGTTTGGTTTGGACCATGAACTTCGGCGGTTTCTTAGGCTGTGAAAAATGCGGTCCTTGCGTGTCTAAAAGCTTCCGGGAAGAAAAGTTGTTTAGTTTGTTTTGGATCAAGGTGACAGGGTTCCAAGATAAGAGAGGAGGAGGAGGATGTCGTGGAGGACCGTCATTGTCCTGGTGACTGTCGGAATTGTACATTTGTGGAAAGATGTGTTTTTGTTGTTTTTCCTTTCCCCTTAGTCGTTTCTTTTTTTTTTTTCCTGTTTAACCAGGTTTTGGAAAAGAAAATTTCAGCTGTGATTGAGACTTTTGAGCATGTGTGTCGTTGCCTGCATTTTCGGTTTATTTTTAATCATGAATTATGAAAAGTTAAGTAGAAAATAATACGATAATACTGAATAATAATAATACTTCCTCTTTCAGGAAGTTTTTCCGGAGTTATAGAAACAATCTACAAAAACACGCTGCAGTCACCGTAGTATCGGGTATCTTCATTCGTTTGCTTTCTGATTTTCTCATCGGAACAAGACGGCTAAAAAGCAGAAACACTCGCAAGCAGCGTTGCGCACCGCGGCGTCTCCTTTGTGAGCGCACGCGGGAGCGTGTAAAGTTGACGCCCTGTCGCGAAAGTCACACAGCGCGGCAGCACGCTGGCAGCGGCCAAGACCAGGCACCTCGACCGGAAAGCGGGGAGCTCGCTCTGGCCAACACCGGAGATGGGGCGACGTCACCCAGCTCGGAAGACGGCGTGGCAAGGGGTTGTATTTGGGGCATGCAGTTGGCTGCAGGAAAAAGGCTGCGTGGTCCACACATTTTCGTTGCAGCGCGACCGATTGAGTCGTGCCCGCTCGTGTCTGGTTACTATCAGAGAACTAACTGGCGCCGTCCATTTGGTTGCTCTCGACAAGGTGGAGAATAAAATTTAAGATTATTTAAGTCGTAATTAAAATCATGAATTGTTTTAAAATGAAATAAATCAGACTTTTTTTTAAGTCAGATTTATTTTATTTAAATCAAACTTACATAAGTTAAATCCCTTCAGCTAGAAACTACTTTTTATCACTAGAGTATCACGGATATGACTATAATAAATTAAATAGCACATTGTCCCACAAATAAACTGAAAATATACTGTGTTTATCATTCTTCTATTAGCGTTTGCGTACCGTGAGAATTTATTTGGTATTTGAAACAAATGATGACCAAGCAGAAAATATTCAAATCAAGCTGCCTTAAAATACACATTTCTAGCGATAAATAGTCGCTCTTTTCTAGCTCAAGTGAATTAAACTCAGGTAAGTTTGATTTAAAGGAAATAAATCTGACCCAAATCAAATAATTCTGACTTAAATCAAATTAATCTAATTTATATCGAATAAATTCGATTTAAATTAAACCATTCCGGGTTATTTGATTAAAAGAATCATGCTTCTTTTTCCACCCTGGCTTTGGAATGCTTTCAATCTGCGTATATATTTAAACAAATTTCACATATCGTTCTTTTAACATTAGATAATTCTGACGATGTTACGAGCGACTATTTTTCGTAGATGTAATGCCTCGATTTGATATGGCGAGCACTGCAACACCTTCAGTCTGGTTATACGCTGGTGAGAAGTGTTCCAGGGTTACCGGACAAAACGGAGCCAGTGAGCTTGTGCGTTCCCTTCGTAAGCCGTCGCAATCCGTCGTTATGCCGCAGGTCACACTGAGACGCGAATGTGTGAACCGGCCTTGACTCTTCCGCTTGTGACGCCTCAGCACGGAGATCCGACGGTCACGCGTCTGGCGGTTCACTCGAGCTGCGTGGGAAGCAGAAATCAAGGCCAAACTATGCGGAGGGCAAGTTCGTCTGCTTCTTGCACAGGGGTTGCGAGAATGTCAGAATGCCGAACTCTTATTGGCTGATTGAAAAAAAGATAGTGGGGAGACCTCAAGCATCGAGGTCTACTCACTATTCTTTCGATCAAAGCAAATAAGAGCTCGGCATCAGCCTGACGTCACCGCAACTCATGCGCAAAAAGCAGACGACTTGCTCTCCGCATACGCGACGTTCGGCTCACAGTGCTGAACGCTGCATGAGCGCTGGGCTCGTGTTCAATCAGAGAAGCACCGATTGAACAGGAGTCCCAGCCGAACGCTGACGCGGCACTCGTCTGCAATCTGTTCCACGCACAGGATCGAGGTAGATGACGTAAAGGATCCAGTGTATGCTTCCTGTGTGTGGGCCTTGTGTTGGGTGAACACCGAGCTCCATGGCAAAAAAGCTGAACAAAATGCCGCCTATAGAGTGCAACCTCCTCGCCCATCGAGAGACGGACGTTTTCTACGATAAAAACGGAATTTCGTAGCACTCAGACTGCTACGTTTCTCGACCGGTCGTTACGCTCGTTTCGAATTTTAATCGCATAATGTTTCTATCGTTGTAACATATTTTTTTGTTGTAAGAGAGCAAGTGCACTTTCGGGCTTGCTCAACTGGAGAGCTCGGGCCCTCGAGTTGCCGGTTTTTGCATACAAAATCTGCGTTTCACATGTGATAAACTACATCGTAAAAAAAGCACAAGTTTTTTTTTTTTTTGCGAGAGCAAAGAATTTTGTGCGAATGAAAATGTTGGCGACAATAGCATTTTAAAGCTGCGCGCTCGCGCTTGTGGTTTTCGTGGCGTGGTATACAACATGGGAAACATATTTTCAGATTTGGGTGGATATCTGAATTTGAAAATAGGCCCGCTCACATTCAGTTCATTGATATCTGTACTCAGAAGGACACGCAAACCCAAAGAACACGCTTCAAATAACGTATTTAATAGCTCGTCGTTTTGATTACAGTCATTATGTCGTGACTTGCCGGTGGAGGCCGCTAAATTCGAAACACCTCCGATCAAAAATACGCGATTTTGTACACAGATGAATAAATCATATAAAATATGCAGTCATAGTGAAGAGTAGACGTATAGTCATTGAAAAAGAACATCTTGGAGGGTGTCAAATTGCTGTGGCAGAATTTTATTTTTTGGTAGCACGTACCCTACACCAAGAAACCCGGAAACAGTGTCCAGACAATGGCACCTAGAAGACAAGGTTTGCGCATGGCGTCATCGTTGGTTAATCTCCGAGCCGCCCCAAGTGGTCAACACGCTGAAGCTCCACGAGAGTCTCCACAAAGCGGTAGACATGACGTGTTGCGAGACGCGCTGGTGGCAATGCTCACGGAAACGAGCCGATGCTGCGTGGATTCACAAATGATGATGTTTGGGAGGGGAAATAAAAACAGGTTTTGTCTTCTAGGCGGTATTAGTCCAGATGCGTGCCGATGAATAAATTCGAATAAATCGACAAATTCGATCAAGGTGCACTGAAACAAACCCTCATTATGGCCATCTACATGAACCCCGAGTAAGTCTTACGCTAAAGACCGATGCTTCCAACACGCCAAACCATAAGATCCCCTCAACTACGTGAGGCAGAAATGATTCGAGACACAATCTGCCGCCAAACGCCAGCGACTGGCTCCGCATTAGGAAATTTTCAGCAGCTGGATTTGCACTAGATAGATGACTGAAGTATTGGAATTACTAGCGACAACCCCTTCACCGTTGTTCGGTCACCAAGAGGGATGTGACAGGTTGATTTTTAATAAAGGGCGGAGACGACCATCTTGTTTGAACACCGTCTTCTCCTGCTGGCAAAGGGGCATACGTATACGGCGATATTCGGAAAACTATACGAAATCGAACAGACTTTACGAATGTAAAAACATCCACTTTTTTACTTCTTTAATTTATTACTTTTTCTATCTTGCGTATTTGGGAATATATTTCCGAAGAAGTTGAATTTAATTGCCTGAAAAGGCGTATTATGAAGACTACCTTTTCGCTGCTCCGCATTGCTTTGCAAAATATTATTTTATGCCTGTAGACCACCTGGCCGAAAATCTACTTTTAGGGTTCTGTGTTTCCGGATAAATCTCATCAACTCCGAACAGCACTCGCAAGTAAAATTTTCGGCAATAGGGATTTACACGAAAAAACTCAAAATTTCGAAGTCACAAAGGCAAAATAAAAAGCAAAAAAAAAAGATGGTATATTACGAATAAAGTTTATCAGAGCACAGGTGCTTGTGACAAGGTTGAAAAAAAAAAATAAGCACGTAAGACGAAGACGACACAACCTCATCTTTCTACTAGCAACTGACAGAATATTTCCAAAAGCGAGCAACCGATTAAATGCGAGAAAATCGAGAAAAGGGAAAGTAACTAAGAGAGGGAGGATGGAAGAAGCAATAAGATAAAACGCAAAGTCAGATCGACAAAGTAATTTCTTATTTGAGAAATTTAACTTCAGTCTCCGTCGGGAGCTGTGAGGGATTATAAACTTTGTTGTTTGGCGAAGACTGCAGTTGAATTTCTAAAATCAGAAATTAATTTGTCGATCTGACTTTGCATTTTATCTTATTGCTTCTTCCCTCCGTCCTCTATTGGTTAATTCCCCGTTCCTCGATTTTCCAGCGTTTAATCGGTTACTCGCTTTTGGGATTACACGATGTCCGTTGCTAGTTGAAAGAAGTGGTTGTGTCGTCCTCGCATTACGTGTTTATTCTGTCTTTCATCTTGAACCGCACCAACACGCTCCTCTTTCCTTAATACATTCAGGACTAGTTGTTCTGAGTAAAGGCAAATTCAGTTTTTTTGTTTTATCTAGGACTATTGACAAAATGAAGTTGTCCGTTTATTTCGTCATGGTTTGTTCAGTATAACGGGCCAATGTACCCCTGAACCAAAAGAAAAGCCACTGTCCCGGTCTGAAGTTCTGACTATACTATTTGTGCTTCTCAGAGGGAGGATGGGTTGTGTTTTTTATAACAGTGAAAGATTCGAACCTGTAGTTTTCGTAGGATGGGGAGTGGGTTTTATTTTTATACGTGTTTGGATATATCAAAGTACCGACGTTTTTTGAAATGACATGTTTTTAAGTTTTTTCGTGGGGCAGTTAGTACTGCCAATCGCAAGGGCACCAATGCCAAATGCAGCTGCAGAAAAATATTTCGATATCGGTGATTGTTTTATGAATTTAGTGTACGTTTTTGTCCAGACATTTTTAATTTTTATTTTGAAAACAAAAGAATTACAACAAAGTAAAATTAAGCTGCTCATTTGAAAGAGTTGGGTATCTAGAAAAATAATCTCCGATATACCCCAAATTTCCGGCGAAAAAAAAAAAAAAAAGAACTCCGGAAAACACTCTCCGAATTTCACAAAAAATCAACTCCGAAAACACGGAATCCAAGGTGCAATCCACGATATTAGTGTTCGATCTTAACATGCCCGCTCAAGGACTCGGCGATGATCAGCCGCTCGGGAAATCTGACAGTTTGCATATAAAGGCTGGTTCGCACACTTGAGTCTGCTCACCACCGATTGCACAACAACCTCTTGTGATGTCTCACGACGAGAAAACACATTGACACGCTGGCGCCAATCTATGAAGTGACCCTCGAACCGCGTTTCACTAGAGCAAAGGCTTCGCAGTATTTGCGAGATCAAATGTGCGTACTACCTATGAGAAATCGTCGTTTAAGACATCGCGAAAAGATTATCGAGCCAATAGTGGAACAATAGTGTGTTCTTTCGTCGACTAAACAGCAGTGCGCTTTTTCGTAAAAAACAAAATCAAGAGGTGGTAACGCATTTGGTCGTAAGCAGACACAAGTGCGTAAACGAGCCTTAACGTTTGCCTGACCCAATCTGGTCATGTTTTAGTTAATTGTACACGACACACATTTGGCGCATTCGCACAAGAACCAACCTGGAGCGAAAACCAAAACGCGGAGAATTTGGGCACGTCATTGCCGGCCGCTTACTTACGAGTTGCTTCACAGGCTCTGGCGATCACCCTCCCCAAACATGCTGCTCGGGGGTTATCTCGCGCAATTAAAAAACTTGCGGTGGGGCGCGACATTTTATAATCTGCTTGCCCCGAGCGGAGGCAACGAATTAAACACGCTCTAACTTGCAAAACAAACTCACTTGCGGAGGCCGAACAGTCAGGCGCTAGCCTTTCCTTGTGTTGGTGAACGTAATTAATTATCATGCAACAGCCGAAACTCATAAACATATACAATGATCGGTCAAAAAAGTTATCATAACTCAAGAAGCGTAGTAAAAAATTCCGACTCGTCACGGAAAATTATTACTTTCCCCCTTTATGTCTCAAATTAAGATATCTGGAAATATATCTTATATTAACTTTACGTTTTTTTATTGAGGTCTACACGTTTTAAATGCAAAAAAAAACATAGTAACTTTCCTTGACAACCAAACCTTGTAAAAACTGCATCGCAGAGCGAATAAGCAATGGGCGAAACTTCATTTTTTCTTGATGTGACACGAGTATGAATTATGAAATGTTCAGGTGTTTCGTAAACAAAAACCGACCAAGGGAAATGATTTGTAGAGGCATGTGCTCTTCATGCAGAACGACACAGAAGACCCGTTGTGATTTCCTATCACAATTGACTGCGCGAGAAAGTGCGCAATGTATGCCTCATTCCGCGGGTTCAGCAACACTGCAATGTGCTTCTTTACGTTGCGGCTGGTACATGCGGGATTTATGGAAGGAACTCCTTTTAATGATTCTATAGATCCCCCAAACACCTTCAACAGAAGCTGCCGGAAAGCACGGAATCGTCAAGTTCAGAGTAAAACATCGTCATGAAGACAGCGATTGCAGCTGCCATATTTATAGTACGTGGGTAAATATGACAGCTTGTCTTCACCAAATTGTTGCAGCTGTCTTCAACAACCGCTAAGTGGCTTCCCCAGTTATAAGATGAATTGCGAGAATAACTCAATTTCTTACCGCTATTATTAAAAAAAATGTTACAAAATCCTCGTGCTATTCAACCTTACAAGAAAACTCGAGTAAACTGCACTTAAAAACAGTTGACCTTCTTCACTGTGTGAGAGGATATCATGTTTTTGTCTTGACAGTGGAAAAACAAAATTTTAGTTGATCCCTACTATTGTAAAAAAAAACGGATCAATTTAGAGCTACACTTAGTGTCAGGTGGCTTGACTTTGATTGAAAAAAAAGGTAGACAGATGATAAAAATGAATATGAGTGCGGCAGCGAAGAATGGGTCAGAGAATGACACAGCACATGAGCAAATGATCGCTACTTTATCCCTTTTTCTTTATTAGAATTGAAAGGCCGTCATCCAAACCAATGTAACTGCGCACAACATTCTGTGGCAGTAAAAGGCACCGGAGTGCGTGCATGAATTAAAGCTGCGCAGACGCACACACGCTCTCTTCGCCAATGCTACAAAACGTTCTCCACGGGTGACGGAACGTACTCTAAGCGGTAAACTTTGTTGTTCGTCAATGGTTTCAATATCCTGTAATTCAAAAATTCTTAAGAAAAGCGAAAATATTACGATATCCTGTTTGCGTAAATTGTGTTTCGCAGAGCGTAACATTCCATCACGTTTTACATTTGATGTAAGAAGGCTCGAGCTGATTGTGCAAATCGTTCCGAAGCATGGCTGCTCATTAGGCGATTTCAACGTCTCTCACACGTTACGGGGACGGTTCACTGAAAAGCAGAAGAGTATCATGTTCTCGGACGTCAGGTATACGAAACAATGTCGGTGAGAAGAAGCCTGGGTTCGCAACGTTAGTCGCCGCCGCGTGCACTCGCGCACGGTCGGTCCAGCTCGTCACGTGGTGCTCGGATTAGGAGGAGGCCGGGCGTGTTGTTTGCCGAGCGGAGTCGTCGCGGGTGCTTGTCTCAGCTCGTCGGCGGGCAGCCCGCTCGGCCCTCGGCCGTCTCCTCGGTGTGTGCGCAGGGTGTGTGCCATATTTGAGCGCCTCGCTACAAGAGGGCTTCCGACGGCGCGGTCGGCGCCTTTGTCGCAGACTCCGCGGCCTCCCGCGCGACGTCGGGGACGCCGACAGCGCGGGCGACGCGAGGGTGGCATCGTCGGCGGGACTCGCCGAGGACGTGGCACCGTTACCGCATGCTGCCGCTTAGCGAATGTTTCTCCGGAGTGGGGGGATATCTCCGTACGATTAGCGACCGCTGTGTACCCAGCCTCCCACAAAGTCCGACAGCCAGCAGCCGACGATATACGTCCCGATAGATTCGATCGAGCATCGCCAAAAAGTGCATCGTCATAGCACCCGTCGTCCTTGTGGTTTTGATACTTATTCAATCACGTGCAGAAAAAGTGCAGGATCGGGGCGAATTTAGTCCGCGTGATTGATTTAGTCGCTGGCTGCTAAGGCACCCAGAGGCAGCTTCAAAATACCTTCGCTGTGCAGAGTCGAATCGACTCGGGATATATGCAGAACCGACAGAGCCTATATACTAGCCAGCGCAAAAACGGGCCATTGCTGTTACTTCGGAGACTATAGGGTAAGGGCTGCTACTCATCTCTAAAACCCCCATTGATCACCTATTAAAACCTACCCTACCAGCTTTCGACCGGTCATAATTTACCAACTGTCGGGAGCTCCCGCGTCAACGTTCCCCATATACACTTCTTTTTGTTCCTCCCCAGCCTCGAGATAGCTGACATTAGCCATTCAAGAAAGCTCAGTTGGCGCAATGCGGAGCGCAAGTTCGTCTGCTTCTTGCGGAGGGGTTGTGGTGACGTCAGAAAGGCGCTGAGCTCTTGTTGGCTCTCATTGGAGGATAGTGGGTAGACCTCAAAGCAAGCTACCTCTGAGGTCTACCCACTATCCTCCAATCAGAGCCAATCTGACGTCACAACAACCCCTCCGCAAGAAGCAGACGAACTTGCGCTCCGCATTATTCTCTTTAAAGGGGTACTCCGGCGATTTTTTTAGCTACCTCAACTAACTATATTTTCTGACTCCCCGGCCTTTACCCTTTCCAGTATGTTATTTAGTGTCGCGAAATTCATATTAGTTATTGTGAAATCGGCAAATGAAAATGATGCAAAAACCAACATTCAAATATACCCGCACTTTTCAGTGCCGTGACGTCAGTGGCAGGCAGGCTTGCCAGTTGAGCAAGCAGTCTAAAAAATAGAATATGCCAATCATTTGATCCGTGCTGGCGCGCGGGTACTGGAGCGAGCTTCCAAAGCATTGATTTGACAAAATGAAACTGCTTGGAATCAGTTGGGAATAAATTCTACAGCCCAAAAAGTGAACCCCTGCCTTCCACTGACGTCACTTTTTCGTTGTTGCCAGTAGAGACTTTCAGTATTAAAACACGGTGGGGACCGAAATTGTGAATTCAAAAACTTCGTGAAAAAAAATTATTTTGACCTAATATTTGGGATACTATTTTAGCGATGTTGTTTGGCGAGTTTAGCAAAATTTCAAGCAAATCGGGGACCATGAAGAAATCGCCGGAGTACCCCTTTAAGGCCGGTTCTCACATGGAGCGAAGCGCTGATGTAGCGCTCCTCACGTGCCGTCAGCTACTTATCGCCTGCCACGAGCAACAGTTTTGGCGGTGCGATACAAAGCTGGTGAACGCTCCGGTCAGCACGCGCTTAGCGCGAGGTTAGCGCTATGCTTGTAGCGCTCCGCTGCATGTGTGAACAGGCCTTTAAGCAGGCACTGAAATGCTCTACACTGGGAACATTTAGTGACTTTAGGCCTCGAGTCCCCTTCTTTTCCACGTGGAATATACCGGTCCCAAAATATGCGGCGCCCTCCGCTGCGCCGAAAGGAATTCTGGGAACTGACTGTATAGAACCGGCTGTAGCGGACAACGGAGTCGACGGAGAGAACATGGGCTAGCGGGGTGACAACCTCGCTACACCAGTGGGAGTGGGGAAGAGAATAACGAACGCTTTCATACATCGTTGGGAGCGTGACCTTCGGGGTTTTGTGCAACTGGTCTATCGCTTGACAGCGAGCGACGTGGCCGACAATTTTACCCTCCATCTCAGCTCAAGGTGTACCGCAACGGATATCGTGAGTGACGATAACCAATCCAGAGCTCCACGCGTACCACCTGACTTCATACTCAGCGCGTCGCTGAGCACAGCCGGAAGGACCTGGGGTAGTCGCGGCCACGCAGCATTGGGAGTTGGGTGCTTTTATTCGCGATCGTCGTTGCATTTGTAGAACCCATGACCGGTCGAGGAGCGTGTGAAGTTGCCATCAACGCAGCTGGTGCATGAGTGTGCTCGATGCTTTCAACATTTTTGACAGGTACTATAGTGTGTCTACTATAAATTTTGGAGCTGGAAAACGAACCTAAAAAAATCGACGCCTGAACATATAAAACTCATCACTGCAGATTGTTGGGCGAGTTGGTACTGGGTATTCAAAAACATAGTAACGCTTGAGACGAGGATAAAAGAGGAGATGGGACAACACAAAGGGCTGTGTTGTCCAGTCTCCTCCTATGTCCCCGTCTCAAGCGCTACCATATTTTTAAATACAAAACTCAAACTTTCTACAAATATGCTTTAAGGTGGTGTGCACTACCGAATGAAATTTCAAGGCGTCGCTTTCAAAAAAAGAGACCAATGAACTTGCCAGGGTCAACGGTCGACGTGTTCACAAACGCCCGGGTTAGCAATGGTTGTAACCCTTGGCGCCATTTCCCAATAGGCATAGCGAGCAAACGAAATAGCGTGTTGTCTTCTAGCTGCGCTTATCGGGAGATGGCGCCACAAGTTACAGCCAACGCTAACTCGGTCGTCAGCGAACACGTGAGTCGTTGACCCAGGATAGCTTTCTGCACTCTTAGAGAAAAGGGTATCGATAGTCCTCCATAAGGGGAGGAACGGTCTCGGAACCTATGTTCCTTTAGAAAGGGAGAAACTTTCGTCCCTGAAGCAGGGGAGCAAAGTTCCTCCGTCGCCTGCATCTCATTATGACGGCCCCGAATCGTGCAAATCGAGCTCAATAAGGCTGAACGTGGACGCTACGTCTCTTGTACGGGACGAGATGAGCAGCAAATAAAAGTGTAACACGAGCTTTCCGCGAACAGTGTTTATTTCCGAAGCCGGATTCTCCCCGCAGGTACAGAAACTTGCGTTTCGAAAGCAGTTACTCAGTCTTCTCGTCGTCAGCACTGCGATGTTAAACGGGGACAACCGATACCCAGTTACTTCACGCACTTTACGTCTTACCTTTGCTGTTCCTCGAGTCACAATTCCTTAGTCAGCCGCACATCACGGAGGAATGGCAAACAAATCCGCGAAACCAAAAGCCGCTCTCAAAAGAACAAACTCGAAGCCGCTGTTTATCGCGTAGCGTGAAAGAAGGTTAAATCGCTTGCCACCAAATGGCAGGGCCAAGCAGAGTAATTGCAGGTAGGTAGGCTAGGGGGCGCTAGGTACCGCCCAATTCATGTTCTACAAAAACTATTTTTCTTTCCTCACGCCACTATTGTGCTTCGGGAACCTCTATCATACACACATGTAGACACATTACGCATACTACAGGCATCAGCTGAACATACATTGAGCGTATACACATACATGGCACATACAAGCATGAATGGAACGGCACACTGACCCGATCACCTGTTTTTTGCCAACTTGGCTTTTTTTTATTTACATAAAATGGGCGCTATGTACATGGTTAAAACACATATTGACGTAAGCAGTGCTCAGCGTTCCAATTTGACATATACATGACACAAAACAGCACCCATCACCTCTGACTTCGAAGTGATCTCGGCGCTTTGAGACGCGCCGCCAAATCAGACCATCCATCTAATTCACAGTTTTTCTCTGCCGCAACGAGGCTCGTCGTAATCATGAAGCTTTCTTCAAAGTGGCACCACGCTGGCTTGCCCCCTTCAAGAATCAAGAGGTGATCTGTGCGGGATTTCCATATTGCATGCAACCCGAGCAGAGCAAGTACTTCATAACATTTACTGTCGAGGCCAGTGCCGAATTCGAGGTATTTTGCACTGTGCCAGTCCATGTACAAATCAACTTGCAGTTTAGAGCGTTGGTCCGCCCAGAAGAAGTTCTGCATCTGGGAAAAAGATGAAGACATGCTGGAGAAACCTCTGGCGTTGGACACAGTGCGCAGTTCCAATTCACACGGAACAAAAAATCCTTTTTTCTCCTGCCACGTCTTCACTGGCAGTACCTCGGTGTGAAAGCAAATAAAGAAGTCCATTGCGGCTTTTCGGACGGGATAATTCCGGAGGCGCTTAAAGACTGTAGATTCTTCACTGGTCCCTTGGAAGGAGCGATAAAGTGTCGGTGGAAAGACAGTGTCTATGGTGTCCCAATATAGCGCTTTTCTTTTCACCTTGCTCAGGTATTGCCGATAGAAGCACGCTTAAAAATAATTAATGGCATCAGCGATTTCTTTATAGAACCTCAGGACTGCACTTGACGTCGCTCCTCCTAGGGTTACAACAAGCCAGGGGGCTAGAAAACGTCCGCCAAGTTTTACGAATGATCGCACTATGACCGAGTAGCGCTAATCACGAAAAAATAAATAAAAACCATTGAACTTTCAGCTTGATCTCAAGATTCACAATTCCGAAACCTCCTTTGTCTTGACTGATAAATATTTTTGCGCGTCTCATGCGCTCAAAGCTAGAATTCCAAACGAAGGTAGCACAAAAACGATGCGCTAACCCGATCACTACACCCAATCTTTGCGTTTCCGTCTTTTATGCTGGTCGTTTTGAAAGTACGAAATTTCTCGGTGACTGCCTAAGCAATAAAAAATATTCCCAGCATGTTGATTTTTTTCAGCAATGTCATACCTCTGACAGTATTTTGAATGGCTCAGGGGATGAATCTCTTAATAAAAAGAAAACACTCGATCATGATGTAATCATTTGAAAGCCAATAAATCAAGCCGCTCTAATGCGATTCCAAGCCATGTGTTTGCTTCCCCGCACGGCACGTCGTAGCCTGTATTTCTATTGTAGTGTTTGTTTTTCTATTTGTGCTGTTCGCGCACGGCTGCAATTGCCGTCTTGAATTAATCTCTGTAGAGCGGATATTCACTGAGATTAAAGTGATGCTTCACGGGCAGAGAAGTCGCTTTCGATCAACTTGAATGCAGTCAAAGCCGCTACTTGCGGCAGGTGTTAAAGGGTAACTGCAAAGAAAAAAAGTTTTTTTTTTTTTAAACAGCCTAATTTGGACAAGCATGTCAAAGAACAAATTTTCCGCGAGGAAAAAAATTGTACAGCAATATTTGTTGCGTGAGACTGATTTTAGTTTGCGGCTATTTCGTCCGTTTTAAATCGCGCACCACGAAGTTGGTATTCCGTGACGTTTAGCACCGATTGGCTGCTATACTTTTTATTGGCTAAGAAATTGATTGACAGCATAGATCTTGGTTGTTAAACCTTTGTTATATGTTGTAATTTCCTTTTGAGAGGCATATTTTTACGTTTAAAAAATAACCCACGTGATGAGAGTTATTATTCTTCACAAAAGGTTTATAAGACGGGCACTTCCGTTTGGATTCATACCACAAGAAACAAACGCTTCGCCATTCTTTCATGGCCGCCGAAGGCTCAGCTCCAGTCTGTCTCGCCTACCTCGACTAGTCGTTTCGCCGAAGTGATCAGTGTTTCGTGCTGACCCAGGTGCTTGAGTGAGACTTCTTGAAGTCAAGTAGTGTGTGTTTAGCAGCTGTCGCAGGTGTTAGTGATAGGAAGCCACGCGGGGTTTTGGCTTTCATAGCGGGGTTCTTTCGTTTTCCTCCTTGCTTGCTTAGCGCGCGTTTTTTTTTTTGCTTGCGCGTGCAAATGCCGATTTTTCGGAGATGTCAGATGAGTGATCCCGACAGCGAGCCTTCCAGCAGCCATGTCGCCCCGAAAGGAATGCTATTTGGCTGGAGGCAATCGGGGTGTTCGCGTAGCGACAAACGTGTCCAGTTACGTTCTCGTCATATCGCTCCGGAGGCCGTCGAGATTCGCACCGGGTGCATCGAACGTCCGCGACTAGACACAGCTGTTACGTAAAAAACCTGGCACAGCCAGGTTATTACGTAATAGCTGTCCGCAGAAGCCTTCGGACGTCCAAATTCTGCTTTAGCCGACAGACTTGTTTCTCGGCTTCCGAACCATCTTGCGTAAAATTGTTGGAATGAATGTGTACTGTTATCGTAAATCTTGGCTTGTGATTGCCGCTTTGTAGATGATCTTATTCGTTTTGCTGGAGAGACGCAAACGACGGGCATAACAAAATTGTTTGCATATTCCGCATATCTCACAAAAGAACTTCCCCAGTCATCTTGCGAAACACGGAGTCCGCACCGTCCTGACTTCCCAGTCTTTTACCTGCTTTAGAGCAGTTTGTACCTGCTAGTAAGTATGCCTCCTGAAACTGCAACTTGGAGCAGTGCCTGGGAGGAAAGAGACAATGTTCGGAAAGCTTGGTCGCCCTCCCCAATTTCTGAGCTCTCAAGTGATTGTACCATAATAAATGCACCACCGCCTCTTCCGAAAAAAAAAAAAAAAAAGCACTGTGTTCACTACGTAAACAATGGTCTCAGTTCATGCATCTGTGGGCAGGTGGGAAATCTTGCCCAAATTTATGCACACCGCATGATGAGCGCCACAAACTTGCACGAGATTTACAGAAAAATATCGGTGGTGACTTAAGCTTCCCTGAAATTCTGTATAACCGGTCGTTTGCAGGACCGAATCATCTACTCGAGCGGTGTGCGTCGTTGTGCAAACATGTCGCTGTGCAAACGCCGTCTAACAACACCAAGCATGAAAACGGCAGATTTAGGACAACAATCCAGAGTCCACTGTTCAATTAAGACGACGTAATTTTGTTGAAAACGCTCCGCAGGTATTTACTCACGATATGCGTCGGGAATCTTCCACATTTTAAAACGAAACGAAGGAAGATCTACTTTTAAAAATGCTCGCTGCCACAGCTCGCTTCGTCCTCCCGGACCAGCTGGACCGGATCAGCTGATGACGACGGGACTGAACCCGTTGAACGTCAGCCCCACAACCACCAATTTGCACTCCGTGTTAGTGTGGGTTTCTACGATAGCAGCTTACTGTTCAGACCAGCGTTCCAACATGACTATACGCACGTCGATCGATTGCACCTAATACCTCAAGTTGTCTTAAACTCTTTAATGTAAGAGTAAAGCTATACGCACTCCGGAGTGCACTACGGTCGGAAATGGCTATACGCACACCGCGGAGAACTCATGCCATTTGGGTCACCCTTTTCGAACGGCGCGTGTATCACTGGGGAGCTCGTTAACACAGCCCCCCGCTGCGTTCACGCCGCTTCGCGGCGACAGTATCGGCTGCTAATTACAAATCTTAACCAGTACACGCCGCTTCGCGGCGTCCAGCCGGCAACACAAGCCCCGCGACCCGCACCTCCGGAAAGGGAGTACCATACCATTTAGTTCTGCGAAGTTTCGGCGACAACATTAGGTTTTCTTCATGTTCATCGCAAAAAGAAATGTCGTAAATATCGCCAAATGCCTCGACAAAACAAAATGTTCGAGAAAAAAAAAAGGGAAAAAAAGTAGGTCCACCGCGGATCGAACCCGCGTCCACTTGCTTACAAAGCGGACGTCTTAAGGCCCGTTCACACATTGGCGTTCGGAGCGACCACTATGCTTACGAACGAATGCAACCGCTGCGACTTCAACGACAACTGTGCGCGACGTGTACACACACATACAACCGCATGCAACCACATGAATCAACAGCCAATGAGAAACGACCTTCAGCTCTTGCTCCTAGCCAATAGTAAGCAACCCAGCGACCCAGCTACGCTTAGAAACATGGCGTACGCGAGGTCCTCACCGGAGCAGACGGAGGTTTCGGCTACGGCGTACAGTTACGGAGATCTGCTGTGCACCTACAATAGTTGTGTAAAGGCTGGTTCAGACATCTGAAACGAACCCGTTATCCACGACTTCGTCCGTTGTGACCGTTGTGACCGGAGCGACCGCTCTGCGCCGCGCGTACACTTCTGCAAGCACTGCAACAAGCGCAGCGGGTCGGCAGCACGGCGACCGCCTCTCCGTCGCCGTCAGCTGTTTCAGCGGTGCCTCTATAAAGAAGGGGACGCGCTGCCACTCACTTGCGTAACAGAAAATAGACAGACCGTCTTCTATGACCTCAAGCTTTATTTTTTTTTTCAGGATACGCTTGCAGGGTAGCGCATTAAAAAAAAGAACAATATGCAGTACGCCGTCTTGCATGATCACGACTTTAATACACGACTTTGCCAACAGCACAAATCTCGCCACAAGCCTCTTCTACCATTACAAAAGACGATGTAATCTTAGCAGCGATTTAGCATCGTAGAAATACAATTTCGTGATCAAATAGAGGTTGCGAGCGTCCAGGATTGCTAACACTAATCACCTTTCTCGGGTGATGAAAATGCGTGAAAATTCGCATCCTTTATACGATGCGCTCCAGAAATACCTTGACCTTCAGCGCAAGCATGGAATGCGCCAAAAAAGAAATCCGGGCGATGTTCGAGGACACAAATGCGAAGAAAGCACCACTGTAGTCGAAGTAAACAAACATGACGGACGGCACGGGCGTTTCTGCTGTCTTGAGAGTGCCGCCACGAGATCGCCGAACGAGTAGGTGGATCTTCCCTTCTAGTACGTGCTGGGTTATCATAACGACACACGACGAAAATTCACAGTCAAGGATAGCGCTTTTACGCGGAACGATGAGCTTCCACCACGCCGTCCACATCGACGATGACCTCCGACGCCATGTTTGCAAATAGAAGGAGCCTGGCACGACCGGCATGCAACGCGCGCGACCAAGCTCTCCTCGATCTGTGATTGGTCTGTCGTTGCGGTCGTTCCCGAACGTAAGGAAAAGTTCAGCCTGGCTCAACTCCTTGCGTTGCGAACGAACACGAACGAAACGACCGTTTGGCGCTTCGTTGCTATGGTAACTCGTCGTTCCAACCGGTTGCATTCGTTCATAAGCGTAGTGGTCGCTCCGAACGCAACTGTGTGAACGGGCCTTTAACCCCTACGCTACGCCACCGCTTCGAAAAGTCGCTGTGACCATTCGTTTTATACGAGTATAGCGGAGTGCGTATAGCCATTTCCGTTCGAAGTGCACTCCGGAGTGCGTATAGTTTTACTCTTAATGTAAAGCGGAATGTCAACCTGCGGCACCCCGCCCCCTCCGATCACGGCCCGACCAGCGGCATCAATGCCCGGCAGTTTACGTCATCTCATCTTGTTGTTGCACCACTAATACGCGAACACACGTCACATCGGCGATAATTACAGTCTTCTGTTCACGACGCACAACACTGACATCACGATGTTGCTGCTATGTTGCTGACACGCAGAAATACAGAGCCACGTTGATTGCCGCTTGGCACTCGGCATCGGAAAACAGAACCGAACACAGTACGCAAGGCACCCAGGTAGCCGGCAGCAAAACCTGCCTGTCTTGATCGCAGTTCCTGTGATTTCCTTAACGTCGAAAACGTCGACACAGTTCCGCGTGGTTTCGCTACTGTAGTTCCGCGTGGATCCCGCAACTCGGAGACTGCCATCTTATCCAGTGTACGTAGCGCTGCTGGCACTGCTCCGCAACTTCGCTGTTTTTAGCGGCTTCGTTTGCTCGTTTGATAAAATTAGTGATAAAACGTCAATGCAACCGAAATGTTCTGCACGTTTAGACTAGAAGACGGAATTACAGGCGGCTTTCGCTGCCGCTGAAGCTCAACCAACTCAACAGCATTTATTAAACTACGTGCGCGACGTGCTCGAAAAACGAAACTGAAAGAAGATGAGTCGGGAGGGCGAAAGCTTTCTCCCGTCTGCCTGGAGAAGGAGAAAAACGTCTCGGTCCTCCCGTCTTCTCGTGTCCGCTTGGGGGCGCGTCAGTAGAAGGGAGGAAGACGCGCCGTTGCTACTTTTTTCCTTAATTTTTTTTTAGTGTGTGCTCTAATTTTTCGCAGGAATGGAGCCGCGTCGCCTTGATATTTCACCACGTAAAATTCACCACCTAAATGCATATTCGGTAAAAGGTTAAGTTTTTTTTTCTTTTTTTTTTATGGAGGCGATGATTTTTCCGGTTTGTTTTACAGTGGTAAAATTCATTTATACATGATACATAAAAAAAGTCATTATGCCAAGATTCCCGACAATGCACTTGGACAACCAATAAATGGGCAAATCACAACAAAAACGTAACCGAAAAAAAAAGTGATTTGGCGATGACGTTTTACAATCTTACCTTTTAGTTCTTATCAAATCGTAGACCTAAATTTTGTTTTTCTATCTAATTTCTTTTTGTTAGTTTTGTCACACCTCAACATTGGAGTGTCCGACAAGACTGTGGCGCCACGGTGTGGCTCCTAGCAGAAGCATTTTGCATCGAACACGGTCGGACTGGCATAACCATCCTGTGTGGCAGCCAACTTTGCTTCTGTTGAATTTCAGCTTACCCGAGCACAGCGCTACTGAAAACGATCAAGGTCACTCTTGGAGCTAATTTCTTTTTTTTTTTTTGTTCTCACGCGAGAAGTGCATTCGAAAACCGCCGCGATCATCTCAATCCCAGTACGGCGTCTCTTCGATCCGCCGGCGAGCGAAGGGCCCTCTGATAATAAGAGGAGCGAAAAATACTTCTTAAGGAAATTATATTCATTACTGGCCCCGATAAATGTCATCCCGTAGTGATTTCCGGACCGCCGGGCACACAACCACATCATTCCAACGGAGATAAAGGAAAAATATGGCGGTGTGTTGCCCTCGTTGCCGCTTCCACCTGCAGGACGCGCGGGTGAACCCTAGCTCCGAGCAACTCCTCCGGGTCGGATGTCCTGAAAACGTGAAAGAGCAACACTGGATGCGGGTAGGTTTCCGAATTTCCAAGTGTGAAACCAGACACGTACACGTTACCCCAAAAAAGTAACTAAATACCGTTACTCGTTACTCGCTCAAAAAGTAACGTTACTCGTTACCGAATCTCTAAAGGAACGCGTGAGTTACCTCAAAAGTAACGAGTTACTTTTCACGTTACTTTGACGACGAAATACGCAACTGTTTTTGTTTCATGGTTTATTGTTTTCTTTTTAGTAGTCGTTGCACTTAAGCAGTAGCTGCCTCTCCAAGTTTTCATCGGTTATGTTTCCCCGCTTCCTTGGGAATACATCTCCGGTGACGCTGAAGAGTCGCTCTACCGACGCGCTTTAAGTGAACGGCATGTGTTGTGCTTCAGAAAAAGCTGGTGAATCTTCGGGAACTGCGCCTTCATTGAGGACAGCGGGTAATGGGTTCTGTGCCTTCCCGTGTTCGCAACCTCCGAGTTTACATTCGGTCCGTACCCGGTTCTAGAAGATTCAATCAATGAACCTTATTGGGTCCGCTGGGTGAAGGACATTCCCAGCTGTAGAGTTCAGAGCAACGTTTATCGCTGGATACGTCAGTCGAATTGTTCGACTGACGTGTCCAGCGATATACGTTGCTGTACTGTCATACTCTTTAGTTTTTTTAGTTTTTTTTTTTCGGGTTGCCCACCTACTGTTCTCGCAATAGACGCACACTCAGGTTAGAATAAAAACAAGGTCGTTTAAGCGGTAATGTACACATTACTCCTCAAAAGTAACGAGATACCGTTACTCGTTACTTGGCCTTAAAAGTCAATAAATACGTTACTCTTTCTTTTTCTAGAAAAGTAACTAAATACGTTACTCGGTACCATGAATAGTAACTAGGTAGAAGTAACTCGTTACTTGTAACACGTTACGTACATGTGTTTGTGAAACCTACGCGACGCAACGTGGACGCTGTTCCGTTGGTGGCGCTGCTAACCAGCTACCACCAGAGCCGTTTATCGAGAGAGTTTGGCCATACATTGGTTTGAATAGGCGAGCATCTCGGGGCCAACCACAGGCCGCGAAACA
The DNA here is from genome assembly GCA_013358835.2 of Ixodes persulcatus. NCBI lineage: Eukaryota > Metazoa > Arthropoda > Arachnida > Ixodida > Ixodidae > Ixodes > Ixodes persulcatus. The sequence continues at coordinate 96,645 of JABSTQ010009914.1, forward strand.
GCCCCTAGCGGTGGTCGTGCGCTCTAAATTTGTGACACGACTATACTTCGCTTCACCTTATGTGCGAGCGAAGGCAAAACTGGAAGCGCGAGCACGGAAGCTCCGTGCGTTCAGGCTTTGCTCGAGCGCGCGAGCTGGAGAGAAATGCAAAAAGCGCTGGTCTCGCTCTTCTAGCTTTGGCTTCGCTCGCAGATAAAGTGAAACGAAGTATAATTTGAGCCGTGCCGAGCGGAACTCCGCGTCTCAAGACGCTCGCGCACCCCACCCTTTGCACTGCTTTCTTTCAGCCAGCCTCAGGACGCTGTTCTAGCAGTGCAGACAAAGGCATGGGCACGAGCGCGTGGCTTTGGAAAGTGCCTCCTATGCACGAGGTCTCGTACAAACAAAAGCGTTTCGCTGAGCTAGGCTCACGCGCGTGTGCCTTTGTCTTCACTGCAAACATTTGTGAGATGGAGTAGAGGTCTCCCGATTGGTCGACGCTGTCACAAATTTAGTTTACGCTCTAAGCGTGGGGGGAATATTCGGCGCTGGCGGCGGCCTCTGCTCCGCCTATTGGCCAAACTCTCCCAATACACGGCTCTGGCTACCACCGACTCCAAGGCAGAGCGACGCGCCCCCTTCCGGTGTCGCACGCTCGCAATACAATGGCCCTCCGAGTGCTCTTCGGGAAACATAGAAGCACGGACATTTCTCCAGACTATTGGCGACGTGAGCGATCGAAAGCGTCGCTGTGGTCGCCCTGCCACGATTGGCCGAATGCTGACAATGACGTCAGCAAAGGATTTCTCATCGACGGAAATAAGAGGAATGAAAGAACTTTAATTTTGACGGTGTTGGCAGTGTTTCTTTGAGAGCGCTATGATTTCAGGCTTCCACCATGCCCATTACAAACACCATCGAACTTGTTGTTCACAAGGTAATGACGTCACGAAAGGTAACCGAACGAGGGCGCCACCGAAACATCTCGCCGCTAATAGAGTGAATGACAAAGGAGATTCGGCGCTGTCAGAACCGTACATAGCACGTGCTCTAGGGTGCCAATGGTGGGAAAACTGCTTGAAACGATTATATATGGAGACGAGACAAGACATAAACGAAGCTGACTATCAATTATTCTCTAGTACTTCATCTTCCTCATCCTTCGGTCTAATCCTCTTCATCATCCGCTCGACCACTACGTGTTTAGGAGATTTGGTAAATTGGATATACTTTGCACACACACAGTGATAAAACAAAAAGTGCACCAAATAACAAAAAAAGCGAGATATAGGAACAATGAGCTAAATGAAATAAGAAAGTCAACTAATGGTGAATTCCGCTCGCAGATCTCGAGCGCTCCAAAAGCGCTCCATTTGGAGCGCGCATATTCCGCTCGCAGATCTGGCTCGAGCTGGTCATCTTCCCCTCGTAGATCTCTGGCAACGCCCGCTCCACGGAGCGCCTCAAACTCCGCCGAACTTGTTCTGCGGGATTTCACAGATCTCTCGGGAAGTTGACAGAGCGGCCCACGTGATTTCCTTCTAAATCGGCAGTGCGCATGCGCGGCGAGGTTGGCGAAACTGTGGTTGGCGAGGTCGGCGAGCCGGATGAGTCGTCGAGTTGGATCTGTTGGGTGCATCGGTTGTTTACGTGGGATTGTGACGGCTCAAACGCTTCTACCTCGCGCAGATCAGGGATACAAAGCCGGGACTGTGGAGCGTGGTAAATCGTAAGCGCTGACATCTGTGATCGTGAGGAAGAACGACAGGAAAGCCGGAGGCAGACGCAAGGTTAGGCCTGTTCATTCCGCAGCCATTGATTCTTTACCTTTTTACAAGGCCACGGCCACGGCCTCTCGATCCCCACTGTTGGTGCGGCCTGCCGATTTTTTCCGAAAACAAAAGAGCGCACGTGAGAGGAGAACTTCTCCCATCTGCCGTGGAGGCGCTGCACATCGGCTAGTGGTCTCGTGAGTTGAAAGCTATACTCAGTTTCACCTTATGTTGTACCGCAGACAAGGCTAGAAGCGCGAGCTCATAGCGTTGGGAGCTGCTCTTAACGCACGAGAGCTGGTGCCGCCGAAATATGCCCTAGAGCAAGGAGCTCGCGCCTGTAGCCTTTCCTGCGGTACATTATAAGGTAAATCAGAGTATAAAGAAGTCGCCTATCGCGCTCTTGCTCCGCGACCCAGAGAAAATATCTGCCCGTCATTGGCTTCGCCGATACCGAGGCGCTGCCGCGGTTGCTAGAGGCCGCGAAAATCGCTTGTCCCCCACATTTTCGCCGCTTTGCGCGGAGAAACTATCGCAGTTTTACCCTGTGCTCGCATGTGTGGTTTGTGTTTTCGATCGTTTTTTTGCTCGTTTCCATATATAGTTTTGTGGCGATAACCACTGATAGCTGAGAAAGAAGAGACGCAGACAGCTGCCTTTTGTCTGTCTCTGCACAGTTTTAAAGTGTGCAGATGGGTTACAGAGCACGCGATGCCTAAAAACTGTTGCGTGCCGCATTGTAAGTCAAATGCTGCGAGAAATCCGGAACTCTGCTATCACGAGCTTCCGTCTAGAAACAAATTGCGGGATGCCTGGTTGAAGAACATTTCGCGTCAAGGCAGCGAGAAGGGCAGCCAGTGGCAACCAAGCTCCAGGAGCGTCATGTGCTCCCTTCATTTTAAAGGCCGACGTACACTTCGCGCTTTCCACTTTTGCCCGTCACCTCCTCTTCACGTTTTACCTTACCCCAACCTGGCTCCCCCTCGCAGCTTAGGAGAGAAGATGCTAAGTGGATTATCTTCCCTGCAGAAAGCCGAGGTTGTACGTATAGGCCTTTAAGGAGGAGGACTACAAAGTAGGGATAAAGCGGAAGTTGCTGGGACCGACATCGGTGCGACTCAATTCCCATCGTATTCGTTGTACATGCAACCACCAGGTTCAAAGAAGCGCAGAACGCTTGTACGTGTGCCACCTAACGCGTCCACGTCGCATGCGAGTGGTAGAAGCCAACAACGCAAAATGCAGTCCCCTGCAGAAAGAAGACCAGCTGTTGATGGGTGCGTGGCTATTGAACCTTGCCTGCAAAAAGAGTTTAAAGTGGAAGAATTTTAGACGTCATTCAATTTGACAGCTAGGCTTCATAGAAGATGCCAAAAAAAACGCGCACCGCCTTCAAATGCAAGCCAAACGACTGAACGAGCGAATGAAAATATATGCGGCAAACCTGCGACGAATTTCAAGACAGATTGAAGCAAGGAAGGCTAATGTTTAGAACCCGCTCAAGTTTGCAGGTGACGTGTCCTGAATGCAAGCTGTAACTTAAGGGAAATGAATCTCGTGACGGAGAAAATCAGTTCATGTTTAGCCTTGACCAACGAGGACTCAGCTATCCACGACCTGAAGCAGTCTGGCCGTGCAAGCTCGTCTGCACCTTTGTCGAGAGGGCTCTACAGTCGGCAGAGATTCGTCGTTCTGGACGGATTGGCAAGGTCCTCTCGAGCGCTGTGCTTCCACACCTTATGGACTGCCCGCTGATGTGGTGTACTAACTGCAGAGACCCATACCACAGCTAAGAGCTCTGCGAGCTCTTTGTCGGGAAGCTCCTCAGACCTCTTCTGGCTAACTCGGCTGGTGACCTAAACAGCTCTCTAGAGAATATATTGAGACTTTCGCGGAAACCTCTTTCCCGAAAGGTATTCCGCTTGCGAACTATATGACTCCCTTGATCTGTTCGTGAACAATGAAGTTTATATTGCTGAAGTTATGCACGAGGAATCCGTTTCTTATTGTCCCTCACAGATAAATAAAAGGCACAGCTCGATCGTGCTCGAGCATCGGTTAAAAACGGAAATCATACGGCCTAGCTATATCCAACTATAACTCATTACAGTGGTAATAGAAACGGGGACGGGAACAAGAAAACGACAATTCGCTCATACTGCCAGCTGAATGCGGCTCTAACGCGCAGCCTGCAGCTGAGTGAGCTCCTCACAGAAAGAATTATGTGCTTCTATTCGAGACAGATTTGTCACATCATTCATGCAATCTGGCACTCGTTTCAAATGAGACTTGCCGCTTCACGAAAAATAATCTAAATAGCCACACCTAGGGTGCCTGCATGTTTCCGCCGCTCCGGAAGCGGAGCGGAAACATGTAGGCACCCTAGCCACACCGGGCCGCGCCGGGCGGACTGCGCCTCTCTCGCTATTATCTCTCGCCGATAACGAGCGCCACGGCTGGCGCTGCGGGGTAAAGTAGAACTATCGCTCTCACCGGCGGCGCGAGACATACGGCAGGCCGCTCCCAAGGGGAGTCCCTTATCAAGCGGCCGTGACACGGCATTCCGCCGGCGTTTTCCCGTGCAATAAAGCAAGAAGAGATTAGGCAACGACCGTGCAAGTGATGGTTTGTTACCTCTGTGTTTATTAAAGTCGTACCAGAAATCTGAACTCCACCGCTGGCAATCGCTGTCCGTGCCCCGCCGCTTCGACGCGGCCGAAAGGTATGTGAGGGTGCCGAACGCGGACGTCTTTGTTATTTGCGACATGAGCGCCATGGTACGTATAATTTCGCCCGGCCTGTGTCGCGTGTTATTTCTGCGTCGGAAAGATCTGTCGGCTCAGGCGTTGGTGAGCTTGTCAAGTTCGAGCAGCGGCCATTTTGAACGGCGGAGGGGAAGCGATGGGGAGGGGTGTGGGGGAGGTCGCTCCAAAAAGGCGAGTTTATCTTCCCCTCGTCGATTCAGAGTGGGTCCCACGGAGCGGAATTTTGCCTCCCTCGCGGATTTTGGAAAGCCCTCCGGATCTGCGAGTGGAATTCGCCATAAGAAAGTATCACCATGCACTTCTACTACCCCCGCACATTCTAGATATTGTTGAGAAGCGTGCTCAATGGACTTCCAATACGAGTCACTGGTTCTAAAACACTGTCCTATTTTACCGCAAAAAACAAACAAACAAACAAACACGGCAAAACGAAATAAGAACAGCTTCCACTTGTGTTTTCCCATGCTTTTGATTTTATTACTACTCTACTCATCATTAATAGCAGTTGTGCCCGTTACCAAAAATGAGTAGTGAAATCTTGTTACCTCTTATTTTGTCAAAAATTACCGCGTTACTGATATTCGATACCGTCCTGCAAAAATAACAAAATACGGCTACCCTTACTTCCAAAAACTAACGAACGTTCCTTCGGCGCAACTTTACATTTCAATGTAATTCGATATCAATAATCCGTGACGCCGTAGATATGAACATCGACGGTGATTAAAGGGGCCCTGCAATGACTTTTTTACTAATTTTTAGTTTGCACCAAACATGAGCGCACTGCACGTAGTAACTTAGCAAAAATTTTCTTTTCTCGAAATTCGCTTTATTTTAAAAGTTATAGGCAAATTAAAATTACAAAAACAAGCAAAAAATAACCTCCCTCATGACGTCCTTGGTTGCTTGAGTGGCCGTGAACTAGAGGGGGGGTAGTGGGCTCATCGCGAGCGCTCACGGCTGCCGCACTCCGTGTCGACGGCGCGAGAGGGCGCCACTAAAGCATGTTTTGGATAGGCTGTATGCAACGGGCAGCCGGGGCGGCTCTCATTGCATTTGCTGCGCGATTAAACACTAATTCGGCATGACACTTCATTGGCCACAAACGACAGCAAACACGGGGTAAAGATCAGTTCAGAATGGGTGCCACTTCGCGCTGTCATACCGCGAAACGGACAAACCCCAAGACAAAGCTTCTTGCCGAAGGCCTTCGGAACGCTCGGAGCTGCACGGATTATCCTGTCCAGATGACCGCAGCGCCGCCGCGTACATCCGGGACCTTTCCGTGTCGGCGCGTGATCCCACTACTCCTTTCTAGGTCGCTAAACTCGTCAAACACAAAGTTGGGCACGAAGTTCCCGGAGCGTGCTGATTGGACTCCCGCGACGTTGGCGTCACGCGGGACGAGATGTCAATCATCCAAGCTCTCTCGGTGCTCAAATTCCAGCGAGAATGTTGGGCACAAAGTTGTAGCGAGCTTCATCGGAGCGCGCGCGAGCAACACCGTGGGGCCAGCCGATTGAACGGCTGCACTGATGACGTCGCGCCCGGGTGTCCCTACATCCCTACGCCGCGATAAAGTCAATGAAACGTAGATTGTACCTAGGCGGGCTGTAAATACTCTGAACTTTCTCGTCGCAAGATCGTCGTTTGTGGAAGTTATTGCTGACGACAAAGTGACGTTTCACAACTTTGGGAAGGAGTTATTTGAGGGCAAAATCTTCGCTTCAGAATCGAGGCGAAGATTGAACTTTGTGATATTGTGGAGCCGTGCGCGGTGTACACGGTTTTAGAGCTCATCTTCCGCCACTGTCAACAACGCCACCGGGGTCACCCACAGGCGTTGTGTATAGAGACGTCGGTAATGACTGAGAGGTGAGGAGGCGACGGGGAATGGCGAGAAAAAGCCGGGGAAAGGGAAAAAAAAAAGGTATGACCAGCACAAACACACACGCAAATAGGGGTCAGAAAGGGCCGTAGAAATTGTTCGGGAAAGAGAGAGAGAGAAGGGGGGTGGGGTGATAGAAGTGAAGAAGGGGGATATCCCTTCCCCCGAATGTTTAGAGCGCAACTCTAAAGGCCTGTTCACACATGCAGCGGAGCGCTACAAGCATAGCGCTAACCTCGCGCTAAGCGCGTGCTGACCGGAGCGTTCACCAGCTTTGTATCGCACCGCCAAAACTGTTGCTCGTGGCAGGCGATAAGTAGCTGACGGCACGTGAGGAGCGCTACATCAGCGCTTCGCTTCATGTGAGAACCGGCCTTTATGCGCCCCTTTCGAGCTTGTGCGGCGTCGCCATCGGCGTAACCGCGCCGCGTTGCATTATGGGACGTTTTTTCATTAAATTTAGCGGGGAAATTGATGTCACGTGATTTTGACACCAATTAGGTTTCCCCGCTAAATGAGAAAGCAACAGGATAGGAGGAGGGGGCGCGGAGAGGCATACCCTCCCCTCCGTGCCCTTCCCTCTTCGTCCTCAAGAGCTGCGCTTTAATTCAACATTATAGAGAGCTGTAAACGTCTGTCATTTTTTTTATTACAACTCTCTAATCCCCCCCCCCCCTCTTACACCCTTATGCCTTTGCGTCCCCTTTTTGAACGCCACTTGGGGGGGGGGGGGTGGGGGTGAATCGCCCCCCTCCCCGTTCTTCTGTTTCGACGACCCTGCTTAAAGGCGTTCCAACTGAGCGATGACGAAAAACAGCACAGCGTGCAATTTTCTAAATTATGGTTCTAGAGATTCTGGAATTAAAACGGCGCGCGTTCCATGAACTTACGAGCGGCCATGACAGACTTTCAATCGAGAGGCTCGTGCCAGGGCTCGTTGTGTGCAGGCGCGTTCAGTGACGTCCTTTTATAGTTCACAACTTTGACGCCAGGGTCAGGATGATCAGTTGTGAACGTCAAATTTGATGGTGCGTGTTCGAGTCGACGGTGAAAAGTTTGGTTGTGTACGACGAAAGCTTGGTGTCCTCGCGTTCTCGAAACATCACTGTCAATATTGACCAAACTGACATTACTCTTTTTTCAGTTCATGAACGCAGACTTAATCCCAGTTTGGCTTATCTTTGAAAATCTATCATAAAATGATTTTCAACTGCCTGTAAGCGAAATTCGTCCAAAGGTGGACAATGCTACTCGGCTGGTTGTGACCTAGCCACGTCGGACCTTTTGTAGAAATACGCGGTGCGCATGCGCGGAGTATTTCATGCGCCTGGGTTCGAGAGTATCTAGTTCCAAACAATCCGCCATCTTGAATTTCTCGCCTTTGAGCGGTTTCGTTGTGTCGACCTCGGGGCGGAAGATTACGCACGATGGGGACAAAGGTGAGCTTGGGGGAGCCGTATCTAGGTCACATCGCCTCAATGGGTGAACAGGATGTAGCTGGCGTTTTGGGTGTGGAACGGGTGGGAGAGGCCTTGGGCGTGCGTTGTTTTCCAGTCACCTAGTCTCGAACCGATTCGCGTGTCTAGGTGGCAGCACATATTCGCCAAGAGGTCCATTCAAAAGGCCGAGATAAATAAAAGGGACGACAGGGACGTTTTTTTTAGTAAATTCTGCTTTATCGGCGGAAATAAGAACGATATCAGACTATCAACTTTGACGGTGTTGATTTTAGAATGCAATTACCCAAGCCTCCGCTGTGCTTTTTAGAGACCATCAAGGTCGCCGCTTGTCTCCGTGGGCTGCTCTAGCTCGGCGCCTAGGGAGTAGTAGGGAGTTTTCCCCCTTTCAATGAAAAACGCCACGAAGATCTACGGATCTGCGGGTTTGTGAGAAAAGAAAACTTCGCAGCAATCTTTCGGCTCCTCCCCCCGCTATGTCATAATACGAAGAAAGTTGTGTCTGACGAGTTTAGCGACCCTAGTGTGCGCCACCTTTTCCACCGCTCGGTGGCGGATATGTCGACGGGTCATTTCTTGTTTCCGCACTTTATAAACTGCATTCGTTTCTTTTCTGATCTAAAATACTGAATAAAAACTACTTTTATAAATAATTGAAACGGTTCGCGCAACTTATATTTTGTAGTTCGACTAAAAAGAAGCTTTTAGAGGCTCTGACCAGTAGTAAGCCCAGGACCAAAGACGTCACATTTTGCGCGCTAACGGTACCGCGGGTCGCCCTCGTCGGTGGAGGAGGTTTCCGCGTCGTCCGGTTAAAATATGACACACTGATATTTAGTTACTCTCTCCGTGGCCGCTGGCTTGCCCGAACTTCAAGAGACGTGGAAACCGCAAAAAAGGTAGATGCTTAAATATGATTGCAGGGCCCCTTTAAGTTTACATTTTGATTTCATGGTCTATTATATATATATATATATATATATATATATAATTTTTTTTTAAAAAATTTGTAGAATATATTTTTTTTTTCTATAGTAAATGATTATATTCAACTGACTTTGCGTTCTCAGTGAAGGATATTGAAATAATGCAGGGGAAAAGTGAATATTATTTCCCCTTTTAGGCACCGTTTATAGAATGAGAATTAATGTTTTGTGTGTTTAAACAATGAAAAACATTAATCAAAATTAACGCGTAACGAGTAAGCTCTTTACTAGAATAAACACTCCCGGGTTTACTCTAGTTAATACGATAATCTTTCTCTCTGAAATCCTGTTTCATCAAGTGAATCCCGATGTTTTGCGAACAGTGCTGCTTTTAAAACGTGCAGACCCGGTACCTTTTTGTGTGTTTTCTCGCCTCGTTTCTTACCTGTTCCTTCGTATTTTATTTCCTCTTTCATTTTATAAAATTTTTGTTTTACCCAGTACCAGACCGGGACAAATACCTCGCAGATAAAAACAAATGTACATACTTAAGGGCGTAAGAAACAAATACCACACACAGTTGTCACGCGCACAGCAAAGAAACGACGAATTAAAACGCAACGAAGCAGGCGGAAGACCGGAATCGCGGCCCTGTTGACTGCCTCGCGGCAACTGAAGAACACGTTAATCGTGCATGTAGCTCTTAACCCTTACTTTGGACAGAATATCTTTTACTTTTGTTATCTTCGGTATTTTATAAAAGGTTTGATTTCTCGAGGAACGCATCTCTCGGCGAAACCATTGGTACAATGCCAGGGTGATTCCACGTAATCGCTACCTCTTAAGCTAGAGGGTCCCTCTGCTCGTGTGTCGTAGAAAAGACCCGGTCCGCAGATATGGTGACAAGACTAACTGCAGACACGCCTTGAGCATGTTCGTTTCCATGTGCGCTTCATGTAACATGTTTGCAGACGGTTTTTGCGTGACCAGTGTGACCACCATGCACGTCTCAGACAGAGTCTTCCCGCTCTCTTTTGTACGATCTGTCGGCGGTGTGAGCCTGGCCTCTCCAAGCCGCTATGTCGTCGCCTCCCCCACGCTGCGCCGCAGCACCATTATCTGCACCCTTTTTACACCCTTTAACGAATGAAGAGGGAAACCGCACCCTATACTTCGCAATTATCGAGGGTGTAATACTAAAAATAAAGGTTCCGAAATGGTCCAACTATCGGCCTAAGTCTCTGGAACCCCCCTTTGTACACCCTTAAGGCTGTAATATACTTTCGATCGCGCAGGCGCTTGCACCGGATCTGTTCCGTCCTTCCTACTCCGCCATTCCCCGAAAGTTCGCGCTCGCAAAATACCAGCACTTGACTCTTCAAAGAAAAAAAAAAAAAAAGACATTCGCCCCGACGGGATTTACAAACTCGACGCACAAAACGCGCCGCAGAGGTGTTGAACCGCAAGCCAACCTCGCGTCAGCAGAGTACACGGCATCATAGCCGCAAACATGCCGGGATCGGCAATCGGCGTAAAGCCGCCGCGAAGAACACTCGGTGCCGGAACGAAGCCGGCGTGCGTGCGTGCGTGCGTGTGCGTGTTCCAGTTCCGGCCCAACGGCCCCACCACCCGGCCGAAACCGCGCGGCAAAACGGCGATCCGCTCGACTCCGCGGAGGAATGCTCCTCTCGCTAGCAGACGACGCGGAACGGCCGCCGCACATGTGCGCATGCCTGGAAGAGGTTGGCTCCCTACAAGGGCCAAGGTCGCGCTTTCATGTCCGCCGCTGCTGCTGCTCCTTGTCCGGAGGAAGAAAGATGAAGGGGGGCTCCCGCCCAATGGGGCGCGGCGCGGCGTGACGGTGGCGAGCGAGGAGTCCGCCACAACACCGGTCGGATTCCCTCGGCACGGGGTTCTCCGGAGGAATCCGACACGCGTCTTGCAGTTTGTGTAGGCTGGCTGGAAAAGGAGCGGGGGGAGGAAGGGACGCCTTTTTCTGCTCCGGAGCGCGGAGAGGTTCGCGTCGAACGAGCGTCAACGAGGCAAGCGCGAGCCCCGTGCTTTGATCATAGCCGTCGTGCACGCGTTTTTGCGTATAGTGCGAGGGCTGTTAAAAAAACATCATTAAATTTTCCTCGTTTCACCTTGCGGTGGACCGCAGGCTCGCAGCAGACGATACGAGCCATTTGAGTCAATCCAGCACCGCGAATATCTCGTGTGACAACGGGCCTTGCGCTTCGCAGCGCCCTGCCAAAGGTCACGTGATACTCACGCGGCCTTATATTGGCTTCGAGTACTCGTAGCGTCCTCCGCGGGTTATTGTAAGGTGAAAGGTGACCAACGCGCTGTTTACAAACGCGTGTTCCCACACCAGGTGTGGGCACTGCGCTTGCGCAGAAACCATGTTGACGTGACGAGGAAGCGTCTGCGCGTGGGCAGTACCGACAGCAGCGCCACTCCAGCCTCGTCAAATCAGAGAGTCGAGTTGAACCACGAAATAAGCTACGTTGATAAGTAATACCACCTCAGCCATACGGGTGCTTAAAATGATTGCTGCCAAGTTTCCTAAAGTTTTGTCCCAAGCCGCAGGAAACGCTTTTCCGTCTCTTAATATTAGGGAGTTTTCGTAGACCGCGTTTCTCCCTCCGCTAAGCCCTCCGCAACGAACCAGTTGCTACTGCGCCTGCGCGCCGGTAGCCTTGACTGTAGAGTTTCGGGTATCGTAGCGGGTTGTGGAGGGCGTTGCGGGATGGCGAAAACCATCTACGAAAACTGCCTATTGTTAAAACGGAGCGCGACGGAGAAACACGACGTCGCTGGAGCTTTCTGAGGCATAATACCAAGTGTAAAGTTGAACGAGTCGCATTTTTGAATTGTTAAAATGGCCAACTGCGCCCGCTCTTTACAAGGAGATAAGATGGCGGTCCCCGCGAGACACTCGGGGTCTCGTCACGGTGAAGTCAAACTCGAGCGGTAACGTATTTTCTCAAGACCATGCTCGAGAGTTACGTATAGCTTTGATTACGCCGTCTACCGTAAATATGGGTTTTGTGGCGATTCGACTCAGATTCGCCTGACGGCGAAATTTTGCTGGACGCTCTAATTCGGCTGGATGCTCAGTTTGGCTAAAATCTCCAATTTGGCTGGATGCGTCAGTTTGGCTCAAGCACCCTGATTCGGCTGAAAGGTTTCACATAAAGGAATTATTGACTGAGGGACATGGGTGACAAAACTATGTCTTTCACCTTTTCTTTCACAACACTACTGGTCAGACATGGGCTATCACCATGCCCGACTTCATGCTCTGAACCTACACTTTTATTTTTTCCGCCCACCATCCGGACTACTATGGCCCCAGGAAGCTCTCGTGCATTGACTAAGGCTAAGGGTTGCGTAAAGCCCCAAATTGCTTCACGTCATCGGCAATATACGGCAAAACAGCGGGGAAGCGCCCACCCCACTTTCACCGAAAAATTGATTAGCTTAGGCCTAGACACGGGCGCTTGTCCGGTTGAAGCAGTAAAAACCAAGATGGCTCCAGCGTGCATGAGAAGTGAGGGAACCGCGGCAGCGCGCACACCTTATCAAGGTGTGTCTCACAAAAGCCCTGGGACGATTCCGAGGCAGAACATCCAACGCGTCAAAACACCCATCGAGTCAAAACATCCATTCGTGGATGTTTTGTCTCGATGGATGTTCTGACTCGATGGATGTTTTGACTCGATGGATGTTTCGACTCGGACTGGCTGTCATGGATATCTTGACGAGTTGAATGTTTTATCGTTTTTTGCCTGAAAAGAGAGAGCTGTTGTGTAAACGACTTTTGATGATATGGTCAACAAGGACCGTTTGCATACGGTCCTAGATAAAATTTAATCTTTTATGAAGGACAAAATTGAGTTCGGTATTTGACGGAAGTGAATAGGATATGTTCTTATTTCTTTACTATTATTCGAGCTGTGAACTGCCTTTACGATTTTATTATCTCATTGAAACCTTGTCAGTTATTTAGGCTATTCAGTAAACGTGCGTTTTTATATGTATTCTGTGATTTCGATTTCTTCAATTTTCGTCTACCAGTGTTAGTTACTTTTTTGTTTATTTTTGTTTTGTAAGATTATTGATCTTGTTTTCCTTGATCCCTGCTTGAACCACTCATGATATGTAGTTTTTATTAATAAAAAATAAACATTATTATAAGTTAATGTCGTCAGCGGCATGTAAACGGAACGAAATATTTTTCTTTTGTTTTATCACTGTATTATTGGGTGTACGCTCGTTAGTGTCCTTGTGTCTTTCCTGTGACTTAACGGAGTGTAAAACAAAACAGTATTTTGGTGGTCCACTTCGTATTAAAATCAGGCAGGACACGACGGCGCAGTGGAAATGGCTCTCGAAAGCGGCGAGCGGTAATGTTACGTGATCACGCGACGTGGTTTAGGATTGGAAGTTACTTGCATTGCCGGTAGAATTCGCTGCTTTGCCGTCTGAGGTGGCGTTTTATTTGCTCTCGTTTGACCCGCGCAGCTCGAGAGTACGCTACTCTGAGATTCGTGGCAGTTACGTGACCCGCAGACAACGGACAAGGCCGTTTGAATCCATATAAAAATGCTAGGTATTTAGACCACCGTTGGAAGAAACCAGTGTGACAGCAATTTTTTTTTTATTTTAGCTCGGTATAGGAAGTATTCACTGGACGCCATATTTGTGGGTGCTGTTTAAAGCGCATGTTTAGAACGAGCTCACATCAATAGGCTGCTAAGACCGGTACTCTCGATGGTGCGGAATGCACGTTGCAGAAGAACTGTGGAAGCTCGTCATCAGCACGCGCTCAGAATTCGCGCACACAGCTATGTCCGCCAGTGAATACTCCCTATATGTCCATCCGTTCCTAAGATTCGGAAAGAAAAAAAAAACTATTTTTTTTTCCGGCATTGTGGGGTAAACAATTTTAGCAATTCATTCAAAAGCAACGTGAAAAAAATCATCCAAAGGAAAAGAACGATATTACTATTCACACGAAACGTTAGAGCACTCTCAAGCTTGTGATGGTGAAACATTTTTCAAGACAGAATGGCTCTGTTTTAAAAGTATTTTGCTGCGCCGCATTAATTAAAAAAAAAAAACAGTTTTTTTTTTTTTTTCATTGGGGTGGGAGCAGCAGAGCGCGCGATGGGCTGGCTCCGAGTCTGCGCGATTGCTCGAGGGACCAAAATACTGTTGACGGTGAATTATGCAACATAAGCCCTTCAGAGAGATTAATTTCACCTCGCCAGTCAATTGCTTCCATTTTTGTGTTAAGCCTCTGAATTGTTTCAAGACACTCTTGTCCCAGACGTTCGCCGTGATCAATAACGGTATTCCGAGAGAATCGTGGCTTTAGTTCGTGGTTTATTAAAGCTAGTGTCACTCTCGGACAAAGCACTCTACACGGATTTGCTCAATTGTATATAAATAGTAGTTTTTAAATTACGGAAACACTATTGAAACAAATTTTACAGTTTTGTTTCTTCATGTAATAACTTTTTAGGTATCTGTACCTTGTCGTAGTGTCTATACACTCATTTTTGTCCCGATTATGACTACCAGACGCAACGTAGTGCATATCGTTCGCATAAAGTCATTTGGTTGAATAAGACACCGAGACATCGTGAGGCATTCAAATAGTTTTATTCAAGGAAACTGGCTCAAGCGTGCTGTTCAGTTCATTCTATGGAAGAACTCCATGAATTGTAATTCTGTCCAGATAGTTCAGGATATCCTGAAATGTCAGGACTGCAGATGACAAATACCCAATTATACTCAGTGACAAAGATAAAACACAAACACGAGGGACCGTATACATCCAGGACACTGACCAAGGTGGTTGATCAAGTGTATCCCCGAAACTGGCACTTGGCAAAATTCGCAGTCTGGAGCCGGCAAAAATTCATATAGTATATTTTTTTTTAATTTTTAATTTAAATATTAATGTTTTGAATCAGATGGATATTTTGCCTCTGATGGATGTTCTGACTCGAAGGATGTTTTGACTCAGATGGATATTTCGACTCTGATGGATGTTCTGACTCAATGGATATTTTGACTCAATGAATGTTTAGACACGGATGGATGTCTTGACTCGGATGTATGTCTTGACTCGTTGAATGTTCTGACTCTGGTGTCACGTGACCTCTTGAATGTTTTGACTCGATGGATGTTCTGACCCAATGAATGTTCTGGCCAAAAGCGCCCTGGGACCACTGGTTTTGTTTCCAAGAACTGTTCATTGTCACACCGCATTATCTTCGCCCCCATCGGTCCTGACATGGCTACAACTGGACTACTGACCTCCAGCATTGCAGGGACCTCTCACTGTACCCGAGTGACTTAGACGATACATGATTAAAATAGCGCGAAGTTGACAAGGACAAAAAAGGCACACGTACGACAGGACTGGCGCTGTCCTGTCGCCAGTCCTGCGTACGTGTCCCTTTTCCGTTCTTGTCAAGTTCCCACTATTTTAATCATGTCTAATACGAACCAACTAGCCCAATCAAAAGTCATGTTAGATAATACAGTTAATGGTTTCTCTTGCCAAAGAAAACTTTCCCTTTCCATCCAAGAAAGCGGATATTCCCATCGGGTGGTGCACGAAAGCGCCCGATGTCAAAAGCCCCGTGTCATATGCCCCGCGGCTAACGCCCTGGCCTTTTCGCCCCGCTTTCAAAACCCCGAGTTTCAGAAGCCCATGACGGGTATCCCCTGTGTCAGGTGGCCGGGTCCTCAGCGCGAGGGCAGAGAATTCTGCTTTTAACTAAGAGACAGTAAGTGTGCACGCGAGCTTGTGTAACAATTATGCCGTACCCGGGACTGAAGTAAGGAATAATTGGATAAAGCTTCCCGTTCTTCGGGCGTACGCTATACACATTCACGTCTTGTGACGTTACAAGTGAGAACAAACAGAAAATATCAGCCCCTGGCAAAACATTTAAAGTTACACTTTTTATGAATAAGCATCGAACAAAATCTTTCGTTGACTCTGAAGCACGCGCCGATTCACAGTTCCGACGGTTCTGTCAAAACTGTTTCCCCGCAGCTCATAGCGCCGCACTTATTACATATTTTATTTCATTTCATACAACACCAAACACCAATTCCATTCTTACGTCGTCCTAAAAATATTTGTATCCATCTAGGTAGATAAAGTCTATAATTCTACGTCTGAGTATACCTTTATGACAGCATGGTGCATCGCTGGTGATGCATATGTATGCAATCGGCCACTTGTAGTGTGTCAATGCACGTTTTTCTTAGGTTCATGTTAACCTTATCTTGCTGTTTTTTTTCACTTAAAAGAGTCTTTGTAGACCGTCAACGGATTAGGTACATACATAAAACAATGCTGGTTGAAGCGCGAAGAGGGTGGAACGGGGGCAGTGAGGACGGAACTTTTGGCACTTGAGGAATGCGGGACGGGCGTATTTGAACACGGCCGGGGTTTTCGAAACGTAGAAATAATGACGCGGGGCTTTTGCGACGGGGATTCTGCACGCGGGGCAATCGTGCTACACCCATTCCCACCATACTACCTGGTGTTGTCGTAGCTGCCACAGTGTGGTGAATACTTGCGGCGCTTTGGGGGGGGGGGGGGGGGGGTGCTCAACATATGATCAGAACTCCGAAGTTTTGAAAATATTAATAGTGGGCGCTTCCCCGGTATTTTACGGTAGACTCCGGAGACTGTCTTAGCTGTGACATGGAAGGTTCAATGGAAACCATCTTGGGTGAGTATCTCAAGTGTCACGACGAACGACAAGCTCTACAACACACATTGAGCCAAATGGGCGCATGGTCATTCACTGTTTCCAAAGTTCGTGCCGCCTGGAACCCAACAGACCAATCTGAAGAAGTTTCTAAGGGTATAATAGAGTTCCTTACTAGTGGCAAACTAACAACAGGTCTTTAAGTTTTTTTTTTGTGTGTGTGCGTGTACATAAATAAGTTCTAACATCATCCTCCCCATATCTTGCATCATAATCAAAATCGTTTTATTCTGTTCTCTCATCACTTTACATTTCTTCCCCTCCTTCAACTCACCCCAGTGCAGAGTACCCAGCTAGGACAAACGTCCAAGCTAACATCTTTGTTTTTCTATCATTACGAAAAAACAACAATCAATCAAGCCGAGGCTACAAGCACGAACAGGTTGCCTGAAACGATGCCTACACTACATAAGCCTCGTGCTTGGCAGGGAAACTGCAAAACTGAAAGCCTTGTAGCTTTCTCTTGTAGCTTTCTCGCGTCTCGTGCTTGACAGCTGCTCTTTTATTTTTAATTGCAGCAGCTTAATACAAAGCAGTTATTTAGTTGCCGTGTCCTACTGCACCATATTGCAATTAATTAATTAATTCAACTAAACACAGATTTTCCATCTTTCCTTAAAGTAATCCCTTAGCATTCTCGCAAATCCCCCAATCATAAAAAAAAAAGAGTTGGAAAGGATGTTGGCAGCGCTCATGAAACGCCCTGCATGTAGCTGGCCCTTCAAAATGCCGCGCATAAATCACGGGCAAGGCGGACAGTGCCCAAATCAAGCCTGATGACGCCAGGCGACTCCTTGCAACCTTATACAGGGTGTAAAGCGCGAAACACATGTACGACGGTCGGAGGCGAGGGTTTTCAACGCTCTCCGGTGCTACGAAAACCCTCGCCCCTTAAGGTCATTCCGGCAGTCCGCACGTCGGATCGGACAGGTTCGTCGTACATGTGTTTCGCGCTTTAAGGAGAAAAGATGACCGTGTTTTTCATCGGCGCACGGCCAGTCTCTACTGAAATGTAGCGTTAGGTGTCAGGACCAGGCGCCAAATTTTCAGAACTAAGCATTATCTGATTCAAAAGTTAGAAGTAATTTTCCATAATATTTAATTAGAAAATGACGCCCGCAAATACATGGAGTTGAATCGCGCGCTGCTACAGAGATTGAGTCGTAGTTTCTCACTTGCAGTTTGTTTTAACTTGTGGCTGGGGTCGGGACTTTAGTTGTATTACGTTTCTTGTTTGTGCGTTATGCTAGCTGCTTTGCCTTACTTCATATTTTCAACAATAAATGGGCTGGAATCGGCTGGATGATAGATATCATTTGAAATCGCCCTTGTCAAGGCGACAGTGGTCAGCATGGTAAACCATTAGTGTAGCAGTAGCTAGTAATTTCGTAAATTTATCAACAAAATACAATATTCCGACTGTTCACTTTAAACAAGGAAGACTAAAACATCACTCATCAAAGTACACGAGTTTAAGTAACTTGATTGCTCTTGATGCTTGCTCTATAAGCTCGAGTGGCCAGTAAAAGATTTCTGCTCTGAACGTGCTCTTGCTTCTCTTTTTTCTCGTTAATAATTTCATCACGTATACCCGTTCAATTTCACTGATGATAGTTGAACTTAGGCCGTCGAATAAAATGGTTATTTCTTACTCTAGCTTCAACGTACAAGCACACACACTTACGAGCACCCACATGCACACGGGTGCATGGACACAGACAAGAGTACGTACGGACAAGTACGCTTACATCGGTGCGCAAACACACCCGTCCATACACACAGAATTAATCAATCACTCAATCATTCATTCAATCAATAAATCAATCAATCGACCAATCAATCAATCAGTCAATCAATCAATCTATTTATGAACGGGAAGCCAACAGAGCACCAGACAAAGAGCTGCCAGAGGCAGCTTGACGTGCCCTGGGGCCCGCCTCACATTTTCTGGACATCCACTGATTGTAGGATACAAAAGAACTCCATGCAAAAAAAGAAAATGGCATAATAATCGAAAAATAAATTTTAGAATAATGAAAAGTTGCATACTTTCAACTTCTAGTAGCATCATAGAAACCAAAACCAACAAAAAATTCCATACACCCAACTTAGACAAAATAAAGACTTATATACGACGGGAACATTACGTGAAACAATAACGGTGCACACTTCTAACAACAATATTCGAAAATAAAGAAATGTAAAAGTAAGAAGAAATACCATTATATACGAAATTAAAATTAGGCGAAACAAAAGTTGCACGCTAACAACTTCTAATATGAATATCCGAAACGCAAATAAATCTAAAAGTAAGGGGATGCAAGAAAGGTGTCTCCCTCTCCCTTTTTTTCTAATTAGAAGACAAGCCAGAAAAATAGGAAGAGTGATTTGTTTCCCATACAAAAGATGTCAATATTAATAAAATATATATATATATTGTAACGAATATAAACGATGTGTAATGGACTGGTAAGTATAGTTAGTATAAGCTCGTGGTATTTAATTTTTTTTTTCGAAAGGCGGGTTCTCATAGAATGAAGACGTTCAAAGAGCTTTGAGATCTTACATAGGAGCAAAACATGCCCAGTGACTGAAAACCGAAAGCTGTGCAGCAATTTATAGGCACACATGTTTTCAACGCTAATTATTTTATACTCAGTCCACAGAGGTTTGTTGTGAGAGAGATAGTGCTCATTGTCAATATAACAATCTTTTTTGAAGTAACACGTTTTTGCACGTTTGTTTGAGTAGTTTTACCCGAAACAAGATAAGAATGCTTGATATAAGACTAAAATAGTGACTAGTAAATTTGCAATTTAACATTAACCGGGAAAAATCGCGGCAGTGGGACATAAATTTAACCATCCTTGACAGCTTTTTTTACAAGGTGATCAATATGATTACTCCACCAAAGATGTTGAGAAAAAATATATTTCGAGCGTTTTATGTTGTTTAAAGGGGCACTCAAGCGGTTTTTGGGGAAGCTACTTTTTGGTGCGATGGCGTTAAGGAAGTGTCAGTGAATGAGTATCTTCAGTTTTAGAAGCCAGAACCGCCTATTAATCACGCAGGAATAAAATACGTGCGGACTCTTTTCTGTTCCTGCGCCAACCAATGAAATTATCGTATGTTTGAAAATTTTGGCGGCCTTTGTAAAGTTTCGCTAAAGAAACAATTTTAGTTCATTTAGATATGTTGTGCATGATAATTTCACAAAACGGAAAATAGTTATAGTTTAGAATACGCGATACTGCAATTATCCTTTCACAAACAAGGGACTACGTTTTTTCCTTGCCTTCCTCCGCGGGGGGTGAATTTCCCATTCCCCCGGGATGCGCGGAAGCGCACGTATCTGTGCGCGTTGCATGCTGGTCGTGCCGGTCGCGGCCCGCGGGCCGGCTCCTTTTATCCGCAAACGTGGCGTCGGTGGTGAACGTCGGCGTGGACGGCGTGGTGAAAGCTCATCGCTCCGCGTAAAAGCGCTATCCTTGACTGTGAATTTTCGTCGTGTGTCGCTATGATAACCCAGCACCGACTAGAAGGGAATATCCACCTACTCGTGCGGCGATGTCGTGGCGGCACTCTCAAGACAACAGAAACGCCCGTGCCGTCGTGTTTGTTTACTTCGACTACAGTGGTGCTTTCTAAGCATTTGTGTCCTCGAACATCGCCCGGATTTCTTATTTGGCGCATTTCATGCGTGTGCTCAAGTTCAAGGTATTACTGGCGCGTACCGTATAAACGATGCGAATTTTCACGCGTTTTCATCACCGGAGAAAAATGATTAGTGTTAGCAATCCTGAACGCTTGCAACGTCTATCTGATCACGAAATCATATTTCTACGTTGCTATATCGCTGCTAAGATTACATCGTCTTGTATAATCGTAAAAAAGGCATGTGGCGGTATTTGTACTATTGGCAATGTCGTGTATTAGAGTCGTGATCGTCATAGACGGCGTACTGCATCTTTTTTCTTTTCTTTTTTTCATCCACTACCCTGCAAGCCTATCAAGAAAAATAATAATAAAGCTTTAGTCTATAGAAAACTGTCTGTCTATATTCTGTTACGGCATTGAGTAGCAGTGCGTCCCCTTTTTAGAGGCGCCGCTGAAACAGCTGACGGCGGCGTATAGAAGCGGTCGCCGTGCTGACGACCCGCTGCGCTTGTTGCAGTGGTTGCAGGTGTGTGTACGCGCGGCGCAGAGCGGTCGTTCCGGTCGCTCCGGTTGCAACGGACGCAGTCGTAGGTACGCGCTCGTTGCACATGTCTGAACCAGCCTTCCCCCCGTCCTCCCGAGGCGAAAGTCAACGTGGAGACATCGTTTGACATCACGTACCAGAGGTAACGCTGCGATGTCAAACGTTGGTTTGGTTACGACTTGCCCCAACCGCAAATCGAAGAACGCCCGAAAAGGTCTGCGTTTCGTCGTCCTCGGAACCCGAACACGACACCGAAGCGCTGCTATCGTCCACATCGCACGTCGGAGTGGCGTCATAGGAAATCATCCCCAGGTCGGCTGTCCGCCGAAGAATTTCAACCTCTAACGGCGTCAGGTCCTCGAGCGTAGAGAACTCCGCCATGATCGAGGCTCGAATGACAAAGAAGTTCGGCCGATGCGGCTACCTCGGGATCACTGCGCGACGGAACGCCGTCCAACGCCATTGGCCCGAGATCCTTTTGATAAGCGTGCGATGACCAATGAGAGTGGTTTCGTTTTCGGATGGATCCGAGGTTTGGCGGCCTTCAATTACATTTTTATTAAAGAAATAATCACCGTATGACTATACTTTTTGGTTTTTAGGGATACTTAGGGCGTCTAAGTTCAGCTGTCATCATCAAAACACGAACTCAGAAACCACTTGAGTGCCCCTTTAACTAACTCAATTGGTATAGAGAGCCTATAGTAATATTATGATTAATATGCAGAGCTTTGCTTTTTGGTCGTAAACTATAGCTTTTGTTTCAGGAATATTAATTCTAAGACTATTGCGGTTGAACCATACAAGTAACTGGATGAGGACATCGTCTGCGTCTGCTATTAATACGTTTTTCACACTTGTTTCTGCGAGAAATAGCCTTGTATAATCAACGTATACAATAGAATTATATGTGCTTGTTTATTTTTACAATATCAATAATATATGCATTAAATAACATTGGACCCATTATGCTACCCCGGGGAACACAGGATCACGAGGAAATATAGCGCAAAACAACAAGGAAGAAAGGGCGAGGTAGACAGAATGAGTGCTAATTGACAACTGACGTTTTAATACACTGAATAGAGAAGGAGAAGAACGAAGTTCAGATGCTATAGCTTAAAGGCCCGTTCACACATGCAGCGGAGCGCTACAAGCATAGCGCTGACCTCGCGCTAAGCGCGTGCTCACGGTAGAGTTCACTTGCTTTGTATCGCACCGTCAAAACTGTTGCTCATGGCAGACGATAAGTAGCCGACGACACGTGAGTAGCGCTACATCAGCGCTTCGCTGCATGTGAGAACCGGCCTTAAAGGAAAATAATGAAAAGAACACCCTCAAAGGCGTTTGTTATACCTATTAAAATAAAATACATCGCTAAGGATAATTACTGTTGAATTATTAAAAAGGAAAAAAATGAGAAGAAAAAAGAAAAAGGTTGAGGCAAAACAGGAATTTGTCGAGGAATACGAACACCATCCGCAGATGGCAAAAGGACGAAGATGAAGTTTGAGGCAAAAAAGGAACACAAAAAAGACGCGTCCTCAACGCTCAATCAGTCCTCTATTAGTATGGTATTTCCCGCACATAGCTTAAAAATTGGTTATAAGCTCTCCCATAGGATGTCGTCCACAGCTGCCGAGGTGGTGGCTATTCGTGAAACGATGAGATATATTCTAACAATTACTCCTTGATCTTGGACAATAATAACAGACTCTAAATCATCCCTTCAGTCACTCCAGCACCCATGTAAGAAAAGCCCATTACGGACAGCTATTATTGGTAGGGTGACCAGACGTCCCGTTTTGGCCGGGACAGTCCCGTTTTTAAGGTCCGCTTCTGCCGTCCCGTCGTTTTGTCCCAATAAAGAATCGTGTCCCGCTTTCGCAGGAGTGCATAGTTTCGAAAGTGGCACCAAGCGAGTTGAAGCAAACCGAAACTATGCGTTCTCGTTACAGGTATAGTTTACAAAAATAACCGTAGTTACTTTAAAATATATGTTATGGTTTACGCACAAGTCCGTGCACCTCGACCGGAAATGGGTACAACGAATTTCATTTCGCGATAAAAAAAAAAAAAAAAAAAAGTAGCGTAACTTAGGAAAGGTGCCTGCTTCATACGCAGTGTACCCAGGTTCGATCCACAGAGATCGCTTACTTTTTTTTTTTCGAACATTTTTTTTTTTTGCCGAGCATTTGGTGGTATTTACCTTTCTCTGTTACAATCAACACTAAAAAAAAAAAGACGAATGTTGTCGACAAAACTTTACTGAACTAAATGGTATGGGACTCCCTTTCCGGACGCTTGGGTTTGCTTGAGTTGCCGGCTAGACGCCGCGAAGCCGCGTGTACGGTGGGGCCAAGTGGGTAAATAGTTTTGTAATGAGCAGCCGCGTACTGAAGCCGAGAAGCGGCGTGAACGTAGGCGGGGGATATTTACCCAGAGAGTAAAATATAGTGCAATATGGTGACGTTCTGAGATAACAGTAGTGATTTCATTAAATTTTTTCTCCCAATCCTACCCTTTAGTCAGGCACGTAGCCAAGATTTCGTTTCGGGGGGGGGGGGGGGCGCTTATAGCAAAACACCATAGATGGGGGAGGGGGGAGAGGAGGTCCCAGCAAAACTGAGGCTTTCGGGGGGGGGGGGGGTAGCCAGGGGGTGGAAGGGCCACCCCCTGGCTACGTGCCTGTTTTTAGTACAATTCCCCCCCCCCCCCCCCCCCCCCGCCCCCACTGAGATGTCCCATCTTCTACCTTGAGGAATATGGTCACCCTAATCATTGGACATCCTCGAACTACATTGGGACGCAGTTTGTCAAGGTAATGAAATATGTCTTCAGTGGATACCAAGTCACTGCGGCATTCAAAGCAACGAATTGGCTGACGCTGTGGCAGCAGATGCTCAAAGCTCTATACACGAAGATGGAGCCCCATTTACTAGAACGGACATACATAATACAATAAGAGTCCAGGGAAGACTATAACTGCACACCTCTGGGCTAACGTAACCGATCAAGATGCACACTTAAGAGCTATTGATCCGCACCTAAGGTTTCGCATTCCTCGCGGTCTCACTTGTCGGCGTCAAGGTGCACTACACCGAATACGTTTAAAAGTAACTTACACCAATCGATACTTATACCGCATAAGAAGAATTGCCTCTCCACACTGCGATCACTGCAGAATTATAGAAGACTTAGGCCATGTCATGCTGGAATGTCCTCAGTATGAAGAAGAACGCACTCAACTGCAAAAAGAAATTCAACTACGTTCTGGAGAAGACCTCACCGTCTGCAAGATACTGGGACCATGGGAAAACGAAGCCTCTGCCACAACAGCAGCAAATGCCCTCTTGCGATGCCTATCGGCGACAGGTCTCAACAAAAAACTCTAGCGCTGTGACAAGATATACACTGATCTTAATTTTTAAAATTTTATTATTGTTTATTTTCGCGCGTTTTTAACTTCTACTATATCTTTGTATCCACATCCCTTCCCTCTAACCAGAGAAGCAAGTCAGGAGATACTTCCCGGCTGATTTCTCTGGCTTCCTTTTTTTTTTCACATCAGTAAAAAAAAAAAAAAAGGAACACAAAACTTGCAAGCAGCTTGCTTATCGTCAAGTCGCGAGATCAAGGCAGTAAAGTTCCTTTTGTGATAAGGCGATCGACGGGGCGCTGATGCACACATACGAACGCAGGATCGTATGTCAAGGAAAAGACAATGCATGACCATTGATCACAACACATTGCCAAAGCCTACGCTGCTTCAAATAGACATTTAAAATTGAAAAAGCTAAATTACGCACGCCATAACAACTTAGTTTATCAAGCAGTATATTATGGTTCATGTAACCAAATTCCTTGCTAAAAATTCTAAATGTTCCAGGAATTAAAAAAAACAAACAAATTCTTTAATATTTTGTTAACAATTCTTTTTTGAGCGACGCAAGCTTTGCTGATCTTCCTTTGCGGAAACAAAACTGAAAGTTCCACGTTACAGAGTGCTTAGGAAAAAAACGCGTCTATGCGTTTTAGAATAATTGTTTCCAGCCATTGAGAAAATACTGGAAGTATGGAGATAGACGTATAGTTTACTAGTACATTTCTATCCCTCCCTTTAAGTATCACGGAAACTTTAGCTAATTTAAAAATATGCACCAAGCAAAAGGCGATGATATCTAGGACTATTTTTACTCGCCTAACTTATAAATCATCTGCGTCGCAGCTTCTGCTATTGTTGAGACCCATGAATGTGGAACATGCTTCGTGTTCGTACGTCGGTTCGAAGGAAAGTGTTTCATGTAATAATAATAATAAATAATAAATATTTTGTTGTCTCTTTTTCAACGCAGTGCATAGACCGGCCCGTAAAAGCATGGGTATGCTTGTCTGCGGGACATGGCGTCCGACAGGTTGCTGACATAGTTATAACAAAGCATGCATTACTTGCATGCAACTAAACAAAACCAAACGAAGAGAATTACACCTGACAAGAAAGCAAGCGAAAAACTTTGTCCTTTTCAGTCACCTATCGACTGACAGCACCATTCTCTCAGGTCTTGTTTTAGTCTTTTTAGAAAATCCAGGTTATGAAGCTCTTCTGGTAACTTATTAAAATAAAAAGGAACATAGTATGAACTTGCATTCTTTCCATATTTAGTATAAATCCTAGGAAGAATGAACTTTTCTGTTCGCCTCAGAATTCGTTCTTTTGGGAAAGGAATTTTAAGATCACTATTGAAGTAATGTTTTACCAAAATTACGTAACAGTGCAACCTCTCAGTAGTTAACACACTCGCGGCATTCATTTTCGTATCTTTCTCTACTTCTTCGTACATTGTCCCATATGTGATATTACATGCAAATTTAAGGAGTATATTTATTTATTTTTGATTTTTTATAGTTGGAACACATTCCGTATAACGAGATTCCATAACGTAGGATCGACTCACCCAGTGCGTTATATACCCTCCTTCTCAGAGAAACGTTCGCCACACTACGCAACCTATACAAATAGGGTGAGACGGCTCTCATTTTTTTATGATATATTCCGCATGATCATTCCTAAACGATTTACATCCAGCTGAATCCCTAAATATTTGGTTGTTTTAACATAATATAAAGGTACGCAGCTACAAATTTTGCAACTATCTGAATGAAGGAGCAGTGGAGTTGACAAGTTAACATGTTAGTACGGACTATGGAAGACATCAACTTAGTTTTACATGAATTAACAAAATTATGATTGTCAGAAAACCATGTCATTATTATTTCGATATCTTTCTAGAAAATTGAAAGTGCGTTTGTTTCATCGCTATGTTCTAGTACCAAAGCTGTATCATCTGCATATTGATACACTAGAGATGCAAGAGGCCGTGCTCCTATTTGACTACGCAAATATTAAACAGTAAAGGTCCTATTGTTGATCCCTGTGGTACTCCCGATTTAATCCGTATTACATTACTTTTATAGTCTCTTATTTTAACCAGTTGATATCTGTCTGTACTGTAATCCTGCAGAAATGTATTGAAAGGCCCCCTAAACTCATATTTCTTAGCTTTATTAAAAGTTTTTCATGAGATATTGTTTTAAAAGCTTTTGTCAAATCGAGAAAAAGGGCTAACGCAAAATGATTCTTGTCTTGACTGCAGCAAACATAATCTGTAAAATCTTACAGCAAAAGTTCACGGCTCTTATTTTTACGATATTTGTAGTGGGATGAGTGTATTAAATCATACTTTTCACAATATAAAGTCATTACATTGAATACCCATTTTCCCATAATCTGTGCCATAACTGCCAATATAGAAATAGATGTAATTTGAAACGTCCTTTCTATCACCATTCTTGTATAACGGTCTAACTATAGCGGTTTTTAACTCCACCGGGACTTGCACCGTTAAAAAGTGTCATTTACTATTTTTAATAAAACTTCTTTTAGCTTAAACAATTATGTTGAATATCTCTTAACCGTATTTTATCAATCCCCTCAGGTTTTGCCAGTGACATTTTTCAATGTCTATTTCTGTCATCTGTGGTAATTATGCGGAATGCAAACTACCGTCGCAATCCTCTGGTCCTCCCCCTTGATATCTTATCCTTTTTCTGAGATCAGGGACCCTTTGAGCAAAAGAATCGTTAAATAAATTACACAATGAGACAATGTCGTTGTCTCCGAAAGCCTCTGCAATTGCTTCATCAATTGTTCGCTCCTTTTTTGAGCGGGTGATTTGGTTGATCAAGTCCCTCGTCTTCTTTAGGTTTCCCTGGCATTTCTGAAATCTATTTGTGTAATAAAACTTTTTTGCTAGTCTTATTTTCGCGGTTACCTTATTACGTAATTTTCGAAATTCTGCTCTTATTTGAGTATAGTCGGGGTTCGCCTTACATATATTCCATAATCTATCTTTTTTATGGCATGGCGTCATGATTTCATAATTTATCCGTACATTTTCTGGTTTTCGTTGTTTCAGTTTCACTGTTTTTCAACACTGTTCATAAATGGACCTCATTTTGTCACTGAACCTTTGATAAACAGTAATATGGTCGTATTCCAATAGTGACCCCCAATTATATGCTGTTATCATTTTGTCAATTCTGCTATTATGTAGAATGCGTTTATAGACCGTATGTTCGGTTCCCCTAGAATTTACTCCCTATATAGTCAGAGCTACAAAATAGTGGTCGGCCACTGTTTGCTTAATCACCCTTGAAATTAACTTAAGATTGCTGCCTCTAACAATGATATCATCAATACAGGAACGCGTTAGGCGCGTTCCTAAACACTCTTCCCTCGTGTAATCATTAATTACATGCTCTAACCCGTAGCCTGCAAGTAGAATCAGGTAGTCAGACACACCGAACCTGGCTGCATTCATAATATTGCCACCCGCAGGGCCAAGAAGGCAACTCTCGGTCACCGACTTCTAGAAGATTCGCGTTCATTCTCGCACCAGACGACTTGCAGGCCTCTAAACTCGTGAAACAGAAAGTTGGGGCCGAAGCTGACGGAGCGCGCCGATTGGCCTATCACGACGATGACTTCGCGCTTTTTTCGCCGACGTCCAATCAGCGCGCTCCGCAAACTTTCGATTGCAATTTTGTCTTTGACGAGTTTAGGGCGCCTGCTTTCTTGTTCTCGAAAGTGCCAGTTCATCCTCGCCCCGAGCGCGCGACGCTCGAGCCTTCTTTGCCGAACATTCGAGATGGTGACGCACTATAGATAAGCAGCTACACGCGACCTTGTCGAGTCAGTCTCGCTCTCGCTCTCCGTTACGCCGCCGAATCGTCGCCTGCTTTTCTGCTGCCTCGACGCTCTTTCTTTACTTATTTTGTTTGGAACAAGTTCGCCGATTAAACCTTTATTTTCTGTTCACTTTTCAAACTCTCGTCGCCTTCATTCGTGACAATATCTATGTTCAAGTCATCAGCAATAATTAAATATTTGTTGGTATAGAAGTTATTGAGTAGTTCGTCGAATTCATCGAGAAAAGAATGTATATTCGCACCGGGTGGCCTATATATTGCACAGATAACAAAGAAGGCCTGCTGATTTGGCACACACACCACCAAACCTTCCGCGTGTTTCCAAGATAACTTTAGTTGCTCAGTTATCCAGTTGTTTTTTTATAAACTCTAATACGCCACCACCCAGTCTTCCCTCTCTGCAGACGGAAAACGAGTGATATCCGACCAGATTAAAACAACTAACCATCGTTGTATCTATATTCATTTCTGTCAAAATGAGTATATCAAGACGAGTCAACCTGTTGCTTAAGTAGACATTTAATTGGTCCCAATGTTTATGTAGACTTCTTACATTTATGTTTAATAAGTTAAGACCAATTCTACCACATTCCACATGTGCTATCACACTGTGGGTGTCAATGTCCCAGTCTCGAAATGATGGGAACAACTTAGCCATAATTAACGTAGTTTAGATAAGTCTCGTTCCTTTTCCACTGTGGATCGCAGCCGCATTTTCTTTTTCCCGGACCAGACTTTTTTCGTTAGTAATCCACACAAATTTGTAGCCCTTCTCTTTTACGCACGACTTCGTTTTCCATAGTAGTTGTCGAAGTAACTTTCTTAAATTTTCATCAATAAATACCCGTTCCTTTGCCAGAGAGAGCCCTTCTTTTGGAGACCCAGAGGTCTCTTACAGCTCTCCCTTTGAAGCGGACAATGATAGGCGGGATTTTCCCTTCCCTTGGACTTAATCTGTGTACCGCTTCTATACTGTAACGTGACGGAGCGGGTAGCGGCAGTTTAACAGAAAGTCGTTGGATAGTTTCCATCAGGTCCTCGTTATCTGTTTTGGGGATCCCGCGAATTTCAACGTTTTTCCTCCTTGAGTACTGCTTGGACGCATCTACTGCTGTCTTCAGCTCCTGGATCTCCAAGTTTTCTTATACATCGTCCTCTCTAGTTCAGTAGTCTTACATTTTAGTTCCTTTAGCTTTTTTTCTTGGACATTCACCTTCTCCAGAAGTTCATGGAACTCCTTTCCAATCACTTCTAAGGAGTGCTCTATGCCTTCCACAGTTTTTGTTTTCTGACTGGTAAGCTTCACAATTGTTTGTGAAGCTTCATAAAAGCACGAAACACAAACATCATGTTTGTCAGATTGCTCAGATGAACCTTTCGATCTTATTATTACGGGTTAATACTTCTGTTAGTTTTGTGCTCATGGCCAAGATGTGCTTCATTAAATCTGATGCATTCGGTTCTTCCGAAGTTCTTCCGAAGTTGCGTCCGCGACGCTGAATTGACTAGCCTCCTGAGAGTCCCTGGCCGCCTGTGTCGTCTGTCTAGCGTCATGAATCTTACAGGTCGCACCCTGCCAAGCACCCAAATCCTCTCTCGTCGAGGTTTTAAGCTGAGTCTTGGTCATCCCGGCACACTTCCCTACATGATAGCTATTATTACGTTCAACACACTTCAGACCTTGGCTACCTGCCGGAATTGACTTCAAACAGCTCAAACATTCAACAAAAGGCATCTAGGAAAGGGGAGAAGTCCAGCGAGGAGGCAAACGAAGGAAAGCGAGATTGATCAGAAAAAACTCTTACCTAGAAAATGCAGACGAGAAAACAGTGTTACGTCTTGCCACACACCCGCTGGACTGCGGGGTGTGTACTGTATGCGGTATGAAATTCGAAGCCTTAAAGGACACATGCAAAGAAAAAAAACATTTTTTTTAAACAGCTTAGATGGAAAAAGGATAGCATAAAACGATTTTACAACGAAGAAAAAAAATTTTAAGAGCTATATTTACGGCGCTATACGAATTTGAAGTTGGCGCCGCCGGAGCCGCCGCTGGTCACGTGGTAGGCCCGCGCGCCACCGCCCTGCGTCGCCGGAGCCGTAAAGCGACGCCGCCGCCGCACGCTGAGCGTTGTGCGAACGCCGCTTCAACGCGTTTCTCGACGCCGCCGTCGCCGCCGCCGCACAAGTTTGTCTGGTTCGGGGCGCCGCCGCCGCCATCTGACAGGCGCACAGGTCAATCAGCTTCGGTTTGTTTTTGACCCTAGCCATTTGCGAGCAACCTGTTTAAATGCAGACAGAAACGTTTAGCACACCGCAATGCTTACTGTATCGTTGAATTCGCAGCCTAACATCACGTGATGGTGGGTTTAACCTTACGAAGGCTTCGCTGCAGTGTTCTGCCAGCGATGCAATTTGTTCCACCAACAGAAAGTTCGTCAATCGCATTGTGCTGTCTACTTCGGTGTAGCGCTTGCTTTATGAATTTACGAACCATTTCAGGTCGATTTTTGTAATTTAGGTTAAAGAGGGGGGTATGATACTCCAATTTAGCTTCATAACATTATAGCCGCAGATACGCGAAAGCAAAGCACAGGCAGACACACAGTCACTGGCGCACGCGCACATACACGCACTCACGCACGCACACATACAAATGCCCACAGGCAACCGCTAGCATTTTGAGTAGGCGCAATTCCAGACAACAAGAACAACAAAAGACAAAACTAGTTATGGAAGACTTAGAGCCCCCTTGCTGATAGCACTTATCGCCATCTTAGGCACGGCGAAGTCGTTCAGCTGTTGAAGCCGACACGGCGACGAGGGGGCTGACGACTTTTTCCGGACTTGGAAGGCGCGCCTTCGGGGAGAGCCAAGCTTCTGTGTGACGTAACCTTCGCCGAATGTATGCCGCCGAAAATCGTCATGGAAAGGTTATTCGTAAACTGATTTTGGGTGTTCATCTCATTTTTCTATCGCGTGAGTCGCACACATTCGCAAATCAGTCGGCCGTTGGTCGGCCCCCTCGATGCCCGGGAAGCCATCGCTCGAGGTTGACGGTCGCGAGTGCGACGGCGGCTTCAGTTCTATGCGAAGAATCGCGGAAAATCGGGCATCTAACGATCTTTGATCTCGTTTTTAGTGGGGTGGAAAAATCGGACGCATATAAATTTAATATATATATTTAGAATACCCAGAGCCCGTCCATTGAGTTATGATCCTAAACAGACTATCTCAGAAACCATTTTAGTGCCCCACTAAGTGCTGCCCAAACACGACCCAACAAATGCCGTGCGCTGCAAGCTGTCTTGTACACGGTACTCGAAATATCATCGACTACAATTGAAAATACTCCGGCCTAAAAGTATAGATTACTCGATTACTTCGATTACTTGAGGAGAGAAGTAATTGGTCGTTACCCGAAAAAGTAAGCAATATTTTCCCGATTCCTTCGTGGTTTCATAACGACACATTTTTCTGATTACAATGCAATTAAATGCGAAGGTGCAAGCGAGCTGGACAAGAGTGACGAAAGTAATCCCTGGAGAATCTCCAAACACAGCTAGGTGACTGGTGCGCAACCGAAAAAATCTGCCTGGTCCGGGTATCGAACCCGGACCAGGGTTTGATACCCGGACCAACTGAGCTAACCAGGGGTTAGACGTCAGTAGAGCAAACGGGTTTTATCAGCCGCCACCAGTCTAACACCAACAAGGGTGAAGCTTGCAATTTTAAGGTTATGATTATGACGCAATTAAATGCAAAGGTGCAAGCTAGCTGGACAAGAATGACGAAAATAATCCCTGGAGCAGGGGAACAAGAGGGACATTTGTCCCTCTTGTTCCCCTTCTCCAGGGATTATTTTCGTCATATCTTTCTGCCCGCTTGAGAACTAGTCTCTCGTACTGTCCATTATTAAATCAGGATCAGCGAATTTTAAACCTCTTAATCCACCGATTTTGGTAAAGCACCCTCCTGTGCGAGACTTGATTCGAGGATTCCTTGGAAGGTACTTGAACAAACAAAGGCCACCATTAAAAAAGGAACAGTAGTAACACGAGTGATTTGAGTACGTACAAAAGTAATCGGAACGCTCTTGTGATCACTTCATAATAAATGTATTCAAATGATTACAAATTACTGTAAAACGTAATCGATTACGAGTAGTATGATTACTTGTTATGAGTACCGTACAACTCTGACCGCAAAAAAAAAAACAAGAAAAAAAAAAAACGCGCAGTCTTAAAAGAAAAGCGTTAACGTTGCGGCGCGCACTTCCGTTTACAGTGAGGACATCAACCACACGAAGAGGACGGCTTTCTCGTCGCCTCCTCGCTGTCGTCTTTTCCCTTTTCTTGCTCTCGTGAGTTTGTGGACTGAGAACAGCGGAAGTCTCGACGACAGCGAGCAGAACGTGTGACTGGCTGTCCGGACCCATGTGAGGAGCACGCTCCAGGCCTCTGTCCGAAGACGAAAGCAAAATATAACTTTCCCGCCTGCAAAAAGATAAAAAAAAAAAAATAAAAAAAGAGTTTAAAGTGGACTGGTGTCGGGAGGGAACCTAAGCTTCCGGTACAGAAGATGCCGTGCACGGCATTTGCCGTTTCATGTGTGTAGGCACCAAATCAACTTTGTTACGGGGGGTTTCGATTTAGGGGTGCGGGTGGAAGTCACCATGAGGGACGTGCATTCATTTGTTGTTTTTAAAGAACACCGCGACTGGGGCTGTACCAAAACAGCCAGGAAAGGTTTGAAGGTCAGTTTTCATCTGTTTTCTGCCGGCTCGGTTTGTCCGAGAACGGTGATAGTTGCCGTGAAAAATAAAAACAAGACGCCCCGTCGGACCACGATTGCTTGTGCGGGAAGCACTTTGGGTGAGTTCACCAATACTTGTGGTCGTCAGTTTTTTTTTTTTTATCCACCATGAACGCTGAACAACCGTTAAGTTGTTCGGACCACCCGCGGACCCCGTTCAGTGCCTCTCCACGTTCAAACGGCTGCGACCGTTCAAACCGTCGTCTGCTCTTTCAAACTCTTTAAAACTGTAGTCTGCTCGTTCCAACGACAGCGGCCGGTAGGCCAAAAGTTGCGATCAAAAGTAAGTGCAGGCCTCAAAAGGTTTAAAGTTCGAAGGTTGCTCGGGGTAAGTAGGCCCGATGTAAATAGTTGATACAAGGAGATATTGATCATTGTTACCAGAAGCCATCATCGACTTGTTACGCTTTATTCACTTCGGACAAATTCTGTTTGAGGTTTTCATTATCGACGTCGAGCATTCCAGCTACACTCCACACTTCTGCAGCCGGAAAGACGTCGTGGATGGAAATAGCGAGCACACTCTCATCATGTGAATCAGGCTGTAGCGTCCATTCTGCGGCGTATTATATCTAAATAATGTGGCTGCACGTCACATTATTTACACGAAGTTTTGCGGTGTAACGAGCCTCGTTAAGTTCCCTCGGACCACTGAAGTAGGCAGAAATTGCTACGAAGGCGTGCAATCAACAATTCTACCGCGAAAGAGAGCGCGGGGACTCACACCGACGTCGACTTCACATTCCAAAGGTTTGTGGGACGCGGCGATTCTTGCCCACACCCAATCGCGCATGCGCGCAGTCGGTGGCGTGCCGCTAGGGGCGCTCCGGTTTGTTTGTAAAGAAAAGTTGGTGATTTGAGAGCATGGTGGCACATTTGACAAGGACAAGAGGGAGGGACAGGAGAACACAATGCGCTACCATGTGAACAGGACAAAACAATCTAAAAAAACGCTAACATGTTCTCAAAGGTTCAGCACCAACTCGCCCAATAATCAGCATTGATGAGTTGGTGTATAGCCATTAATTCTACTTTGGGTTTCAATGTGAACCTTTTTATACTTTTGACCAATGTACAGTAAGAACCGAACAACGACGGTTGTCTAATTCAATTGTTTATTCCGCAGCGCAACGGGAAGAGCCAAGTCTATAGACTATACAGGGTGTGAGGAGGTAAACAAAAACAAGCATGGCCGAACTTCCGCGAACATTATGTTTTTTTTCCGGTCGGCTACTGTTCTCGCTTGTTTTTGAGGTCCCACAGGGAGTGGCGCGTACATTAAAAGTCTTACCGCCGAGGACTAACTGCGGTACCTCCTGAACATTACTTATACATAGAGGTTTCGTGTTTTCAGAAAAATCAGGAAAAAAAACTCACCGGTAAAATTTTCGTCACTTGGGCTTTATTCGATAAACTCCAAATTTCGATATACTAATAAAAAAAAAAAAGACAATAAAAACTGTATTTAACAGTTAAGTCTGGACAGACCACCAGGTTAATGGTCATGCGAAAATGTCACTTAAAATCTCAAACCATTGACAAAAGAAATCGTACCGCTTATGTTCATCAGGAGAACAGGCTTTTTGGCTCAGAACAAAAAAAAAAAACAATATCCCGGTTTCTAGATTGGGCCATGCTATTGTTGCTTTTTTAAAGGAAGGTGTGTTTCTTTTTGTAACAGTGATGCTGCGACCCACATAGATTTTATAAAAGGGGTAAGCGACTGAGGGCAGTTAAATCTTCTCTATTCTACCTTTCACCCGTCCACCCCGCGTAGCCGCGGGGTACGTTGATGGATAGGATGGGAGGAATAAGAGCTCCCAAGCGATTACCTCCCGGAGTTTGGTTTTAAGGTTTCGACGCTTATCGAAGCAATGTTGGTTTGCAACTTTTGTCGTGGGACGAATTACTAATGGCAGTGCATGGTGCCAACGCGAAATCCAACGGAAGAAATATTATTTATACGAGCCTGTTCTTTGTAACCTAGCCCACGTTTACACCCGCATAGTATTTTTTATATATATATAAAAAAAATGCAAATTTAATTTTTGAATTTCGGATATTTGGAAATCGAAGAAAAACCAACTCCGATAAGCACGGAAGTTTCGGCCAAATATGAACACCGAAAAGATCCTCCGAATTCGGCGAAAAATAAGCCCCGAAAACACAGAATCCCGCTTATACAGGATTGACTTGCCTTTCTGAACCCTCGAAAGAGAAGAAAGAACCCTCGTTCCTCAAAGAAATGACAAATCGGCCAAAGGTATCGTGGACTCATCTTCACGACTATCTGAGCCGCCTGGTGTATACACCTGAGAAGGACTTAAAACCAACGAGTATTTAAACGCGTTCGTCCGCCGTCCTGCGATCACCCAAGCTCGGCGGCGTTTGTCGTCTCGAGATAATCGAAATACTTTAACTCGTCATATTTTGATCGTGCCGGTGCGCATTCACAACTCAAAAGCAAGACATTGGGGCATTCTTAGAGCGCAGCTTTTGCGCCATTAGGGAAACAAAGAAAACTAGAGTCGTCGCGCACCCACCCGAACACGAGGTAAACACAGGAGAACAGCAAGTGTCCCTCATGGCGGCAGGAAATGCTGGGATCACCCTTTGAAGAACTACTAAGAGAAACGTTTTTCGGGCATTTTATGTTTGTTTCTTGCTTTAGTAAAGACAAGAAATAGCTGAATAAATCAACTGGTTTGGGGTTTTTGAATTGCGAGCACCACTTCACAATTTGAGCAGAATGCAACAACAACAAAAAAAAACTTATCGTTATCTTTAACGTGGATATTACGAGTCTTCATGGAGAAATGCGACTGCTCAGATTTTTCATAAAAGCAAATAGACAGACGATGGCACCGATGTGGTGAGAAAGGCCGTTTTAAAATGGAGCTGCACGCGGGTAGAAAAGTAACGGTGTTAAGGCCGGTTCTCACATGGAGCGAAGCGCTGATGTAGCGCTCCTCACGTGCCGTCAGCTACTTATCGCCTGCCACGAGCAACAGTTTTGGCGGTGCGATACAAAGCTGGTGAACGCTCCGGTCAGCACGCGCTTAGCGCGAGGTTAGCGCTACGCTTGTAGCGCTCCGCTGCATGTGTGAACAGGCCTTTAGTGCGTGGGCGTGCAACTTGTAGTGAATGTCCAATGCAGTGAGAGATGCGTGCGGGAATAAAATGTAAAGGGGGCTACCGAGAGAAAGAAAAGACAAAAATAACGTGTGAAGCAAGCAACGGGAGAGGGGGGGGGGGGGAGGGGGCGGGGTGATACAGCGACGACATAAAGGACTGGTTAACCCCGCTTCAGCTTTCAGGAATGATATGCCAATTATGTAAACATGAAGAGTGAACAACTCTAGTAGCGCGAAATCTAGGAACGGCTTTTCACTTCCGGTAAGCCGCGCTCCGTCATGTTGGCGAGCAGCGTCCGACACTTTACTCGTTAGTTTGTACGCAGACGATTAGTTATTGGCGTCGCTTTTAGTGTTGATGAAACGCACAAGCATGAGACGAGGGACTCCATTAAGGACAGAAATCGGTAAATACAATCTGGGATATGTGTAGGCCGGATAAACTCACGCTTGCTTCGATATTTTTAAAGCGATTAGATTTCTTAGCATATTCGGGCCACTTCGAGGTATATACGTTTCGGGCCGTTTATTTTCCTCGCTAAATTTAGTGGGGAAAATTGACACGTGACCGGACGCAGCTATTTTAATTACGTCTGCAGAATCGCTTAATTAGACACCAACATAGTTCTGTCGTAATGTTTTTCTCTCCGAGTCGCCCTGGCAGAATTCACTGGGCCCATTTTGGCCTAGTAGATGCCGCCGGCTCGTCTCGAGTCAGAATAAAGACCGGTAAGCACTCTGCCTTGCGAAGT
Organism: Ixodes persulcatus; assembly: GCA_013358835.2. NCBI lineage: Eukaryota > Metazoa > Arthropoda > Arachnida > Ixodida > Ixodidae > Ixodes > Ixodes persulcatus. The sequence goes on from JABSTQ010009914.1 coordinate 133,408, forward strand.
CGATGTGAACGAGAACGTACTCGATCGAGCTAGAACGCACTTCCTCCGCGCGTACAAAGACATTGAAAGAGTTGATCAACGTAGCGTCTGTCGAGATACCGAGCCGGAGGCACGTTTCGCGACACCGCCCTATTAGCGGCGAGATGTTTCGGTGGCGCCCTCGTTTGGTTACCTTTCGTGACGTCATTAGCTTGTGAACAACAAGTTCGATGGTGTTTGTAATGGGCATGGTGGAAGCCTGAAATCACAGCCCTTTCAAAGCAACACTGCCAACACCGTCAAAGTTGAAGTTCTTACATTCCTCTTATTTCCGTCGATGAGACATCCTTTGCTGACGTCATAGTCAGCATTCGGCCAGTTGTGATGGGCCGACCACAGCGACGCTTTCGATCACTCACGGCGCCAATACGTGGTATTGTCTCTGTGGTGTCGTCCTGCTCATTGCCGAAAGCTCTTTGGCAGCCTCGTAACCAGCCGTCCTCCTTGCCGCTTCCCGCAGAGCTGTCCTCCCGGTGCCTGGACCTGCAGTCGCGAACGGGTCCCCCGAGAGGCTGTCACCAGCAGGGCCCCACGCCGCAGGGACACCTGCACTCGCTGCACCAGCATGTTCCTCAGCAGCACCAGCAGCATCAGCAGCAGTACGGAGAGGTATGCGAGGCCGTTGCCTCCACGTGTTTCGCTCAGTCTTTTACGTTGTCTACACGGACTTGAAGCAGAAGGAGTTTCAACACTGAGGATGCGCTGTCGCTTTTGCAAAATTTAACTGCAGTGCCGCTAATCTTTTTTTTTTTTTTTTAGGTTTTAGCGATATAATGTACTGTTTCGCGGGTGACGGGACTTTTAGCGGTTCTCAAGTAAATGTTTTTAGAGTTTTATTTTTCTGACGATTTAGAATGTTCTCCAGTTTACATCTATCAATAGCTGAATTTCTTTGGTAAGTTAGATTCATGAGGTCATCTTCTTTTCTTATCCCCAACAGGATTATTGTCGGTGAGAATAACTTTTGTGATTCCATTGAGATGAAACAGCCCACTGAATTTCAAGACTGGTCACTGAAAGCTCCAAGTGACGTCAGACGAGTCGGGTACCTACATTAAAAATATAAACTTTTGCAAAGCACGTGAACTGTGTCAGTGAAGCTTTGAACTACCACAAAATATTGCGCGAAAGATCAGAACGATTGAGGTTACATCGGCAGCTACGTCAGGACAACACGCCTACTGATACCTGGCAGTAAGATCATGCAGTGGACATCTTTCTGCGCATAGAAGGAATCTGAGTCAGGCAGGGCAGCTTTTTTCTAAGTGTTCTTTCGTTTATTGTTGTTTAAGATCACTTATAGCAGTGAATTGTTTTTAAAGCTTGTTCTTGCCTTGCGCCTAAACTTTAACAATTGTTTTTGCATTTTTTATTAATTCTTTACGGTGTTTTGTTTTTTAGTTGGCAATAAAACTGCGCACTGTGTCCGATTCTTTTTAAGCCTTGAAGCTAGGGCGCAATTGTTTAGTGCCCACACGGGATGTTAATTACAGAATAACACTATTTTACTCGAATAACACATCTACAGAGGTGCTGGCCCACGGAGGCAAAGTGACTTCTATCTGGGACCAGGATCACAAAAAAAAAGAAAGAAAAACCGTATGTACATTATACAACAAAAGCAAATCAATATAAGCGAAACAAACCACGGAAGAATGATAAACTTGGAGTTATATTTTGATCAATGGGAGAACATACTTCATCATTCACATTCACCTTTTTTACCAATTCAACGGATAATAAATTACAGAAGATAAACGTATAAGTAATGCTGGTATGTAGTGTCGTCTTTGTTTCTATAATAAGTAGGTAATGTCTCACATGTCATGTGTTTGTGTGGTCTTCGGACACGAGATTGGGGTATCTCCTGTACCATACTTGTGAAACTCTCTACGCTTTCATAAATGCCGCTTAACATTTGATAACGATGTAGTTGAACGACGACAACAAAACAGCACGGCCAAAACAGCGTGCGCACAGGTAGTAACAGCACAACGTCAAATCATCGCAGCGACAAAACAGCATAGCGTCAAAATGGCCCAACGACAGAAAAACGCCCGCCAAAACGGCACATTGGTAAAAAAAAATTAAATAAAAAATTGACCGCATCTCCACGTGGTGAATGACGTTGATTGGGGCGGAGCTCTGGTGGCGCTTGTCTGCGTAGACGCTGAGCCGCCGCATGCCGAGCCTTTCGTTCGTTTTCCTCCATGTCAGAAAGAGAATGTGTGGTATGGAACGTGGTTATATACGCATTTGACCGCAGTGTCCTCTCGTCTATAAACGTTGAGCCAATCCCTACAAAGTTTAACGCGATTATATACGCATTTGACCGCAGCGCCCTCTCCTGTATAGACGTTGAGCGGCTACATGCAACGTTTCATCCATCACATCCCCAGCTCTTGAGTTACTACCACAGCTCAGAGCCCCCTACTCGTCCCGCAGTCGTAGCCGAGTGTTTAAGGCGATGGACTAGAAATCCATTGGGGTCTCCCCGCAGAGGTTCGAATCCTGTCGACTGCGCAAACATATTTCATAATTTTTCATCATTCTTTTTCATCTTTTTTTTTCCCCTACACGAGCACGTGAGCACGTGAGCTCACGAGCAGGAGCACGAGCACCGGACGCCGGACATACGGACATGGCTAGCCCCTAAGGAGCTTCGCCCCTAAAACGTCTGGCGTAAGTTGTGTTGCCGGCCGAGGCTCTACAGTAAATCGGCAATATAGTAAAAAAATATTAGCGCACCAATATCACTGATCGTAATAATTCCCACCTAGTGTACAGTCAATGAAGCCGCGCAAAAGTGCATCCTCGTGACTCCTCGCTGGGCCTTGCCGTCAGCGTCTCAAGCAATCACGCGCAACGAATGCGCCCTGATCAAGCGCTTTTTCCCGCTTGGGATTGGTCCAGCCGGTGATAGAAGACTAACAAAGACAATTAGCGCAGTGACAATGCACTTTTGGTGCTGTTTGATTGGCTCCGTCGGGTTGTCGGCTGCGGTCAGAATTATGGCGCATTCCCACTGGCGGTTGAGCTGCCTTTGCGAAGCGGCTGCGTGTGCGGTTCGCGGGCGACCCCGTTTGATACAGCGATGCACGTAACGGCGTTCCAAGAAACGACGTTCCTTGGAACGCGTTCCTCTCAGGGGGAACGCCGCCGTTTCATCCTCCATCGTTGGAACTGGAACAGGAACTTGACACGTTTGTTTTTAAAGGAACGGCAGGAAGAAGGGCTATTCCTTTCTTCCAATATAACTGCGATTTCACCCAAATTTAGTAAGCATTTAAAGGAGCGGTGCAACGATATGCAATTCGAATGTTTTTCATTTTACACGAGCTTACTGGCACTAGTGGGACTCAAGGATACTCGCACGCAGCGCCACTGGCCAAGAAACTTCTTTGTTGCGGTGTAATTTCAAGGACAAAAGCGATCATTTTCATTCAATCTCTCCTTTGCAAAATTTGATGACGTAACGTGGGGATCGCAGTACACCCCAATGACGATATTTGAATGCGGTTCATAGATTGTACCCGAGCATTGCGTGGGCACTTGATTTGGGCTCGTGATAGTTACTAGCTCGAGAAGCATTCGGGTAGGCAGCCCGTGGCCAATCGCTGCAACGACGACAATAGCCGAGCGATAACAATGTCTGGAACTCAACGCGTGTCCTGCGCTTTGCCAATCCCAGCGCGTGGCTATGATCAACATTGGCGGCTATAATCGACTCCAGGTCACGTGGCCGCTTGTTCTGGTTACGAGTTGAGGGGGTGAGCGCTGCTCGTTTTTCTTTAATTTTTTTCTGGGACTTCTATTGCGTGGGGTGAAAAACGAACGCCTGTTTCATAGGTCATTAACGTCAGGGATCCGTTCTAAGCGGTTTTTGCGCAAAGTACAAAAATGGTTGCATCACCTCTTTAAAACTCTTATTATCGACTAAAAAAAAATTGTTGCTCGTATGTTTAGACAACCTTTACATTGGTACGCCTCAATGGGTGACCTGTCTCTCAGCTGTATAAATGAGCATTTTAGCCGGTGCAGTACAACCGCTAGCCTGGGGTTTTTACCGTGCACCTCGCAGTGGTGATTACGTGAACGCGTGCCAGTACGAAGCTCATCCAGATCAAAACGGGCAAGGGGGGCGGTTGCTCCGCAGCCCTGCCCCTTGCTCCTCAGAACCCAGGAGGTTCTGCGGAGCAAGCGTTTGCTCCACGCTCCGAAGTGAGATGCGTTAAATAAAAAAAATGTCCAAAAACTATTCTAAGAAAACAATAAAAATCTGTAGCAATTATGAATGTGGCGAAATGACACGTAGTTCGATATGTATATTTTTACTCGCTCGCTTTATTTTATCAACAAATTACCCAGCGCAATATTCGATTAAAATGTGAAATGGTAATCTAATGACTCTAATTTTAGAAATGTAAAGAGAACGCGTTCCATCGAACCACTTGAACTTGTAACCAGAGCTCGTTTCGAAACGGAAAAGCAACGAGGAACGAGCTTTCGTTCCCGTTTTGGAGGAATGTGTACAACACTGGTTCAGATACAAAGAGACGTGGTTAGTGGTTTCTTGGCAACCTTGTTTTACAATCGAAAATCCAGCTTAATCCACGGTTCATAGCCGAAATATAGCTAGTTTTTTTCTGGCTGTTGGCACGCAGCGCAAGTTCATGCAGCAAAAAAAAAAAGAGACATGAACACGTAAAACTACGCCGATGATTCCTCCGCCTTCGCCCACAAGCAAGGCTCAGCTAGGCGCGCCTTGCTGACTCGGAAGAAAATGCTCCCGACCCTTTCTTTGAGATGGACCCTTCCCGCATGAATACCCGACCTTGTTTCCGGAATAAGGAGTGTTGGGGGCCCCCCCCCCCCCCCCCCCTTGTAGTTTGCTTTTTTTTTAATTTTGGAGTAGTGAGCGGCTTCGGTGGTGCGGGGATTGTGTTCGTGCTAGCCGGTTGTGGCTTGGTTGGTGGCGGCATCGCCTCTCGTCACTCACGCGTCGATTGAGTCTGCTCTTTGTTTGACATTAGGCTCAAATAAATGCCGTACGGATAACCTATGCATCGTCTGGTACGTACACTTTATTTCTTTAGTGGATTCTCTTTATTTCTTTTGGTGGCAGAAAAGTCAGGGGTCGAGCTAGCCCAGGTATCTTGGGTGCCCGACAGCTCCGCGGCAGTTTGTGTTCTACGCAATAACGCTCACGACGTCTCGATCGGCCTTCGTGGTGGTCATGCACGAAGTCGAAAGCTTTCAGCAGTTTACACGACTGCCGAGGTGGGTACCAAAGCTGTCACTTCGGGCGACCGGATCCGGGTTCCGATGTTCCAAGGGCAAAGACGAACGAGGCAGCCCAGCGAAGGAATTTGACACCCCGAATAATAAACAAACCAGCTGAAACTAACGTTACACCACCAGAGCGAAGTCAGTTTAGATTACGCGTGAATTCTTGCGGCGGATTCAAGTGACGGATATGAACAACACTGCTTCTTCGCTGATTTATCTGCTGCAACGCTTATTGCCGAGGAGATCGAACTGTAGGGGGCGCACTTTCATTATCATCATCATCGCCACAAAGAATCGCTGTGTGGCCAATGACTTGGATGCCAGCACTGCCCAAGCGTACGCTGCATCGTTTCCGCGCTCGCTGCATATTTGTTTATAGCGATGGGGTGCGCGCTTGCTGCGTACCGCGGTGCTCGAAGAATGCTTTTGAACCGGATATGTGCAGCGCGGAGGACTGCAGCAGGTACGTGACGATGCGGACAATGGGCGTGTTAAGTCCGCTCTCCTTTAAGGCGCATTCACACTGAGCAAAAAACGCGCGTTGCCGTCGACGTCGACGCCGGCGTCGTAAAATACGAAGCAGTCACACAAGGCCACCCGACGGCGGCGTCTTCTCGGGGAATCTCGCGTTTGTCGAGAGAACACGGAATTTTTTTATTCGTCTGCTTCGCACGATTGTTGTTGCCTTGCCTTCGCGATTGCATGTGCGGTGGGAGACAACCGTCTTCACTGAAAGAACAACAGCGATGATTGTATATACGTTTACACTCCGGTTATATGCAGCATTGGCGAAAGGCACGGACTCGAACGGTCAGCTTCAGAAGGTGCTCTTTTGCCGCGGTTTTGTGCAAACAAAGCACGGTGCTACGCCGGCGCGTCCTAAAGCCTTCGCGTGCGTACCTTTAACACTGCAGTGACTGCACTCAGCTTGTGCGAGGGTGTTTTCGATGGAGAACTGTTGTATTCCGTAGTGGTGGGTGCACACAAACTACACAACACATTGGGAGTGATCGCTCCCGCACAGTCGGAGGTAGGAACACACCGCGAACTTCGGTGGCAGCTTTCGCGCAAACGATGAAGAGTAGCTTCACAGCGTCGTACACGCACATAAAACACTGCTCACAGTCACATGTTCCAATCGGCTTGCTCCTTTCCACGCTGAAATGCTTCCAGCCACGTTTGGCGAGTGCACGAATCCCCCGACCCCTCTGCCTTTTCACCTTCATCGTGGGTCGAAATAAAAACAGCGAAAACATTTTCTAACCGGAAAAGGGCGACACGTCACGTCCGGAAGCTCGCTGATTGGCTCAAGCGCTCGCGTCGAGGGAAAAATTGGGTCCAGAGGCGTCGTCTCCCTGCGTCGTCCTCCTCGGCGCGCGACTTTTTTCAATACAAAAATAAGCAAAAAATTCAGCCCACGACGCGCGTCTTTCCGCTGTGTGAATGCGCCTTTACTCCGACTCCGACGCTCCGAGTTTCCTACTCCGAGCGCAGCAAGTAAACGGAGCACAGAGGACAGGAGCGCGACACACCGAAACTATCGACGAGCTGCGTGAGCCACTTCCGAATTCCACCAGCATTTCGTAGATATGGGTGGCAGAAGCCGCAATTATTTCGAACAGATATTGATTAAAAACTTTGTGGAGCGGCGGAGTGTAAGTAAAGAAAAAAAACGACGGTGAGTTTAGGAAGTTTCTACGAATGTTATAATATTCGTGAAAGGTTGAAGACTTGCTTCGAGAACATTTGCGGAAAGTTACATAGACCGATCTGTTTATTGACCATGGATGCTGTTCAGGTTTAAATAAAATACAACATTCTTGAACTCGGTTGTCGACGCAAAGAACAGTCCAAAACCTGTGAAATGTTCCGTGGTTCCGTCTTGCAGCGCGAGACGGAGCCCGTCAATGTGCTACGCCGATACCGGCACACGTAAATTCGTTTTCAGGCGAGATGCATGAACAAACCCTTTCCAAAACGCTAACTGATGTTTCGCCATTCCAATAAAAACATCTTTGTTCGCTAGGCTAAGCGTTCTTAAAAGGGCAGCCTTCCGACTGTCTCCTCATCTCGATAACTTCTCTGTCGCTGTGCTATCATGCAGGCTACCGTTCGATAGATCGATTTGTTTTTAGGCCAGATGCACAAACAAACCTTTTCCGCGACGCTAACTGATGTTTTGGCTTTCCAATCGAAGTATCTTTATTCGCTGGGCCAAGCATTCAAGAAAGGGCAGCGGTACGACTGTCTTCTCATGATGATGAAAACGTACAGCGTAGACAGACGGGGCAGAACAGAGAGGACACACAATCGTTGAACTTCAATCGTCAAGGCGCAACGTTATATACGACGACCAAATAATGAAAGCACTCACGCATCCAATGACACACACTAGATCACAGCACCATCATCGCGAAGGCTCACGTTGTGCAAGGTATTCTAACTCTTTATCAGATAGCTTCTCATCTCGACAACTTATCTGTTTCCAAGCTATCGGCACGCTACCCCTCGATAGATCAATTCGTTTTCAGGCAAGATGTGTGAACCAACCTTTTCCGCAACGCTGACTGATGTTTCGGCTTTCCAATCGATGTTCTCTTATTCGATGGGCTAAGCCTTCTAAAAGAGGCAGCGGTCCGACTGTCTTTTCATCTCGACAACTTTTCTGTCGCTGTGCTATCGGACCGTATTCGTTTTCAGGTGAGGTGCTCGAGCAAACCTTTCCCAGAACGCTACTGCTGTCTTGGCTTTCAAATCAAATCGTTTTTACCTGCTGGATCAAGCACTAATCAACTGAGAAGAGGCTGCGGTCCGGCAGCGCCCTTCGTCTCGACAACGTTTCTGGTCGGCGCAGCCAACTTGTTTGTTGGCGTGGCGTCACGGAGCGCGAAGAACAGCATGCACGAAGTCACTCGTGCTCTGCGAAATACTTCGTGCACGAATAGCGCGCTCGAGAGTCAGTCTCCGGTGGCACTCCTGTCCGTTTAATGAACGGATCGCCAAACTCTCGCCCTCCGGAGCACGGACTTGACGCGCCCACTGTCCGCCGTCGGCTCTGGTGCACCGCTGCATTCGATGACATGGTCGCAGTTGAGCACGTCCTCCCCTTCAAAGAGACACCGCTTGCTTTCGCCGATGTTGTCCATGATTATCGCGAGAGACAGGGTAACTGAAAATTCAAGTGCGTGTTTCGTGAATCATTCGGAATAATGCGAACGCCGCACCGGCAACGCACGATCCAGCGTGCGCGACCGGCACGACATGGCTGGCCCGGCACGCCCGCGCGTGACCACACATGCGCTTGTTTTGCCTCGCAAGAAGACTTCGCTGATGTTGGACGCAAGAGGGGACTAGATTACTTCTATCTAGATGCGTTTAGGAGAAAAAAATAGTGTTGCATACCTTTCAGGAGCCTTGCGTCGTTGTCTTTCATGGCAGCGAATGCACTAATGATGCGGCCGGAGCGTTTGTTTGCCACTCAGTGTTAGTTCACAAGGTTGCCTCTAGGAAGTGCCACTCCTCGATCGCGTCTCCACTAGAACTACAGCGCCTTAGGACGCCTCACCAGCGACGTGTACCATCTCGTGACGTCGGGTACCACCGCCGTCACGTCAGCGTCGCTTTGCGATTGCTTGCCGCTTCGCGGTTCGCGAAAGCGGTTGAAATTAATCGGTCCCTATAGGTGTATCCACACGACGGACCAGTCCGTGGGTGGATTGGTCACGTGATGAGAGGCCCGCAGATCGCCCGACTGAAGAGAGCATTCACACAACGGACCAGAAGAGCAGACGACAGACCGGGCGGACCTATCTAACTCTCGACGCCACCGCTCCGCCAAACGTTAGCAGTGCACTGCTTTGAGGCTAATTGACAAGATGGAAGCCAAACGGAAACGGCTTTTGGACGCAATAGTCCTGGCGTTGTCACTCGACGAGGAAGAGGGCTTCCGCTCCCGAAAGGGTCCTGTTGGATGAAAGCCTGGATCTACAGAAACTATCTAGGCCTGCATAATCAACTCTACAAAGAGCTGCTTGTCTCCGACCTGGACGAGTACCGCCGGCTGCTGCGCGTAACTCACGAGCAATTCGTTGAATTTCTGTCGCGCGTGGGGCCGAGAATCACGCGACTAGAAACTTCGATGCGCCGACCGATCCCGCCAGCAACGAGTTATTACGCTGCGCTTCCTCACCACCGGTAAATAATGCTGTTGATTTGAATAACGCGCTTGTAGGCTGGTTGCCAGACCTAGCTCCTTCAATTATTCTAAAAGCGCTGCGGTCCGTCGGCAGAATTCATGAGAGATAATGTTCTTGGTATTACCGCGCTGCTCGGTCCACTCTCCAGCAACGGACCACGCAACCCGAAGACTTGAGATCACGTGATGCGCGGTCCGCGGGCCAAAACAGCAGTTTGGTTCGCCGTGTGGATACCCTTTATGCAGTTGATAAAAGCGCGCCCCAACAAGGTTTCATTCGAGAACTGAAGCACCATAGTATTTTCAGAATGTTCGCTTTGCATCGAAAAAGTGTTTAAAGTTTTGGCAGCATGTGAGCGTGCATAATGTTAGCGCAACGATTAAAAATAACGTTATTTTTAATTTAATGACGGGCGAATAAGTACGTTAATTGGAAAAGAGTTCTGCACACACACAGTATGGAGGAAATCCACGGGAAACCATGTGATTGAACGTTCTTCGAAGCGCATGTTCAGAACCTCAGAACTAACTCCGATCCATCTACTGCCAAAAACAAACCACTTCATTGGAAAGAATGCACGATTATGCACTTTCCAAATGTATTTCATTCAATCAGGACCGTTGTTCTTGGCAGGCAATCGATGGAATCTAGTTCTGTGCATGCGCTGCGAATAGCGACCGATCATATGGCGACCCGCGAAACTTGCAGGACACCATGATTGACAAATTTTAGTGAAAATATTTCAACTTAATTTCAGTGGTAAAATATATACAGGGTGTGCGGAGTTAAACAAAAACAAATAATGACCGAACATCCAGGGAGGGGGGGGGGGGGGGGGGGTATGTTACTTGTGGTTGGACATTGCTTTTGCTTGTTGTTGAGGACCCTCGGTGAGGAGTAGCGCATACTCTTAAACTCTCACCACCGAGGGCTAACAGCTGTACCTCCTGAAATGTACTTATATGGGATCGACATCTCTTCCTGTTCCCTTGGATGAAAAGAAAGGTGAATGTTTCTCAAGGAAATGACAAAGCTACCGAAGGTATGGCGGGCGCATCTTCAGGACTACATATTCATCTAGCCTGGTCAATATACCTAAAACGACTTACAACCTACAAATCCCTAAATGTTTTAAACTACTTTGTGAACGGCAAGGCATCGGCGGTGGGAACTGCAGGGGTTGTCGAGCCGGGTCTTGGTTTTAGGGGGCGCACTGTGGTGTCTGAATCTCGCCTTTTTGCCCTTGTTTTTGAGCGCTAAAATGTATTCCAAGACAATCATCCGTAAGTTTTTATTATGCTTCTTTTAGCGCGACTCAAGTCCCTGTAATGCAAACTTTTATAATGTTTCGACCTGCTCGCTTTTGTATTCGAGGTTTCATTCGCAGATAGCCCTGCACATTGCACTTGTACGTTGCTGAATGGCCCATCCTTGAACGGAGATGGTCGGTCGAGGCGTCGCGGCGGCGGCGCCGCATTCTTGCGTTTGTCGCGTCGCGGCATCTGTCCGCAGCACATCGAAGTAGGCTAGCGCCGTCTGCCAGTGTCGTCATCGTGCAATCACCCCGGCTCGGCGGCGTCGGTGGCGTCCCTCGTCTCGAAAAACAACCGAAATGACTTCACTCGTGACATTTTGTTCGTGCCGGTACTCTTCGGCAACTTAAAAGCACGACACAGAGGCGTTTCTGGAGCGTAGCTCTCGCGGAATTGCTCGCCAGTGAACCAAGAGTTGTCGCGCACCCACACTACCTAGTTTCCTGGAACGCGTATCCCACTGGTGTGTTTAACGCGTCCGAGAAAGTGGTCCCTCGATTTGTCTCTGATGACGTCATAGAAGTGTCATGCTGTCGCCGGTCGCGATCCTGGCGGTGTCCCAGCAGCGGGGGTGGATGTGGCAGATGCCTGTTCCGCTGCTGGTCGCTCTACAGTGTGACAGCCCACGGAAGCTTCGGCAGCCGGAAGTTGGGACGCCGCAACCACAGCGACAACTCGCGTTCGCTCGTGCTTTTGGTCGCCATTTATACGCTCCTCCGCCAGGATCGCGACATCCGACAGCATGGCGCTCCGGCTTCTGTGACGTCGATTGTTACCACCACGGGACCCCTTTCGATGTATGGGCGAGATAGGACGCTAAGCACACCGGTCAGAGACGTGCTCCAGGCACTATACCGAAACGCAAGCTAAACATAGGAGAACCGAAAGTATTTCCCTCCCCCTGTCGTGGCGGCTGGAAGTGGCGCGCACATTCTGCATAGCCGCTGACAGCTCATGCGAACGGAATGGCTGGGCTCACTGATCTTTATTCAAGTAGACTAGATCGCGGATCGGAAGCCCGACGGTGGCACCACCGGCGGCCATTTGGAGAAACACGCAAAAGTTGGAATATTGGAGCTTCTACGCGGTGCTCAAAGGCGAGTCTTTTATGATGTGCTGCGATCATTCCATCGCTGTTTGGAAATCGAATCGGTATTTGTTGAGCGTTCGAACGCCCATTAAAAAATTAAACGAGCCACAGCATTCATGGATGAGCTGGCAAGGTTGCTCTCGTCGTAGAGTAAACAAAGAAACTTGCCGTCATTAAGACCGTCCTCGGGGAAGCCCAGAAGTTGATTAATGTCGAAAACGTTCCGTGTTGACAGCGGCTTTCCGGGAGTGAGCGAATTTCGCGTAGCAAAGCCTTTCAAGCTTGTCTTCTGCTAAACCCAACTCATCGAAACCGCCACCGACTCCGCGGTAACTCTATAGGTAACTCTTGTCTGATTGAGCTGCATTCCATTTTTCGCCCAGCGGAGTCACTCTTGACAACAAAACATTTATTTATAAGAACTGTGAGGGATGTCAGTCTTAATGTTTGTTCACAAGCTATTTGACAGGCTTCCCGAAAAGCAGCCAAAACGTTTCAGTGCCGGCAACAACTTAGAAACGGGGGAAACGGCTCTTTTTCTCGTTTTCCCCACAGAGGTGAGTGGCGCCACAGGTGGCGCCACTCGTCACCAGCAAGACAAGCCTCGATCCGCGATCCAGCCTACTACAATAGAGATCAGTGGCTAGGCTTATTATCCTCACGCTTCTTGCTTTGTGGTTCGTTCTTCGGCGTTTTTATCGGAGAATCACGCAATCTCGTTGACTGCAAAGCAATGATCAGACGTATCTTATTGTACCTTATCTTAATGCGATGATAAGACTATTGATACTCGTCGCGCCCTGCATTTCTTGAGCTGCTCTATGTGCACTTCGTGCGTTTGTTTTCCCCTGATCTCAACCAATGACGGCGAGCGCTTGGCTGCCTCTCATCGAGCCTTCACTGGGCGTTCTCTATGTTGGCCTTTGATCGGCACCTTATTCCTTGCATTCCGATGCGCGAAAGACACATTTTGGAACACTTGCTCGCCGTATGGAGATACTGTGCTGGCGCTTGAAGGGATGATGAACTGAAATTTGGATTTCAGAAAACAATGGAGGAGCTGTAAGCGGGGCGCTGCAATCCCTACAACACTACTCGTCAGGCGATATCTCGAATGGATGGCCGTATTTTTGGAAGGAGAGGTCGAGGTTGAATGAGGCCGACGAGGCGCGAGACGTCAACATCCCCTCAAGGCGGCGCGACAGAGAAGACGCGAGGCCGTTCCCTCTCCTTCTCGGAGAAACAAGACGTAAACAAATCTGTCAAATGCGCCTCCTTTTTTTGAAAAATACGGTCATCCGTTCGAGATATCGCTGTATGAGTAATGTTTTGGTGTTTGTAGCATCCCGGTGCACGCTTTTGCCGCCGTGTTTTGTGGAATCCCGATTTTGGTTCAGCATCCCTTTAACAGTTATCGTCCTGATTCAGTCACAGCGTGCAAAAGTATACGACGAATCATCGCAAGAGCAGGCGCAATCAATCGATGGATATTTCTTAATGTGTTAGCATTAGTGCCCCGGTACATGCGCTGACATTGGACTGCTTATGATGATGATGAACAGGTGTGCTTAAAGCACACCTGTTCAAAGTTCGCAAAGTCGCCACGGGAGGGCGCCACAGCCCGACGTAACACCGAGCAACCGAAGATCGCCCTGCGACGTCGCCCCCCTTCGCCAATTTCAGCGCCGCGCAGTGGGTCGATGTCACCTCAACTTCTGCGCAAGAAGCAGACGACTTGCTCTCCGCATCGGATCTGCTCGGTTGGCTCCTTTGGATGGGAGCGTCGGCTGAAGCCGGATTCGGAGTGAAAGCAGAATATAATTACGCTGGACTAAGTACAACTTGTCGCCAACTGACGCCTGAGAACTAAGTAAGTTGTACTAAATAGGACTCGCCGCCGACGTTCTCCTGTCGACTAAGTACGCTGGACTAAGTATGGCTCGCCACCGACGGTCGCCTGCGGACATGGATATATGCTGGATGCTGGAGAGGAGATTCCCTCCTCTCCAGCGTTCGCACTGCCAAAGTGGGAAGAGGTGGGAGGAGGCGACCTTCGGCGGCTAGTAGACCAGCTGTTTGAGCTCTCTTCCACCTCCTTCTGCAGCTCCCAGTAAAGACGTAGAAGGATCGCATGGTCCGGGGTTCGATACCAGCTGGGCCCGTTGGTGGAACTCGGTGCTTGCAATAGACCGATCTCCCCAGTCAGTTTGACTAGGCCACCGCTGCGGCAATGAATCGACCAATGACCTGGAGGGAGCTCCGCGCTTGAGGAGCACGAGACGTCACGACCCTTCGCATGGACGGCCGTCTGCCTCCCGTGAACTAAAGTTATGGCGGCGTTGCGCAAGCGCCAAACGCATAGTGAGATCGGTCTAATATTTGTTCCTAGTTTTGATTACGTATGCATTTTATATGCTTCAGATGCTTATGCCTTGCCTGTTACAGGCTATGCATGCTTCATGTTGTTTTGGCCAGCGTGCAACGCTTTTTCGTCACACTAGCCTTATACTTTTCGCATGAAATTCATCCAAGAAAGGATCCTGCGTGAAAAAGATGAATGTTTGTATGTAGAGAGCATTAGGTCGGACTGCCTTTGAGGCACGGTGACACGGGTTCACGCTGTTGATGATAAATGTGGCCAGTACAGCGCCACAGGTATCCTGGGGTCTTTCACGTGCACCATAGTAACATACGACAACAGGCCGGTATACGATGCTCATCCAGATTGAAACGGGCAGGGGTGTGGATTGAGCCCAGAAACTCGGGGTTCTGAAGCGCGACCTTTCGCTTCACCTGCTCTTAGCTGCGCTGCGCTAACGCACTCGGCCACTGGGAATGGTCCACAGTCCCACTGCTCATACTTCATACAAAAGGCACGCTGTTCGCTCCACACATGATGACAAAATTGTCTGCCAGCACGCCTCGAGCACGTTCAGAACCACTTTGCTTTGTACAAATGTATGCTTGAAACATGTTTGCGGATAGTTTTCGTATAACCATATTTGACAGCACTGTCATACAAGCAAGGAAGACAGTGTCCACAAAATGTCATCATGAGCAGCGTGACCGCGGCGTAAAGCTCGCTCCTGTGGCTTTCGCTTCCTCGTCTCTTAATCGACCGGCTGACGCTGCCAGCAGCGCCGTGCCGCTACTGGCTGCTCACAAGACGTCGCGGAATGATAGACGGGCGTCGTTCCGGCTCGACCAAACCCGACACCTTGATGTCCGTCGCGATAAACGCGTGCGACGAGCGGGTGTACTAGCACTTGAGCGAGTCGTCCGAGGAGAGTCGCCGAGGCGGCAAGAAGACACCCGATTGGCGAGGCTTCGTGGATCACCGCTGCAGCGGTACGACGAACAGCAGGCCACATATGTCGGCACGCGACAAAAAAAAAAAAGTCGAATTAGCTTTGCACGCTAAATGAAGACCTAAATTCGCGCATCCTCATCGAAACGAGCGTCATCCGTGATAATAGAGAGGCGGTCTACAAGCGACATCCCTTTCGTCTAAGACTGGTCAAAATATTAGGTGTGGTAGAGAACCAGCCATCTGCGTGCAGTCATTATTTGAAACTCTTTTCGTTCGCTTTCCGCCCTTCAAAATCCCAGGCGGAAGAGCCCAAGTACGCCCCTGATGTTGACACGCAACCGTCTACTACTCACGAGAAAGTCCGTCTGCTGTGGTCATCGTCACCATGGCAACGAAGCGTCTTCTGACTATACGCACGCGCGAACACCGGCAACAGCCGACGCCATTTACCGAATTAAAATCTCGAAGGAGCACGAGCGAACGGCTGGATATCATTGTTATTCGCAGGTGCTCCTTCACGCGCTTTATAATACGTCGGATTGCCGGAATGCGTCGAAAAGACGATGGCACGCGATGCACAATTTCGGAGTCGTATATTGGCTCAAGGAATGGTGCAAACGAAAGAAGTCGCGTGGTCGACTTAGAGGTCACCGAACCTCTGTCTTGCAAAAGGTCGATTCACGCATGCATCGCAGCTCTAGCTTAACACAGGGATGTCCAGGTTGGACATTTACATATACGTTTTAAAAGATCACGGAAGTAAAGTATTGGTGTCTGATTGGTGGAGCCAATTGCCCTTACCAATCAGACGCCCTAGCGTCACTTCCATGACCTTTTAAAGCATGAATCTAAATGTCCAACCTAGTCAAACCTTGTCGGCATTATCACAGCACCGGACCCACTGGGGGACGGGGCTTTGGGCCAGAGCCGAGCGGGAGGAGGTCCCAATTTTTTTTCTGTCCCGACTCTTTCCAGCTGTGCTAGTTAGCCTACTGGAAAAAAATTAAATGAATTTATTTCTGAGATGTTTATTGGACAGATTTTTCATATAAGAACTTATTGGGTATTTCATATCAGTTTCATATGTCGCATATAAGTTTCAGCTAGGTTAGGTGGCGCTAGGTACCGTCAAATTCATATGATACAAGAATATTTTTGTTTGCTCATGCCTCCATCACTTCGGGCACCTTTATTATACACACATGTAGATACATTACGCATACCACTAGCATCACCTGAACATATTGACTGAGCGCATACACATACACGGCACAACAAACATAAATACAACAGCACACCCAATAAATACAACAGCACTTCCAATAACTACTTCCGAGCTCTGCGTTTCTGCCTTTTATACTGGTCGTTTTGAAGTTACGGATTTTCTCGGTGACGACCTATGCAATAAATAATATTCCCAAGATGTTGATCTGTATTCAGTAATGTCCTACCTCTGAGAGTATTTTGAACGGCTCAGGGGATGAATCTATTAGTAGAAATTAAACGATGATGCCGTAATTATTTGAAAGCCAATAAAACAAGCCGCTCCACTGCGGTTCCAAGTCACGTGTTTGCTTACCCGCACGGCACGTCTTATAGTGAAAAAGATTATATGAACATATTTCTGATATGTTTATTGGACAAGTTTTCATATCATAACTTATATGCGCATATCAGTTCTTATATGGCGCATATCAGTTCTTGAATATTTCATATCAGTTTCCTATATTGCATATCAGTTTTTGGATATTTCATATCAGTTTCATATGTCGCATATCAGTTTTTGGATATTTCATATCAGTTCTTATATAGATTCATTTAATTTGTTTCAGTAGGGTAGTTGTGCATCATTCAATTTTCCCTAGATAATTTCCACCAATTTTCTAATCGCCTCTTTGGGACTGTAATCACTTTCTCTTCCATCCTTCCATCGTCGCCAGCGAAATCCAGGGCTCCGGCCAAATCCGTTACCCCTTCAGGGTGGTCAGGGCGAAGCCCCGTGCAATTCAAGACCAAGTGGTCTAGTGTCTCGCTCTGATTATGGCAGGCGAAACGTAATGTGTCTGTCTCCTGAAATCGAGCCCTATACGTTTTCGTCCCCAAAAGCTACCGTTCTCGCTTTAAAGAGTAAAAAAGTTCGTAGTGAATTGTCAAACATATTCCTTTTTTATGTCCTGATTTTGTGACCTTACATTGTTAGGGCTGATTTTTCCTGCATTCTTTCCTCATACATTCTCGTTTCTGCCTCTTTCACTCCCTTTTCCACTGAAGTAGTGTGCTCAGCCCCATCACTAGTGTGTAGGTATTTAAATGTAAGCTTGCGAGTTCGGTTTGTCCATTTTGTATCTAAACTTTTTATGAATAAATACTTGAACACGTACCGTGTCCACCGCGTATCATCCACTTCGGTCAACCTCTGCTTCAAATTTCAACTTACTAATTGCCTTCCTGCTCTCAAAAGACCACCGTCCCATGTCCCCATGTGCTCCCTCATTTGATGTCTTTCCATGTGCTCCCAGTGCGTCGGCCTACGCCTCTTTGTCGAACTTCCAATCCTGTTTGAACCACTAATTTCATGCACAGTACCCATCGCCAAACTACAGTCCTGGTACGATCACTCCTTTTCGTATACCTCTAATCACTTCAAATCTATTGTAGTTTCATAGTGCCTTGAGGTTTGTAATAGATGCCTTTTTCCCTCTCTTCTAATTATATTCTCCTAATGTTCCTCTAGATATTTCCTTCCCTCAGTGAGCCAGACTCCCATACACTTGTACTTTTCTACATGGTCTATTACAATGTCTTGTACCCTCAGGGGTTCCCTCTTTTCGTCGTTAAACACCATTACTCAAGACTTGTCACTACTAGAACTCATGCCCAAGGTTTCTCCTTCCTTTCCGTATATTCCAGCTAGTTCCTGTAAAGCATCCTGGTTATCTGCCATGTGTACTATGTAATCCGCATACAACAGTCCTGGGGCCCTAATCTGGACACTCGGCGAGAAAGTCGGCGAGAAATCCGGCGGCTATGATTGGCCGGCGCCAAGGTCAAGTGCGAAGTCGGCCAATCATGGCCGCCAGATTTATCGCCGACCTTTTCGCCAAGTGTCCAGATTAGGGCGCCTGGTATCACCTGTACTACATTTCTCCCTCCTTCCAAATAACTAGGGCTCCGTGTTATCGGATAAATTCGAAAAACTCCGAAAAACACCCGCCGGTAAAATTTTCGTCAATTCGGAATTTATCCGATAAACTCCGAATTGTTATGTGCGACAAGGGACGCGACATATATTGCACCTATTTTTCGTTGAGTTTTGACAGCTTGTTTTCAACTTCCGCGCCTGCATTTGATAGCCTAATTTGAGTTGCGCTTTTGTCGAATTCTGCTTAAAAGTGTCGAAAGAGTCGAACCCGGACGAACTCAAACCACGACAGGATCGCGACAGTCTAGTGACTCCATTAAATAGACTAAGTACCCTAATTACGACGAACGCATTGGCACTGCTCAGTTTTATTTGTCTTCTGATGCACTCTCCCCCGAGCAGTGTGAGCTGACATACTCGATCTTCCATTTTTCTACGCCTGTTGTCCCCACCAGCTTCGATGTGGCTCAATTTGTTAAAGTGTTCGTAAACTCGAACATAAACTTCGCGTTCCAGCCGATAGTATATGAGCGAAATGCTTTTTAAACAACTGCAAGTTACGCCAGAGAAGCATTGAAGCTTGAACGATTTGGTGACGCACACTGTTAAAAGACGCCCAGCGCAAGTGGACAAGACGAATAGAAAGGAACCCACCACAGCATTGTGGAACGTGGGCTCCTTTCTGTTTGTATCTCGTTCTTTTGCGCAGTAGGGCTTTTATCAATTAGAAATGGAGATTTTCTGCGGCTCATACCATCAGCGATAGCCGACTTGTATCAAACTAAAAAAAAAGGATTACTCAACAAAAAATATTAACTGAGTTGTGTACTAAATACACAAGCCTGAAAACTATTTTTGGTACAGTATTAATACCCGGGTAAATTTGAAATATATTTGAGTACAGTGCTAAATACTCAAGTTTGAAAACTACTTTTGTAGAGTACTATATACTCGAGTCTGAAAAGTACTTGAGTACAGTACTAAATACTCAGGTTTGAGAAGCATTTCGAATAGAGTACTAAGTTCTAAAGTCTGAGAAGCATTTGGGTACAGCAATAAATACTGGCGTCTGAAAACTGCTTCAGTACAGTACCTGAAAGCTCAAGTCTGAGAAGCATTTGAGTACAGTATCAAATGTCAAAAAGGGAACTCTTTAGTCGCAAGTTACGATTTATTTACAATTCAGTCGAATAACCAACTATACACAGTGAGCGAATATGAAACCACCGTTACCAGAAAGCCTTACTTGCTCAGAAAACACTCGTTTCTTGAAACTTGTGTCTTTGCGCCTCTCCGCACAAGAGCGGGACTAAGACGCAAAGCGCGTATCCAAAACAATAGAAGTTTGTTCGTCCACTTAAGAAAGGGCGGAATGAAACTTGCGAGTAATTTAAGATGCGAATATCTAAATTACCCGAGGAAAGTACCGGGTGTTTGGGACAAAAGACACCCGTGTTTTTCCCAGTTCACAAATAAACTGCGTATTGCCGAACGCTCGTTCCTTTCCCAGGTGTAGCAATAGCGGTAGGGGATCAGTTGCTAAAGCTTCAGAACTTACCGCTCTCTTATTCTTAAAGTTATAAGCGATTTTCTGATACTTTCAATGAGAAAATTGAGCGCGCTTCCTGTAGCCTCCGCCATCCATCGCCGTCTGTTTGTGGGCTCTGTCGGTCGCCCTTTCTTCGTAAAATATTTTCAAAAATCGCATAAAAAACAGATTGGCTTCTGATTTTAACTGCTAGTCCTAGATTTGGACGGAAACAGCGTCCGTCGATGCGGAGTTTATTTTTGTGGCGAAAAAAAAAACAGCGAGGGTCGCTTTTCTCGCAAACACCCTTTATTTGCTACAGTACTAACACTGACGTTTGGAAATCTTTGTAAGATACCTTCCCAGAAGTATTTAAGAAAGAGTAACTTGTCTACGATATTTTTGTAAAGTACAAGTCTGTGCCAGTGGCGCACGCAGACTTGTAGGTAATGTGTTAAAAGGAACCTTGGACCCGGTAACATTTTTCGGTACTAAAGTAACAACCTTGTTACTTTTTAAGAGACTGGAACGAGTAGCGTATTTTTGCCACTTTGTGATGAAGGAAGGAGCAAAGGTATTTAGTAGCGGTGCTCGAATATTTACGATCATAATTCGAAACAAATAAGGATTGTCCGAATAATTCGATTCGACTTTCGAATTACTTGTATTTAATTTTTCGAATAATTCCATACATCGACTGTCAGTAACACTGGCAAACATTTGGAAGTATTAAATAAACGTTTTAATATGGTGAAATAGTCTTCGAATGACTGTTTTGGGTCTAAATCAAGTCTACTCTTAGAAGCTTTAGATAGCTAACCATTTCGACGGAAAGTAGTTTCTGGTGTTCCTTCGTCAAACGAAACAGTCATGTTCCCAGCTTCTGGGATACGCTCGAGGGAAGCCCGTAATCCGCGTACGTCGCAATTCCTAATATAAAGATGTTTAGTCGCCTGCAGTCAGCTCCGCATACCATAAGCCCATTCTTGGTACTTAAATGTATATTATGCCAAATTATCACCAAAATCGCAGCCATATTTGAACCTACCGCTTCGTCTAGCCCGTCACTCCCCGCAAGTCGATTGAGGCCCTAGGGCTAGGTGGCGTAAGTCGTCACCTGATTCAAACGGCTCAGCCATATCCGTCCATTTATCACGCACACTGCATATTCACATGTGGATGAGTGGATGCATTATTCAAATACAATTTTTGGTGTTCAATTTCGATTCGATATTCGTGTTTTCTCTTCGGACACCTCTAGTATGTAGTTCCTTCAGGAGGGAAACGTGTACAACACAGTGACCCAGTCCAGATCGCTCCTGTAATTTTCACAACGAGAAAACTCTAGATAGACCATAAAATTATGAGAATAATGTACGTCAGTACGGTCACCGCCATCTCCGAATGAACGGCGTTAAAAAGGGAGAGTTAGTAACGACGAAAAAATATTAAAAGCGGCTACTGTTTCATAAGAACGACACAAAGTAACGAGAAAATCACGCGCTGCTTTCAAGCAGAGCTAACACATTCCTTTTGAATCGCAGAAACGGGTCACATACTTAGACTCGTTGTCATATCAAGCAAAAATAAATGGAAGTTTTGCATATTAGTCATGCTCTGCACAAAGGTGCTATTACATGGTTTGTTTGTCCGACGAAAAAACTCTATGTTTTTTGGCTCTAGACACCCGTACGCCTCGATAAAATAACGGGAAGCTACTCCAAAATTCGCCCAGAAATATATTAATTTACCACATAAAGGAGTAAATCAGTAATGCTCCGCGAGAAGCAGGACTGCATTACTGCGGTTCTTGAGGCGAAGACGAGTTTAATAGTTACTTCTTGAGCGAATAAGGAGTAACGATATTTAGGTGCGGTATCTGAGTAAGGTGTATACATGTCTGAGTGGATACCTGACCGCTAGCACTGGCACTGACAAGCGGCCCTCGCGGTCCCTTGGGCCTCGTGCGCAGGTGAACCAGCTGGGCGGCGTGTTCGTCAACGGTCGTCCTCTTCCCAACGGCGTGCGCCTGCGCATCGTGGAGCTGGCCCAGCTCGGGGTGCGCCCGTGCGACATCTCCAGGCAGCTGCGCGTCTCCCACGGCTGCGTGTCCAAGATCCTGGCCCGGTTCCACGAGACCGGATCCATCCTGCCCGGCGCCATCGGCGGGAGCAAGCCCAGGGTCACCACGCCCAAGGCGAGCACATCCCCCGCTAACTTGTCGCTTGTAGAAGAGGATCGGTGGCCGATTGTGTTAGCGCACCGCAGGCTCAGAGAACACGCGGAGCCAAAGCTCGCGCTGCAGAACCCCGGGATACTGGGCTCAATCTCCACCTTCTCTCGTTTCGATATGAATGGGCATTGTATGGCGGCGAGCGACCGTGTTCACAATACTGCGCGGTGCACACGTGCAGCCGCAGTCAGGCTAACACATCATACACAAGACAGTGTACAGACACTTCCTGATAAGTGTCTCTTCCTTTTATGACGCCCCATTGGTCATACAAACATCGTCTGCAGACATGTTCGAAGAATGCTCATGAATGAAGCACACATGCTTTGAACGTGCAACAGATATTTTTGTCGTCATGTCTGCAGTGTGTCTTTTGTCTGATGTATGAACAGTGCAGCGGCGGTACTGCGCTGGCTCGAGTTTCTCATCTACAGCCTGAACCATGTGCCCTGTGGTGCCACGAGGCAGGCCACCCTTACGCTGTCTTAACACGAAAGTCGATTATTTTTGCCACGCGTTGCGTCGCTACGACATGCTGGTGAAGCACTCGGGGCTGTGCAACTGCGTCAAGCCCGATACTCAGTGGTGACGGGTCTCGGCTGCGGCTGCGCCGCCAAGTGTTATCAAAGACAGAAAGCTCGACCTGGATCTATCGCCTTCCTAACCTCTCAATGACTGCTAGCGCCGAGATGTTTCAGTGGCGCCCTATTACGGTTTCCAACCGGTATTTTCCTCGCCGTGACGCCACGAGTTGTGCAATCTTGACTATCGTGAGTCGCGAACTACGAGTTCGATGGCCTGTGTAAAAATGCCGATATAAGTTCGGAGTCACCACATTCTTAAACAGACATCGATGAAAGAAAAATTCATCCAGATAAAGACGTCACAGTGAGCGTTTGGCCACTCGCGAATTGCAACCACAGCGACGCTTTTGGTCGCGCACGTCGCTAATAGTGAGGTCACGAACATTGGCCGAACCCGAGGTTCGACTGGTTCGGCAAACTTTCAAACTTTTGGCAAAATTCGACCAAGTTCGACGGTCTCACAGTACTTCCTAAGTTCAACGCGAAAGTTTGAAATTTCTGAATACAAAAATATGAAGGGCTTGTAAGGAATTACGCTTCTAAGGAATATTAGTCCATGTTTTCACCATATGAAAGCATACTTGTCAACTTTTAACCCCTGTCTCCGCCAAGTGGCCTTAGCTCGTTCCACGCATACGCGTACTAGTCAAAGTTCAGTCGAACGTCTGTTAAACATCGTGTCAAAAGTTCGAAAAAGTCAACCCTGATGGAACTCGAGTCTCAACAGGCTCGCAACATCCGTAGTCGTAACCACGATGTGACATATTTTTTTTTTTATTTCTATTCGATTCATGCTACACTGAAGTATAAGAAAGATCTATAGTTTGCAAAGTAAAAATATGTGGGGTTGTTAGTAAACGCTCTTTTGAGGATGGTATCGTAACTGGACGCGCCTTATGACATGTCTCATCCGGGAATGTTTAAGAACATGTGTGTGAGTGTCCCTCTAAAATCCTGTCCATGTACCTCACTAGTAGGACTGATTGAATGGAGCTTATTTGAGATTAATAAGGGTCATGGTCCAAGACTCCTGCTAGGAAAGATATAAAAATTTCAACAACCGCGACACCGAGAACCGAGTTTAGAGAGCGCGAGAGAAGCCCGCGACGACGCGTCCAGTCGCTGCTCTCGAAGACGCATGAAACGCCCTCCTCTAGTGTTTCACAAAACCGGTTCGAAGGCAAGAAGACAGTCTTCTCGCAGACATTTCCGGAATCTTTATATACTCACAGTGTTCTTGTACAAATCTTGGTACAACAACTCCGCAGACTTCTCTACAGCTATGGATTCATCTTCCATTCATGTCAAATTCCTCGTTTTTCTTTGACTACTCACTTTGCCAACACCTGCTGTAAGACAAGGCCGTAGTGTTCTATTTTCCACGTCACCCAGCGCAGGTGATAGCGCAACACAGGTTGCTGCGTCAACGTTCGGCTGGGACGTTAACTTCTTCAGCGTCCCAACGAATGACGCAGCACTCGTGTCCGAAAGGTGACGTCAAAACTTCAAAGGCCTTGTTATCCAGAAGGAGATGTTGGCCTTGCCCTAATCATCGCCTGCCATAAGTTACCCAGGGGCAGCGTTACCAGCTGGGAAAGGGGTCGTGACACCAAGCTTCCATCGAAATTTCACCAAATTTTACCAAATAATAAAATTGAAAAAAAAAAACGCACAGATAAGATAAAACATTCGTATCCGGAACACGTGTTCTAGGAACAACCTAGGTTAACCCCATCAGTTTCAGACTTCAGGTACATGCGCGCATTTCTCAAGGTGTTAAACAGGATCTATCTACCGTGAAATGAACGGGACCAGCAGAGCGCGTGTCGCCATGCTCGTTGCAATGTCCGTCAAAACAGAAACAAAAAACAATTTTTGCGCATAGTTATTGCACTGCGGACAATAGCTTTTTTTTTTGGAAGATTTCGTTTTTGGAGACAAAAAATATATTTTTTGACATTGAAACATGTACGTGTTTTATAAAGTATTAAAAGAAACATCACGTGTACTTTCTGGCGGATTGATTTGCTATATTTCTCGATCAGGCCTTTTCAAGCTGTGGCTGTACGGCTCTACATGAGTCGAGCGGCCGCTTGTGCCACCGAGCGATGGCTACTTTATTGCGGCGCCTGTAGCGCTTTCAGCTGTTTGGCGTCTAGAGGCAGTGCTCCCCAGATTTCACCAGATTTTTTTTTGGTATTAAAGCTTGGGTTTCGGCTAGTTGGTCCATTACTGAATAATAGGTTGAAAAGCGTGAACAAACGGGGACAATGAAGAACCTCAGACGACACGACAGGCGCTTCTTTTTCGAAGCGCCTGTCCTGTCGTCTGTGTGTCTTCATTGTTCTCGTTTGTGCACGCTTTTTCATCTTTTGTCCAGTTTTGTTCTCATGTTACGGTTCGCTAACCAGGACACCAAGGGCTCAAGCATTTAACCAGATTTTCAAAATATGATAACGAATTTCACCGCCCGGCCACACCACCCACGTGCGCTAAAGACCAACGTTAACGGCCATGTTTAAAAAATTCACGCATAGAAAAGCACAAAAATCTACGTGGTCTTTGATCAGCTTAATGGCCCCGTCGTCCTTAGCCGGGTTGTGATGTCATAACGAGCTCTACTATGAGGAAAATCTTTTATTATTTATTTGCCTATGTATTTTTGTGTCAGGCCACAGATACATTCAAGTTTGGAGGAAGGAATTCAAAACCACAAGAGACAGCATATACAATTTGTGTACAACAGGGGACTGATAGAAAGGAATATTTGCACCAATCTGAGCGCAGTCAACGATTGACGTAATCGATAAAGATATTTCACTCATTGGAAGTAGCCGTGGTAAGAAAATGATCGCATTAACATCGTTACATCTGCCACGGTGAGACCGATGTGTCGATGATCGGGACCTCGGTAAAGCCCAAGGCCAATTTTGTTCTCGGCATGGACTCAAATAACGGCACTTGAGTCCTAACCGCTGACGTCCACTCCGGAAGTGCACTATGAAAAGAATGCACGATTCCGAACCCTCTCCTCAAGATTTTTATCGAGAGACGCGAAAAGGGTTGTGTTCCTGCACGACAGTTCTGAATATAAAAAAAACAAAATGTGTTTGAAGGAGCTGGGGTTCATCTTTCTTTCTCTCTCATTGTTCCTTTCTTCGGCACCAGTTTTATTTTTTTAGTGCGAAACGCGAACATGTGACACAACCATTGACAACCGGGAGAGCATTCTAGAAAACAAAATGATCCCGAGTAAAGCTTTTGGAAGGTGTGATAATGGTATTCATGCGCTAGAAATCTCAAGAAAAAAACATCTGGCTGTTGCAATGCCTCTTCCTATTTCTTTTGTCTTTTTATTTCTCGTAGCCGCTTTGGGCCTTTTGCGCCACGCTCCGTCAGTGCCCTTTGAAGCTGCTAACGTACTTTGAAGCACGAACAGTAGAAGATCAGTCTCTGTTTCTACTTCCTTGCATGCGTGACGCGGCAGCAACCGCTGAAACCGCCCTTTGCCTTTGCTCTACATTTTCGAAAAACTTTTCACACAGACGGAAACATTTTCTTTCCCACTAGTTTCATGATTCTCACAAAAACCGGGAATGGATATTTGAGCGAGTTGGTAAGAGTTCATAGTGAAAAACAGCTCGACTGGGACGAGGACGCAGATGATCCTTCGTTCTTTTCTAAAATTATTTTGAAAGATTCTTAGAAATCTAAAAAAAATCTTTCAAAGATTTCTAAGATTTTTTTTCTAACAAGATTGGAAGAAAAAAAAGTTTGAAGATTATGTCGTGCCCGGGCCTGCGCGATCATCAGCGTAGATTCGGTGTTTCTGTTTTACTAAGATTTCAGCTGCTAGTCAGCACTTGGCCACTGTTTCTCACTTTCCTTCATCCCAGTCGCGCTGTTTTTCGTCTTGAAGACCGGGAAACAAAGAATGTGTGGCGAACGAGCTGGGCAGCCTAACCTAACCTAACCTAACCTAACCTAACCTAACCTAACCTAACCTAACCTAACCTAACCTCTAACCTAACCTAACCTAACCTAACCTGACGTCACGAGGTCCCATTACTGTGGCTTCGCACGCCACCAAGGTGTCAGGTGACGTAGCGGTGTCACATGCCATTATGTCGCGTGACGTCACAGTCCTTCGTGACGGTTCTTCGTGAAGGTTCTTCGTGACGGTTCTTTATGTTGGACAAAGAATTCGGCTGGTAAAACACGTTCTGCGTTAAAATGCCTAGACGTTTATCCGTGTACGCGGAATCTGATATTCCGCAGGCGAGAGCTACCGCCCATGCTCGGAACGGGTTTCCTGCGCCAGTATGTAGACGAAGATGGCGGCGCGCAGAAGGCGACTATTGGAACGGTTCTATATCCAGCTTCGCATTCCGATGACAGCGTGTCTCGCGCCGTGGGGTTCACCGGACTCTTCGCCGTTCCGCGACGACCGCAGGCGCTGGCCTCGCGGTTTCAGCCCCCGGGGACCCTCTTCGCCGCGCCGGGAGTTTCCACGGCTCAACGGTTGGCCGCGGAACTTCTTCGAAAAGCGTCGCGGCCCCGCAGAGAAAATAAACGGCGTCGACTGCTTCCGCGAACGCAGTCCAGTGCACTGGGCCGAGACCGAATCCTCGGCCCGCGAGGCGAACCCCCAACGGACACCCTACTTGACGGCGCATTGGCGAAACGTTCACGGGGCAGGCTTCTTCTGCTTGCTGCATGCGTATTTTGCGGAAGAGCCAGTAACGGTCTGGAGTGTAGCTACGCGTGTCTGGGTGCTGATGTCGATATCCCGGACGTGGCTTTCCTTCTTGTGCGCGTATGTAGTCCCTGATAGAGAGAGAACGGCGCGTCTTAAGAACGCCCGTCCTCCAGCGCTCGCTCTCCGGTCCTTGCGCCGTGCTGATATGCCATGGCGTCGTCGAATGTAGGAAGCTGGAACGACTCAAGTTCCTCCTTCTCCTCTCCACAATGACTTTCGTCACTTTGTGACGACAACAAACAGTGTTTTCTCTGTTCACGAAACGCGCGGATAGCAGCAGTGTGCAGAGCGGGCAAAACCTATAGCTACGTATTCAGTCGGCTCCATCAGTTCGACCGACGCTTCTGATAATCTGTAGCCTTCTATGCTAGACTTGCCCGAAACCGGAAATGCGGAAATACGAAACCTGAAAGTTTTTATGAGTGTCATATTGGTGACTCTTTGAACATATGCCACTGCCATCCTTTTCGTTGAGTGTTCGATTGTTTTTGTGCACATATTTCGTTATGCTCAATGTGCAAGAAATCCTTTTTGCCTGATTTTTTCTCCAATATGATTGCATCGCCCCCTAATGCAATTCACCACAAGGGAGTTTTAAGGTATATAAAAAAAAATTACATATGAAATCACACGAGCGAATATGCTATCTGTAGTTACTCCTTTATTTTAGGCATGTGACCGCGGAGTTGGCGATTATATGCGAGTGTTTTCATCTCATTTCAGGCACGGTTTTGAGGTCTCATTTTTCATTTTAACTAAAGTACATAGGTTTTGGAAGCATTCTTGAAATGAAAGACAGTGCAAACGGCAAGTTTGGCGGAGTTTTTTCACCCCAAGTTATTTACTCCTGAAATGGTCGAGGCAAAAATTAACCACCTGTCGGAGATCGCATGTTTGACTTTTTGCTGTTTTCTCACTTCTCTAAAGTAAAACGCAAGGACTCTTCTGTAGCACTCTTCAAAAGGAAATGAAAAAAAAAAAATTATATATTGAAATAATTAGAAAAAAACACAACAACAACCTGTATTCCTTTTATGATTTTTGCCAAAATATGACAAGTTCGTATGTATGACCTGTGTAAGATTTTTCAATAATCTCTACATTACCAGAAAACTCCAATCTAGCTATTTTCAATGAATACACATACAATGATATATGTACAAAATAAAATTGGTTACATACATTTGAACGAATGAATATTTCAAACATCTAGAATGTTCAGAGTCTATTTTCTCAAAACCCTATATTTTATTTGCTTTATTATTAGTAGTAGTAATCTGTAAAAGGGGTTTATTAAAAATATAAATATTATATATAGTATTTTGATTGTTTGATCGCAATTAAAGCTTCAATCACGTCAGATGTGCCCTGTAAAAGGGCAAGCTTTGTTGGGGAGTAAAATACTTTGCACTCCGCATTACGCGCAATGTCACTTATTTTTAAGCTTAGACATGTTAATTAAGGTATTAGTATTCTGTAACTACCTGTACCACGCCACAATGTTGGCTAGAAAAGCACCTGTGTGAGGAAATTATTCAAACTTCAATTTTGGTCATACAAGCAAACTATTATATTTTCTGTTTATATTTTATGATACACCCCAATCATACTTTAATAATATTTTAAAAATATTTTATATATAAAATTGGTTTTAAATTTAGTGAATTTTCAAAACATTCGTTCATTCAAAGGTATGATAAATATTTCATAGGAATCATACTAAATTTGTATACAATAAAAATATAAAAATTTGAGTTTTCCGGTGATATCAAGGTCAATAAAATATCTTAAGTAGATCACGCTTAAAAATTGCCAAACTTTGCCAAAAATTATCAACGGATCACGTAGTTCGATCTAATACAGGGAGGTCGGCTTGAACGTTACTACAAACAAAAGGAGAGGGAACGAACATATACACCCTCTCTGTGTTTGTCCAGTGCTCAAGCTGCTTCATAATGTGCCAACGAGCGAAACTTAAACCTGTTACACATTTCGACATTTTTAAAAATTACTTTAAAAATGGTATTTTTTTTTAATCCCGTCAGCGTAATAAATCCATTTTGAAAATCTCACAGAAGAGTCATAGTGCAGTATTTCGAGAATTAACAACATGCGATTCCTGAATTGTGGACGAAAACATGTTGCGTCCCTTTGAGGTGTTTTGGCAAAGTTTGCCAAGTTTTGAAGTGTTACTTATTTAAGATATCTTAATGACCTTGATATTACTGGAAAGTATACAATTTAGTCTTCTTATTAAATAAAGTGCAATATGTGTTTAAAATAAAATATGTTACACACATTTGTGTAAACGAATTTAAAAAAAAAATCTAACAAATTTCAAATTGATTAAAAAAAAATCTAAATTTTTTTGTTTCGTGTTTTTTTAGGAGCAAGCTTGTGGTGTATCAGACGATATAAACAGAAAATATTGCATTTTGTTTGTATGACCGTGATGAAAGCTTGAATTTTATCCGTTGTTTTCATTTGACTGCGTCCTTGCTTAGGTGCTATTATGGTTATTATTGTGACGTGGTATAGCTAGTTACCTCATAATAATAATTTACCTAAGGTGTAAGCTCAAAAATAAGTGAAACTGGTGATAATGCGTTTTTTTACTCCGCGACAAAGCTTGCCGTTTAACGAGGTACATGAGAAAAATCAAGCCTCAGTGGCGGTCATATAAACAAAACACTATGCATTATATTATATTTTCTAATATACCACCGTTATACCTTGCTCATAAAAACAAAAAATTGGCTTAAAAATGTTTAAGAACTTGCGCAATTTTTTAAACATTCGTTCATTCAAATGTATGTAAAGCATATTATTTTGAACATACACAATTGCATTTGCATTGAAAGGAGCTAAATTTGAGCATTCGAGGGATGTCAAGGTCATTAAAATATTATAGTTTTGTCACACGTAAGAACTTGTCAAACTTCATCAAAAGTAATTGAGAACGCAGTTCGACATTATTTTTCAATTATTCAGAAATATAAAAAAAATAATATTCTTTAAGTGCAATGAAAGCTATTTTGAGCGTGTCATAAAATAATCCTAGGACTTCATTTTTAGATGCGATAAAATAGCGAGCGGTCAAACATGCGATCCTCGACAAGTGGGGAAACATCAGTTTTCACCTCGGACGACGTTGCAAGCCTCAAGAAGTGCGTTCAGCGAACTTTTTGACGATCCAAAATGGTGGGCACTTTCACCCGTTTTCATCCGAAACCAGTTTACCAGTCTTTGCTAGATTATTTGCCGGCAAACAGATTTCGCTGGAATTTCACCGGCATTGGGTTTCCAGATTTCGCTGGAAAGTCACCGGCAGCCACTTTCGTTTACCAGAAGACCCGGTTTTCAAAAGCTAGAAATCTTACCCGGAACGGGTGACTCGCTTCCCTGTTTACCGAACTTCACTCGAAGCCGACGCGAGGGGAGGGAGAAGCCGAGACGAGCCGGGGACTGGGTGTGTAATTATGGTGTCTCGCACCAAGGACGAGTACCCACGCACCTTCTCTCCCTCGCATTGGGTTCGGAGGGAAAATGCGAAAGGGTCGTTTTGCTGACTTTTTTTTTTTTTTTTTTTTTGTAGAAGACCGGTTTCTTTGTCCGTCAACGAGCAACGGCCGGCCAGGAACGAACGCTCAGTCTCGGCTTCTCGTTCCATGTGTGCGACCTGTATCTTCCGAAGCAGCTGGGTGTGCAGATGAAAAGAAAATATTTTTCAGTGACCTGTTTCTTACGCCTCTTTGTCCGTCCGGCTTCAGAAGCATCCAGCGAGCGAAAAAGACTGTGCCCAAGATTTCTCAACGTCGGCGGATGTTCGTTCCGCGCGATCGTGGTTTTCATTAAGCGTGCAACTGACGCCTGGTGCACCCGCGGCGACGGCATCAGGGACGACATCGTGAGTGTGCCCGGGATTTCTCAACGGCGGCGGATGCTCGTTCCGTGCGGTCGTGGTTTTCGCTAAGCGTGCTACTGACAGTGTGTATGTGTCCGCCTGGTGCACCCGCGGCGACGACATCAGGGACGACATCGTGATCTGTGCCCGTGATTTCTCAACGGCGGCGGATGTTCGTTCCGCGCGTTCGTGGTTTTCGCTAAACGTGCTACTGACAGTATACGTGTGTGTGTCCGTGTGGTGCACCTGCGCGGTTTTATTAGTTGAACTACCGTACGTCTAGGAATTTACCCAGCGGCATTGTGAGTACCTTGAAAAATATCTTTTGCGACAAAGAACTCGGTTGTTCCTATTTGGTCTGATTGCTTTTGTCTACAGCTGTGCAAATTGTTTCACTGGTATCGACCCTGTTAAATAAATACATAGAACCTTCAGGTATATATGGAATAATCACTTCAATTGTTACCGAATCGTCCAGCATCTGGTAAACATACACCAACCAATGTTCACAGGCTTCCTTCAAGTGCCTTCCGTTGACGTCCGAAAAAAGAAAGAAAAAACACGGTAAATTCCGGCCAATCTGGTGATCTTCTGGTAAATTCTGGCTTTACTGGAAGTGAAAAAAGTCCCATAATCCAGTAAAATAGATTTTTACTGGAAATAAACTTCCGGCAAAAATCTGGTGACATTCTGGTACAAATCTGGTGACATTCCGGTAAAAATCCGGTAACATTCCTGTAAATCAACAGGTGACATTTCAGTAAAAAATCCGATGATATTCCGGTAAACTACGGCTTTACTGGAAGTGAAAACAGTCCCATAATCCAGTAAAATTAACTTTTACTGGAAATGACATTGCGGTAAAAAATATTTTTCAATAGGGTAAAATTTAGTCTTCTTATTAATGAAGTGAAATGTGTTTAAAATAAAATATGTTACACACATTTGTGTAAACGAATTTCAAAAAAAATCTTACAAATTTCAAACTGAATTAAAAAAAATCTAAATTTTTTTGTTTCGTGTTTTTTAGGAGCAAGCTTGTGGTGTATCAGACGATATAAACAGAAAATATTGCATTTTGTTTGTATGACCGTGATGAAAGCTTGAATCTTATCCGTTGTTTTCATTTGACTGCGTCCTTGCTTAGGTGCTATTATGGTTATTATTGTGACGTGGTATAGCTAGTTACCTCATAATAATAATTTACCTAAGATGTAAGCTCAAAAATAAGTGAAACTGGTGATAATGCGTTTTTTTTACTCCGCGACAAAGCTTGCCGTTTAACGAGGTACATGAGAAAAATCAAGCCTCAGTGGCGGTCATATAAACAAAACACTATGCATTATATTATATTTTCTAATATACCACCGTTATACCTTGCTAATAAAAACAAAAAATTGGCTTACAAATGTTTAAGAACTTGCGCAATTTTTTAAACATTCGTTCATTCAAATGTATGTAAAGCTTATTATTTTGAACATACACAATTGCATTTGCATTGAAAGGAGCTAAATTTGAGCATTCGAGGGATGTCAAGGTCATTAAAATATTATAGTTTTGTCACACGTAAGAACTTGTCAAACTTCATCAAAAGTAATTGAGAACGCAGTTCGACATTATTTTTCAATTATTCAGAAATATAAAAAAATAATATTCTTTAAGTGCAATGAAAGCTATTTTGAGCGTGTCATAAAATAATCCTAGGACTTCATTTTTAGATGCGATAAAATAGCGAGCGGTCAAACATGCGATCCTCGACAAGTGGGGAAACATCAGTTTTCACCTCGGACGCTTCGATGCTCAGTAACTTGAAAACAAAAAGATCCTTCAAGCTTTTTGTTTGCCCTTTCTTTCACTTCAAAAAGGCTCCAACACTTACATGTTTTTTGTTGTTTTTTTTCGAAGAAATTGCGCCGACTTTACATAACAAGATAAACAATTTAATCAACCGTTTCGTTTCTCTTGCGGGAAACATCATCAGTGAAACCTTCGCTCTTGTAGCAAGCATGCTACAAGAGCGAAGACGGAACTCGTAGACAACTGTTGGAAAACGGGTCACAGTTTCGACTTTGAGAATGCGTCCACTCTGGCGCGTGAACAAAGGTGGGGTCCACGCAAATTCGTGAAATCATGGTTCATCCGGAGTGACTCATCGGCCTGCAACTCCAACCGCGGCCCCCTCCCCGATGTGTACGCGGACTTGCTCAAATAGGACTGTTGAAGTTGTTTCGCTCATTCCTGCTTGAAGGTTTCACTGATGATGTTTCCCGCATGGGAAACGAAACGTTTGATTAAATTGCTTGAAGGTTTCACTGATGATGTTTCCCTCAAAACGTTTGATTAAATTATTTATCTTGTTATGTAAAGTCGGCGCAATTTCTTTGATCATCATGATTCCCGGCTTTTGGAATATTTTTGCATGTATTTTGTTTTTGTCAAAATAAAAAAAATTGACCCCAAAGCTTGTGCCTAAATTGAGATGAAAGCGCGCTTATAGATGTGGATGTGTGCCTGGTGATCAAAGTCCCGGGGGGAAAGCAATGATCCACTCGTTTGTCCGGTGGTCCCGGGTGGAACCGCCATTAGTCTAGGGTGCCTATCCAACACCACCTGGAGGGATCAAGGCCCGCGAAAATCCTCCCCTTCCTCCATGGAGCGTTATCAGAGTCGGATGGCGCCAATGGATCGAGTCTAATGGTGAATTCCACTCGCAGATTTGCAGCGCTCCAAAAGTGCCCCTTTCTGAACGCACACATCTATATACTCGCTAGATCTGGCTCAAATTGGTCATCTTCCGCTCGCAGATTTGTAGCAGCGCAAGATCTGTGGAGCGCTTCCGACCGCGCCGCCTGCCGCTCCGTCAACTTCGATAGATCTTCCGGAAGATCTTGGGAAGATCTGCCAAACATGCTCGGCCCGCGACCCGCATGCGCGTCGCGTGCCGAGCATGCTTGGTTTGGTCCGGTCGGTCGGTTGTTTACGCGGGAGGTGACGGCCAGTGCGTGCGGTGTGTGCATTGCGTCTCGCACGCTGTTACCTCGCATGATTCAGGGTGTGTAGAGGCAGGACTGCAGAGTGGCAAATCGTAAGCGCTGACGTCTGCGATCCCGAGAGGAAGAACGAGACAGAGCACGAAAGAAAATGCTGAAGAAGGAAGCAGACGCAAGGTTAGGCGTCTTCATTTTGTCACAACTGATTGTTTACCTTTGTACACTGCATGCCGACGGTATCTTATAGCGCAATAAAGCGAGAATAGACTAGGCAACGACCGTGCAAGTGATGCGAAAATGAGACTCCATCTTCCGCTCGTTGATCTGGAGCGGTTGCCACGGAGCGGTGTTTCTCCTCCCTCGCAGATTTTAGAAACCGATGTGGATCTACCAGTGGAATTCACCATAAGATGCGCCTAGACACGGTAGAACAAGTCCGCGAAATGCCGGACTTGTTTTACTACATTTATCGAGGTGATTAACGGTATAGTTTGTGTTAGTCTGTCTCGGTCTTGCTGTGGTGATGTTGATGATAATGACGATTATGGTGGTGGTGGTGATGACGATGACGATGTTAACGGGCAGGTGGTGGCTTCGATCCGGGAGCTGAAGCGCAAGGACCCGGGCATCTTCGCCTGGGAGATCCGCGACCGTCTGCTGGCCGAGGGCGTCTGCGACAAGGCAAACGTGCCGTCAGTCAGCAGCATCAGCCGCATCCTCCGGAACAAGATGGCGCCCTGCTCGCCCTCGCCCGTCGCCGCCACGCCGGGCAAGGTGCCCTGCGTCGAGGTCACCCACAGGACGACGCCCTCGGCTCCCAGGTAGGCAGATAGACGCGCACTTTGGAGTCACTCGACGTGGTCCCTGGGCTGTCCTGTGGACGAGTAGCGTGCCTAGAATGCACACTGCTTCGAACTGCTTGATCGGGGTGACGTGGTTTAAGGGCGTCGTTTGCAACACGAGCCGCGAGGAGACGAAGAAAGCATTGATCGCCTGCGAGCGTCTCGGGATGTCTCCCTGCTTTCCTTCGTGTTGATGGACAAAGAGCATTTTGGTGCGGGTCAAGATCAAAGAAACGATAAACACGTAGTACAAAAGAAACACAACCACATCAACTAGCAACGGACACATAACCATTCCAAAAAGCGAGTAAAAGATGGGGTTGTGTCGTTTTTGTCCTACACGTGGATTCTTTCTTTAATCTTCGTATTTCCCTTCGTGCCACGCGGCAACGAAACGCACGCGCATTCGCGACTGATCGGCGCAGGAGGCATCTGCCATTGAATTGCAACGCTCTTCCTGGTTCAAGTTGCTCCCTCTCTGAAATCTGGGCTCTGTATTGGGCAGTATTTGAGAGATTCAACCGTGACGCCCCTAGCGGCAAAGTTGACAACTAAACGCGTGGGGAGAACAACATGAATTTGTTGCTGTTTTTGACGCAGCGCTCAACTGACGTAACCGTACGTTGCGTGAGCGCTCGGTAGGGGCATGGGTTCAATCAGTGAAGCACAGATTTAACGCGAGTCCCTGTCGAATGCTAACGCGGCACTCGTATCAAATCTGTGGCTCACACTCGATCGAGGAAGATGACGGAAGGAATCCAGTCTACAGGGATTGTGTTGCGTAGACGCCGAGCTCTGTTGGAAACAAGCTGGACGAAGCGCCCTCCGCCCCCTTTCCCAGTCGGCTTGATGACGACATCTTTCCGGCTTTTGCCGGAAAGATGTCGTCATCAGGTCGACTGTATCGTGTGATACAGTCGAGTTGATCTGCTCACTAAAAGCAAATGGACAGTGCAGTTTGCCTCGTTTGCTTTGCCTTCTTCATTACGAAAACTTCAAATTTGCAGGCTGTTCTTTTAGGCTGTATATAGGCTAAGGGAACCTGCAATGCTATTTGGTTCGGCGCTATCTAGCGATTGAAGTAAGAAACATTGGGTATGGCTGGGAGTGGCGGCTGCATTGTTCAGACGTGAGCTATTACTCTTGAGGAGCCCTTAGCCTATTGTCTGAAGCAAGAAATACTGGGTAGGCCAGGAAGCCGTGTTCGCATAACATGCAAGTACGGCGGAAGCCGCGGCCTGGCGGGCCAATCGGAACGTGACTACGTATCACCGAATTGCTCCTTACTGCAAAGAAGTATCAGGCTTTTCGCTGCGTCATGCGCATGTATATGTGCGTTGCGCTCGTATACGTAGCGCATATTGAAGCCGTCGTGCACGCAATGTGGTACTTATCGTTCACCCTTTGCCCAGTTACAGCGAGCATCACTGTGGGCTCTGACTCTGCTGGCGCCGCCTGGCTGTTACTGGCTTGGTATTGATTTGTCTTAGCTGTGAAAGCGAGTGACTAATGCGGTGTGTGAGCTGGGTTATGCGGCCAGGGTGACATAATATGGGGGGCTCGTCGTCACGATTATAACGAACAATAAACGAAATTCCTTAATTATCTTTTTTAATTAGTGAAAAGTAAACATATAGTTGATTATAAATTTTCCGATTGGAATCGGAAACGACGAAGTCAGTAAACTTTGGAAAGAACTCGAGTGCGTTGGAAGCGCGGTAGTGCTCTAAAGTTACCAGTCGACTGATAGGTGCAAGCCTGGCGGTGATGGGAAAACACGAATAATAAGACACGGAAAAACGGCGCGGACGCGTTTTTGAACCGCTAGAGTCGCACTGGTTGCACGAGTGCTATATTTAGCGTACGACTGCACGTCCCGCGCCCTCCAAATATTTCTAAAGCCACCTGATAGTAGTGGATTTAGGTGACGCACAGGAAGTTTCTAATTCGCACCAGATGTTTACCTCTGCCAATTATTTATTTATTTAACAATACTGCAGGCCCGGCTAGGGCCCCGGCGGGGGTGGACGTATAATACATAGTACAGGACATAACAAAAAAAGGGAAACTTCAATACAATGAAACACCACTCCAGCACCAAAAAATAGCAGCTGTCAAGCTCGTAAAGCCCGTAGCTGTACAAGAAAGTCATCCGGCGATGAGCTGTCAACGATATCTTTAGGGAGTCCATTCCAGTCAGTTATTGTTCTTGGAAAAAATTAGTTTTCGAAAATGCTACTGTTACTGCGGTATGGTTCCACTAATCTACCGTGAACGAATCGCGTGTCTCCACGTAAAACAGATGTTAGGTGGGGGAAACGTCAACCTTCAGGCGTCCATGGTAAAGCAAGTATAACAACTTGAGTCTCAGGTGTTTTCGACGTACATGAAGATAATCTAATTGAAGTGTGTCTAACGTTTGTGAGGGACAGTCTAATCACCGGAGTTTGTTGCAAATAAATCTTGCTGCTAGTTTTTTGTATTTTTTGTCTAGACTTTCGGTGTTCCTGTGTGTGCATGGGTCCCGAAGCACGCACGCGTATACTAAATGTGGCCTTACTAATGCTCTATAAGTGCTAAGTTTAACAGAGGGCAAGGTTAACAGTAGCTTCGTGTGCACCTGGCGGTATATCTCACCTGCACAGACCGCATTCGTCTAGCTTTCACGGCCTTTCTAAATGCAGTTCGTAAAGCCTAAAAACACCCTGTACATGCCTTGCTCGTGTATAGACGTTTATTAGAGTAGAATCAGTCTTGCCTTACTGCAATTTCTTTACTTTTTTGGTAAAATTTATCCAAACATTCCTTGCACTTTTCAAATTATATGTTCCGACATTTTGAGTGTCATGTACGCCTCGTGCCTACGTGCTCCGACTTTACTTTTAATTTCTGTGATATACTTGAGATGGGGGTGGGCGAGGTGGGGGGCATCTCCTTTTTTTTTTTGTAATTTGCGGCCTATGGAAAGGTAAATTAAAAGTAGGCTTCCGCGTTTTCGGTTTCTATTTTTTCAAAATTCGGCGTACTTTTTTCAGTGTTTATTTTAAAATTCATTTTTTTTTTCGGCGAATATTTATGCCCACAAAAGTTTATCGGCTTTTTTCGGTGAATGTAAAATAAACACCAGCGGACACCGGATCTGATGATCCTTGTAGCTCTGATATTTGTGATCACTCGAAGAATAACGGCACCGATACATTAAAAAAAAAATCGACACTTCATTTGGCAAATGTGTGCAACTGTAAAACAAACAAGAAAAACACAGAAGTACAAACAATTCAGATATGAAGCCTATGCCCCAAAAAAACATTGAACTTTACCTTCTGTACATCAGGATTACGTGATCTTATTATAGTACACACACACATGTACTTTCCCAGGTGCTCCTCGTTGATACACGCTCATTCTTTCCTGTTAATATGACACTGAGCTTCGAGGATTCCCCCTCAACGCTAAGAGATCAAGCGCTGCCTGAGCCGAAATCGGCCAATCAACCAATTGTGAGCGCCAAAAGAGACACGGTGCGACGTTTCGAAGCACAACACAATATGAAGAGTTTGCATCGAGTCAGTCTTCCTCACAACGAGTTTGAAAACACGCTCGTACACGACGAAGTCATGGGGCATTTCGGACTTCACGTTCCGATCGATGATGCGCACATTAAACCGAAACGTCGTGATGGCACCCGTGTATCCCATACATTCGGACACGTTTCGATAGACACTGTCGTTCAACGTTTTCGCCACGGCTGTGCGCTACGACTGGAAGGTGAAAGTGACCTATTCCGGTTAAAACTGAATTTTAGAAAATGGATTCGACGTACGTTTATCGGTTTTTATCGGTTTAAATTGAAAATGCCAAACCTAAAAACTGACCTTTTTCGGTTAAAACCGAATTTCCGAAAATGAATTCGGTATACTTTTATCGGTTTTTATTAGTTTAAACCGAAAACTCCGAACCCTAATTAAAAGTAACGTCGTCACTTTTTAAAAGTAAAGGTAACGGTAACGAATTACGTTTTAGAGCGCAGCTCTTAGGCGTCCGTTTCCGGCTAGAGCGGCGTTGGCGTTGGCGTCGCCGTCGGCGTCGGCGTAACCGCGTGGTGCATTATAGGTAAATTTCCCCACTAAATTTAGCGGAAACATTTCCCCGCTAAATCTAGCGGAAAAAGTTCCCCGCTAAATCTAGCGAAAAAATTTCCCCACCAAATTTAGTGGAAAAATTTCCCTGCTAAATTTAGCAGAAAAGTTTCCCCGCTAAATCTAGCAGAAAACTTTCCCCGCGAAATCCAGTGAAAAAATTTCCCGGCTAAATCTAGCGGAAAAATGCCCTGCTATATATAGAGGAAAAGTTTCTCCGCTAAATCTAGCGGAAAAAATTTCCCGAGAAATTGAGCGGAAAAGTTTCCCCGCTAAATTTAACAAAAAATTTCCCCGTTAAATTTAGCGGAAAATTTTCCCCTATATGGGAGGCGAGCAGGAGAGGAGGAGGGGCATAGCCTTCTCTCCGTACCTTCCCCTCCTCCTCCTCAAAAGCTGCGCTCTAATTCGGCGTTACAGGGAGTTGTAAACGGCTTTCATTTTTTCAATCGGCCAATAAGTGCTCGGCGTCGTTCTGACGTCACTGCAACTCCTCCGCAAGAAGCAGACGACTTGCTCTTCGTATAGCATTGACTGCAGTTGGACGTGGAGTGAAATGGTGTTCAGCGATGCATTTTCTGCCCCATCTACGGGAGTTAGACGCGGGGCATTGGTCAGTGTTCGCGGCCGAAACTCGTGATGAATCAGTGAAAATTGCGAGTACCTTGGCCAGCCGAACGCTGACGCGCTGCACTCGTGCTCAATCTTTGCCCCATGTTGGAATACTGTATTGGGGATGCAGAAAATTTAGCAAAATGGCCTTGCTATCCGAGAGGTGTTGCTTCGTACCGGGAGGGTGTTTGTGCTCTTGCTCGAGACCAATTGGAAAATGATACATAAAAAGAAAATGTGTGCTGTTAACAAAAAAAACAACAACAACAAAAAAACGAATGCTGTTTAGGTCAAAAGTACCGTACTTCACCAAAACAAAAAATTGCATTGCAAAAAAAACAAAAACAAAAAAAACGAAGGCAAAAAAACAAAAGCGGTATTCTCTTGTCGTACTCGTGTCGTATTCATGTTGAAGAGCGCAGCTCTTAGGCGCCCGTTACCAGCGTGAGCGGCGACGCCGTCGGCGTAATTGCGCGGTGCATTATGGGACGGTGCCGAAACTTCACCGTGCCGAAACGTCACCGTGACTTCCAAGTTCCACCGTGACTTCACCGAAACGTCACCGTGACGTTTCGGCACCGCAGCGAGACGTCGCGTAACGGCGCGAGTTTTGCGCGTGAAGGAAGGAGGAGTAGGGGAGGAGGAGAGGGTACGGATGAGAAGAAGGGGCATACCCTCCCCTCAGTACCCTCCCCTCCTTCTCCTCAAGAACGCTCTAAATCGGCGTTACCGGAAGTTGTAAACGTCTTTCATTTTTTTTTTTGTTGCGGCAACTGTAACGCTAACCTGGCTACTTTTATCTGATAGTAAGCGTGACTGTAACGAATTACTTTTTGAATGTAGCTTTACAGAGACTGAGTTGAATAAATTATTGAGGAGGGGGAGAGTAACTTTGTGAAAACGTGAGAAGCAAAAGGCAATATGCAAATGTGGAATATATGAAAACATAATATACAATCTTACCACCACTTTCGGTCGCCTGGACGAAGGTCTGGATGTCGTCTGACAGCATGGCGCCGGTCGTGGTTAAGCCGCTGCCGCTCCTTCTGATGGAAATCGGACTTTATAATCTGGTCTTGGATCACCTGTCTAGGGGTCAGAAGGGCAGGAAGCAATGGGTCCTTGTCCTCAACCTACGCCCCATGAAGATCTCTACCGCACTCGCTCTTGCGTGCGGTAGGCGCGAGCAGTGAGAGATAGGTATCTTCCGCCTTTCTGAGTGTATTTTTGATTGTTTGGCTCATACGTTCGGCTTCTTCGTTGGCCTGAGGAAATGTGGGACTGCTTGTGACATGGCAGAACACAAACTCGTTTGCGAAGTCTGAGGAACTCTTTTGTGCATGCTGAGGGTCATTATGGTAAATAACTTTTTCTAGGATCCCATGCCGTGAAAAAATGCTTTTCAAGCAGTGAATCACAGCTTCCGCGGTAGTTGGGGAAAGTTCCATCAATTCCGGGTAACGAGATATGTAGTTCACTACCAAAACGTAGTGGCGATTCTGGAGCTCAAACAGGTCTTTTCCGACGAGTTGCCACGGACGGGTGGGAGTTGGAGTAAAAAGAAGAGGTTCAGCACGTTGCGTTCGAACTTCAAAGCATACGTCACGCTTCTCTATAGTTGAAGATAGTTGAGGACTAAGGCCGGGACACCACACAGACTTCCTTGCCAAGGACCTGCGCTTGGAGAGACCCAGATGTCCGTTGTGCAGGCGCTTCAAAACATCTTAGCGCAGTTCTTCGGGGGTGATCAGCCGCTTCCCCTTAAGCAGAAGCTCTTTACACCAGGTGATGGTGTCACGCTTCATGCAGAAAGCACCCAGTCCTGGTTGTGCAGAAAGCACTCAGCCATCCGGTTGTGCAGTATCGAAGCAGCAGCTGGCGGCAGGTTGGGTAGCGATGTTGAGCTTCCTTGACGTTCTGCAAGATCCCGGTGTGGTGACCTTGAAAGATGCCATGGTTAGATGCGGTGACCTCGTTGATTTTGAGGGCATCTGCTGGAGCAAACGACGTTGGGAGAGGAGCACGCGAGAGAGTGCCGGTTGTTTCGATCACCTTGCCAGGCACGTAGACTATCTTGAAGCGGAACCGCATAAAACGTATCCTGAAACGCTGGAGCCGCGGGGGAAGCATGTCTAGTGATGACTTGCCCAGCAACGTAACCAAGAATCGGTGGTCTGTTTGAAATGTGGCCTCCAAGCCCACGAAGTAGTCCGAGGACATTTTTGCTGCCCAGGTGAGCGCCAACGCCTTCTTTTCGATTTGTGCGTAATGTATCTCGGCTGGTATAATGACACGAGACGCAGAGGAGCCTTGTCTTTGATGGCCGTCTGATTGGACTTGCAACAACACTGCCCCAAGGCTAAAGGAAGAAGAGTCTGCAGAGAGCACGGTTTGCAGCTTTGGCCTGTCCTTGGCGAAACATGTGGCCGAGCAGATGAACTTCTTGGGAGCTTATAGCGACTGCTCTTGTGGTGGACCCAAAGTCCATGTAAAGCTCTTTGCAAGAGCGGTTCTCGCAAGGGTGCTGTGATAGTTGCAAGGTCAGGTCAGCTCAAGCAAGGTGGTTGGCCATACCAAGAATTCGTCGCATACCTGAGACATCTTTTGGTGCCTTAAAATCCCGGATCGATTGCAGTTTTTTCGGGTCAGGTGCGATCCCGTGCTCATCGATGATATGTCGGAGAAAGGTCACTTCTTTGACACCGAACACACGTTTTTTGCAGTATTGAGGGGAACTCCGGCAGATTTCAGGCACTTCAGCGATTACTCCAGATTGCGGTCGTGTTCTTCAGTGTCCTTCCCGAAAAACTAACACATCGTCCATCCTGTTTACAACGCCGGACAGTCTGCTCAGGAGTTCCCGCATTTGCTTCTGAAAGTATTCAGGATCTGATGTGATGCTAAAAGGTAACCGTGTAGAACAGCACCTTACCACTGGAGTCAGTCACAAATGTTGTGAGTTCTTGGGACTGTGGATCGAATTTGGGTTGGTAAAATCTGGCATTTGCGTCGAGTTTCGAAAACACGCGAGCCTCCCCGAGCAGTGCAAGATACTCGTCAACAGTAGGCAGAGTGAAGCGGTCTCGCAACACTTTAGCGTTCAGTTGTGTGAGGTACACACACACCCGAACTTGCCGCGATGGCTTCAGCACAGGAACAATACCAGCACACCAGGCTGTAGGCGTCTTCATAGGTCGGGTGATTACGTGCTGTTTCATTCTGTTCAATTCTTCTGCCACTAAACCCCGTAAAAAAAAAAAAAAAATGTGCTCGACGGGTTAGCTATTGCATCCAGCTTGATTGTGTACGTGCCGGAGAACTTTCCGAGTCCCGTGAACACCTCTGAAAAACGTCGTTGTCACTCTGGACTGCTGCTTGCGACGCTGTCGACGTACGTGACCATGCCCAGAGATTTGAAGGCAGGGAGATTGAGCAAAGCAGAACGTAAATTCTTGACTACGTAAAGCACCTGTTGAGCAACATTGTCCTTCCTTCGGAGCCCGGAGCGGAACGTGCCCAGGACGTTGAGACATTCTTCATTAGGGCCTGTCGAAAACGTCGTCTGCCTTTTTCTTTTTTTTTTGATGACTCGGAACGCTGCAAAACGATGCTGGCGCTGCCGATATGTCAGTACCGGAGTCAATATTTGCTGACAAAGGCACACCGTTGACAGTTACTTCGGCGAACAACGACTTCTGCCCGTCCGGCTTGCCGATTGAGTCAAGAAACCAGGTGTCACTAACTTGGTGGACTGACCAAATGGACCGCCTCTCCTGGTGACCCCGCTGAGGTTTCTTGCACACCCTGGCTAAGTGTCCGCGGTTGTTCCAGTGAAAACATTTCACACCGGACCCGGGCATTCGGAACGAGGGTGTGCATTCTGCTCGCAATGCTTGCAAGGCGAGCTGCCGTTGCGCAAATGGCCTTTGGAGCCGTCAAGCCGTCTCGAAGGCTGCTGCGTATGTAGTACTCGGCTTGGAGCATTGCCTT
This sequence comes from Ixodes persulcatus, assembly GCA_013358835.2. Classification (NCBI taxonomy): domain Eukaryota; kingdom Metazoa; phylum Arthropoda; class Arachnida; order Ixodida; family Ixodidae; genus Ixodes; species Ixodes persulcatus. Next base: position 177,368 of record JABSTQ010009914.1, read on the forward strand.
TCTTTCGGCGAAACACCGTGTCCAAGTTGGCGTCGTCGGACCGCGCCGCCGTTCGCGTCTCTTCGCTGTGAAGTACTTGCTGTTGGCGATGGACAGTCTCTCGGAGCTGCCACTTCGCCAAAGCTGTCTCGAGCGTCGGATCAGGGTCCATATGGAGGGTCTCCGAGAGGGATTTGTCGCAAAGTTCGAGAATGAAGCAGGCGCGCCATGTGGTTTGTGATGCCCCCGAAGTCGCATTTCTTCGCTAGCGTTTGAAGAGCAGACGCGTGCTGATCCACCGTTTCTCCGGCCTCTTGTATCCGCCGGTGGAAACAAGCGCCGTCAAAGACTGTATGTGGACCTGCGTAAAGTGGTCGTCGAATCGCGCTCGAACGGTTCGGTAACTTGTCGCTTCCGCGTCTCCGAGCCGGAACGAGTTCAAAAGCTTCCTTGCTTGGCGTCCCATAAATCGAAGGCTGGCTTACGCAGTGCCGGTGGTGTTCTCGGCGCCATGGAAGTTAACAGAAGGGTGCATACTTGCATGTTTTCGAGGCTGACGCTGAGTCCGGACACCACTCTGTAGTGTTGGAACTCCTGGATCCAGCCAGGCCAGTCTGCTGCGTTTCGGAAGTTGAACGGAATAGGTGGGTGCATGGGGGGGTGGGGGGGGGGGGGTGGGGGGGGGGGGCGGGGACCTTGAAGATGCCGACGCAACAGGAGCGGGGAGGTCGTCGGGTCGAGTAAGTGTTTGGCCTGTGTGGAGTCGACTAAGTGTCGTAGCAGAAGCCACGTATTTTTCTTAAGGCTAGCCCACATGGCGCGTTTTTCCGGGCGTCTAGACGCGCGTCTCGGCTTGGCGCGCGCGCGAAGCCAGACGCGTGCGCCCAGTCAAACCACACGCATCGCTACCGGGCAGCGCTTCGCGTCTGCGTCTCCGAAGCGTCTGCCCAACGTAGCCAGACGCGCTTAAGGAACAAAAGCAAATTTTAAATAGAAATCGCTCGTTAAACGATGGCTACATGCCGTAATATTTAATTTTATTAATAGTAAGCACGCATTTCTATTACAACAATTGCAATGAAGCTCAATTTCACTCATTTTCATCCTTTTTAGTGAGTACGCCTCATCCACCTTTCCGTATGCCATCGGCATCACCACCTCCCGTGCCAAAACATTTGCAACTGGCCGCTACAGAGATTGCGTTGTTGCCGATGTTGCCGATAGCATTGATTTTGTATTTTTGTCTCTCGGTGTCCTTGTATACTTTACATTTCGCCTGCCAGAGTGCAGGACGCTTTTGTATTCGCTAATTCCTCTCTGTTCCGCTGAAGGAGCGTCAGCCTCTTCCGCGGAGCAGGGAAGTCCCTGGACTTGTGCAAAAGGTATGATAAACTGTTGTCCGGGGGGGGGAAGGACGTATAACTACCCATGTTCACCCTGCTGCGAGCGTTGGCGGGGCCAAAGCGGGCGTGCACATTTTGTAAACTACATGCGCGCGCGCGCGCGCGTGCGTGTGCGTGCGTGCGTGCGTGCGCGCGCTCGCACGCACCCGTTTTTGTATATGTATCTTTCTGTTTTGAGTGTTCGCATTTATATTCTTCTCCCGTATCCCTTTCCCCACTTGGCGGCGGGCTAGCAGGCGCACCTGCGTAAGGGTCTCAACCTTTCTGCCTAGCCTTGCGCGCTGCCGAGTGGGTATCGCAATCTGTGCAAATAAAAATTATTATTATTATTATTATGATTATCGCCATTGCCGCAAGGTCCGTGGCGAAAACTACAGTCCTACAGTGGCGAAAACAGTGGAAAAAATTCAAACGCTCTTTGCAACTAGTGAACACGGCCGTTCATTGGTCGTTGCCTTCTGGACGCAGCGTGAGACGCGACGCCTGGACGCAAAATATCTGGCTCCTCCAGATACGTCAGAATGCGCCAAAAAACGCTGAGTTCGTCCCGCGCGGGAAGTGACGTCAAAGCGGAGGCGCAGACGCGACGCAGAGGCGGAGAAAAGCGCGCCATGTGGGCTAGCCTTTACTCAGATGCCCGTTCACGCTGGCGCATACTTCTCCCCACTGCTGTCTTTCACGCTCGAACGCGTACGCTTATATTTTCCTTTCTAGCTGTGTTACCCTCTTTCTGAGGGTGCGATTGTGTTTTTGCTTTTTCCACCTTAGTTGTAAGCTAAGGTGGGCTTCCCACATGTGTTTCAATTTAGGGTCGGTCGTGTGTTGCGAGGTTATCGTATCTGTTTCTTCTGTGGTGGCTTTTACGTCTTCTTTCAGGGTGCGGGTCCACTCGTTCAGGTTGCCAATTTCCTTTGGAGCGGTTTTGTCCCTACTTTTTCGAAAGTTGTCCCAATCCGTTAGCCTCGTTTTTAACGGAGGATGTTTAAACGGGGCCGTCTGGAAGGTTGTTTCCACTATATAGTGGCCGCTTCCCAACGTGAGGCCCGTATTCGTCCATGTGGCTGAGTTAATGTTTTTACTCAGGGCAAGATCGGGGGCCGTGTCCGTGCTGATGCTATTGCCGATCCTATACTCTGTTTCACCGTATGATGTACCGCAGGAAAGGCTGCAAGCGCGAGCTCCTTGCTCTGGGGCACATCCCGGCAGCACAAGCTCTCGTGACTTAAGAGCAGCTGCCAACGCTATGAGCTCACGCTTCTAGCCTTCGCTGCGGTACAACATAAGGTGAAACGAAGTATAGTAGGCTCTTTGACGTCATTAAAGGGATGGTGAACCGAAATTTGGATTTTGAAAAAAAAAACAAAAAAACAGTGCAGGAGCTGTAGGCGGGACGCTTTAATCCCTACAACACTACTCGTAAGGCGATATCTCGAACGGACGGCCGTATTTATGGACAAAGAGCGAGATTGAACCAGGCCGACGTGGCGCGTGGCGTGAAGATACCTCGTTTCCTCCTCTCTTCGCTTCGCACCCTCAAGGCGGCGAGGCGGAGAAGACGGCAGGCCGTTCCCTCTCCTTCTTGAAAAAGATGACGTGAACATTTCTGCCAAATGCGCCTCCTTTTTTAAAAAATACGGTCATCCGTTCAAAATATCGCTGTATGAGTGATGTTTTGGTGTTTGTAGCATCCCGTTGCACTCTTTTGCCGCCGTGTTTTGTGGAATCTGGATTTCGGTTCAGCATCCCTTTAAGGATCGTCATACCCTCGCCTTGTATAGATTGCCATAGCGCCGTTCTTTCGATATGCGCTTTCCGGTAGCCCCAGGCAGGGTGGTGCGCGTTGAAATCGCCTACCATTACGAGTTGAGATTTCCCTGCAAGTTTTACGGCCTTACGGATAATGTCGGAGGTTGCTTTTGTTCTGTCCTTGGGTGAACTATAGACGCTAAGAATGTAGACGTTTCCATCTCCCTTCTTACGCGGCGGGATTTCCACTAGCGTGTGTTGGACCTTTGTGTCCTCGATTTCATGTTGTATGGCCGCGATGTTGCGTTGAACGAAAGTCGCGGTGACCGAGATTGGTTTTGTCGGGTCTATGTTCAGGGGAATGAAAGACGTGTAACCCGTTAGTTTGATCGGGTGACTGGCTTCTTGCAAAGCTATGAGACCCGGGTTTTCGGATAGTTGCTGAATATGGAGCTGCAGGTTGGCGCGTTTGTTTTTGTATCCCCTGCAGTTCCACTGCAGACCTTAATCTCCTGAGGTCGAGGAGCCATATTGAGTTGTTTGAGGAAGGTTAGATTGTAGTTGCTGCAAGAGCATTTGCACGGTCGCTTCTAGGGCCGCGAGGCGGTCGAGTGCTGTGAGGCGTTGTAATATTTGTTGGAGGGTCTCTCCGACTACTCTGAGACTGTCTTTGGTTTCTTTGTTGTCTTTTTCAAGTTGATCAAACCTTTCGTTTTTGCTCATAGGTGTCTGAGAGGTGACGGTGGTTTTTGGATTGGGCTGCGACTCACCGTCTGGGACGCCTCGGCTACTCTCTCAGCGTTAGCGTCTAGGTCTGTCGAGGCCTGTCTCTTTAGCGTTCCGCGGTTAGCGTCCGCATCCATCGCATTGTTGGTTGCGGTTTGGGTAGGAGTAGGTGGAGCCGATCTCGCGGCTGCTGGTGTATTGAGGGGGGTAGAATTGGGACCTGTTTTGACGAGCTTTTCAAGCTCATCTAGTCGCCTACGGAGTGCAGCATTTTTCTCTTTCAGCTTTCTAGTTTGCTCCAGAACCTCGCGCTTCCCAGCGTTCGCTTGGGAGACCCTGGATGCCCAGCTCACCTGTTTATCGGCGTTCTGGGTGGTGCTGTTGCCTCTCGAGGAGGGAGGTTTCTTGCGCTCGTTGCTCTTGCTTCTCGAGCTGTTTTTTCCGCGGTCGTCCAGGGGTGGGTAGGAAGTAGACCTGCCCCTCGACCGACCTTCGCTGCGGCGCCGGCGCGACGACGGTGTTGTGGATCTTGAGTGCCGCCCGGGGTGGTCGTTCTCTTCCGACGAGAGCAGGGAGTACCGATTTCCAGTCAGAGGCCCCTTGGCCTGGAGTTTCTTGCGTTTCTTGACGAAACGGTGCTTGCAGTTGCGGCTTCCCGTAACGGGCGGACGTTCGCAGATGATGCACTTGGCCTCGCAGCTGAGAAGCTCACCCTCCTCCGGTGGCGGATGCTCCCCTCCGCAGCGATGGCAGCGTTGGCTTTCCGGTCGGTAGTACACGTCGGCTCGGTGTCCGACCCTGCGACAGTTGAGACATGTTTCGACCCGTTCTTTAAACGGATAGCAGGTGAAGAGGCCTGCTTGGGAAATCATTTCCTTCGGCGGTTTGGTGCCCTCGAAAGTAATGACGGCCGCTCTGGAGCGTCCCATGCGGCATGACGGTGACGATGGAGAGTTCTGGATTTTCCGTGATGCAGTATTGGAGAATTTCGTTGGGACTCGGGAGTCTCGTTGCCGAAGGCTCCGGAAATCACCACTTTTACGGATTGTTCGGGCGTGGGGAGGTACGCCGTGACTGGGTAGTCTTGGTTGTTCATTGCGAACCCTGGCAAGCTCCGATAGGCATCTGCTCGTTCTTTCACGGGAGTGCTGATCGTGAAAGTGTTGTTGTAAGGGTTGATCCGCAACCTGTCCTTCGCGAAGGTTTCTTGAGGCGGGAGGTTGAGCTGCTCGCAGATCGCTTTGAGCAACTGTCCCGGGGTAGTCATGCGGAGGTTTAAGTTACTCGGCCTGACTACGACCTTGTGGTCATCTTCCGGTAGGCGTGGGAGGGGTGGTTTTCTACGTCTGGTTGACGGTTTGTTATGATTGGTGACAAGTGAGGACTTGCCTGTCTGTTGGGCGGGCCCGGCGGTGGTCGATCCGGCCTACGACTGCGTTAGGCATAGCCGTTCCTTTTTTTTTCCGGATCCGGGTTTGGCGTGCTCTTTCATATTTTCCGGTGATGATACTCCATCCCTCTTCGGAGAGGACTGTGGGGGTGATCGTCTCGCCTTCCCCGGCGTATTCCATCCTGGCAGCAGCTCTGGTCGCCGCGGGCATGGCGGCGGTCTTCAGGCAAAATTACGATCTCCGACGCCGGGATGGGGTGGCTGCTTCGGAGTTTTCAAGCTCCATGGCGAGGCAGAATCGGGGGCCAGGGCGTGCCTCGCGCCAGGCTAGGTGGTCAGCCTGCCACGCCGAGCGCCGGTTCGATGTTAATGTTAGGATCACGTTCTCGAGCGGAGCTCGGGGAAGTTGACTGCTCTCGTCGGAGGTTGAAACGAGACTCCCATTTTCGGGAAGAATTTTCCTCCGAGTGAAGGGGTCGACGAAGGGCACTTGTCGGCGAGTTGCAAGCGATGGCTTCGCCCGCGGGAAAAAAAAACAACAGGAGTCTTATCCGAATGTGTACCTACCAGACTCTCTTCGACACGAGTTATAATAAAATCATTCTGAATCTGCGCGTATTGTAGGGCTTTCATTGGTCCACACAATGTAGTCCGCGAGAAAAAACAGTCCACACGTTTTTCTATTGCCCTGAGATGAATAGGCGGTTTTGTAATATAGGACTTGGCATATATGGGAACTAACACATTTTAAACAATATCAGATAAAAAACGACCTTTTTCAAAAATGACTTTAGTGCCCTTTTAAGAAACTTTGCGTTACAGTAAAGTGTTCACTCTCTGCTTTCTCTCTCGGGCAGCGTATGCGGCAGCGGCGGCGGCGGTGGCATGTACCCGTCGATGCACTACGGGGCCGGCGGCGGCGCGGGCGGCGGCTACGGCGACGCCGAGCTGCTGTCCAAGCCCCGCTGGGCGGTGTCCCCCTTGCTGGGCCACCACCACCAGCACCACTACCACCACCACCACAGCTACTACCTGCAGAGCTACCTGCACAGCCAGCACCAGCACGGGGCCGCGGCAGCAGCAGCCGCGGCGGCAGCGGCAGCGGCCGCCGCGGGCATGATGGCCGCCGCACAGCCGCTCTGACGCACGCAGGACCTGCCGTGTGAACTGCTTACGACGAAGAAGCGTGAACGCGACCCCTTTAGCCCCCTAAAGCCGTAGTGACATTACCCACACGTCATACAAGACGGTGTGTGCGGCAGACATTATGACAGAATCATCTGCGCCTCGTTCGATGTCTGCAGATGGTGTGACCAACCTGACGGAACAAAGAATAACTGCCCTAAGAAAGCGTCTGCGAACTGTCTTTTGTACAATGTGTTCGCAGTGTGACCTCTGCTTGAGGAGGCACAGTGACTCCGGTGTAACCTTGAACTGCGCTCACCTCGGCAAAGAATGAATGTGACACCTGGGACGCCACCGTAACTGTCTCTACGCCCGAAGGACCGCCCCAGTGTGCCATGGCTTGAGCGGGAAACAGCAAGAACTGATAACAACCAGCGTGAAGTACCAGGGTGGGCCCTCAGATACAGGGCCTCGGGGGAATTCCTTCGGTGGATTTGGAGCAATCCAAAACCGCTCCATGCCCGCGCCTTTGGAGTGTTTTAAGTGCTAACGCGTGCTTGCACGCTCGAGAAGATATAAAGAAAAAAGTGCTCCAACACCATTCTATATCCACCGAGGGAATTCTCCCTAGAAAGCCTTCCAAGCATGGGACTTGCGAGAGCTTGACCCTCGACTTGGCATGCCAGTCCGCTCGTACACTAGCTTTGACAGTGCTTTCTCTCGCACAATCTTAGCTAAGACCGTTTTTTACGCAATTGTAAGTAAACGCCCAGTGTGCAATCTCCACAACCCAGTACGCGCGTGTTCGTTGCTTAGGAAGTTGAGACAAGTACGTGCCATACGCTCAAACACTAAAGATGGCACCTGCCAGAAACTCTCTATATCGTATGTCTCTAGACGATTGCAAGTAAGGTCACTGGCCGCCGCCATGTCTCTGTTCCTGCGGACAAGCTTGTGCAATTTCAAGCTTGCCAATGTTGTGTTCACAAGTAAGTTGCCCACGCTTGCACTCATGGGGCATCAGTCGGGGCGCCATTCTTGCAATTATCTATAGACGTTTTTCGTTTCCTTTCGTTCTCAGTCACTCCGTATCTGGTGTGTGGGACAAAAAAGCAATAACATATTTCATCCTGGAATATGCGAGAAAAATATGGGTGAGGCAAAACAAGGATGTGTGGCAATCACGCATTTTTGTGAACAACGATGTTTTAGCGCATACCAGATGGCTGCGCCCTTGTTAGAGCGAACTAGAAAGGGTCGAGTGGGGCCACCGAAGTGCTATTTCTGCAGCTCCGCATGTGAAAAACTATTAAAGGGTGCTACGAGCGAAGTGGCTTGGATTTGCACGAACAAGGAGTAAACGAGCGCTATAAGCTCTTAAAAAAACGCGCAGATAATTTTTAATATTTTATCAACCGTTTTATATGAAAAAAAAAGCGTCGCCTTCCAACGCCACGCTTGACCGGCACGAAACTCAATCGCATAAAAACAATCGAGCCTCAGGCTATATTTTTTTATACAACTTAGACGTCAGGTGTCACGCCAATACATAACGTCTCCGCAACCTGAAGTTTCTGTCACAACATCCTGCGACATCACGACGACGCCTTGAAGTCAACGTCGTCGTCGACGTTGATGACGCGCGTTACGTGACATCAAGACAGCGTTCTGACGTCATATCGCCTTAACAACGACGTTGATGCCAATGTTGACGTTCACGACGACGACGACGACGTCACGCGACGTGAAGACGACGGCGTCCTTGTCGTCAACGCGACGTCATAAAGACGCTTGGCGTCAGGTCGTCGACGTCGTTGTCGACATTAAGCAACTCGACGCCACGACGACGTCCCGACAACTTCATGACGTCGACCTCATCGTCGACGAGGACGACATTACACGACGTCAAGAGCGTATCGACGTTGATGCTGGAGAAGGCGACGACGTGACACGGCATCAAGGCTTCGTCATGACGTCGTTGTGACGTCGCGTTGACGTCAACGTTGACGTTGAAAACGACGTCACGTGACGTCAGGATGACGCTAACGTGACTTCATAGCGACGTTTGACGTTACATAGGCCGTCGACGCCAGCGTCAGCGTCGACATCAACCTCGACGTTGACGATCCCGTCGACGTCGTCCTCGACGCGGCGCGACGTCACGACGGCGAACGACGATGACGACGTCACGACGAAAATCCAGGTGAACAAAGCCACTTCGATCGCAGCGCCACCACGCCAAATTTCCACATTCTGAGTTTCAACTGAAAACATGAGCTGTTGCTCCCCCCACTCAATTGTTTCTAGTTCACTGTAGCCTCGCTAGACTCTACCCTCGCGGAAAAGGTGTATAGTCACAGACATATTGAGAAGAGCAGAGAGGAGTTTCAGTTCTGTGACCCGCCTCCAGCGCGCGCTCACTACCTCGATGGCGCTTCGACATCTCATAAGCACCGAGAGTGCACGCGTAGCCAAAGCGTGCCAAAAGGCAACGAGCGCCTGCTGGAGGCATTCGAAAAACACGCCCTGCCGTTTTCACCTTGTCAGTGACTACATACCATTTCAATATTTGCAAACCAGCAGCCGAGCGTCCGATCTCCACAGCCCAGCACGCGCCTATTCGTGACTTTGGAAAGCAATCAAAGCACGCGGCATACGCACGAACCCTGAAGATGGTGCCTGCCAGAAGTGCTTTTTTTGTAAAGTTCTACAGCCCAGCATCATAAACGCGAAAGTATCTTTGGCAGGCCTGAAATCACTCGAGTTAACCAGCACGGATAATGATTGCAAGCCTGCCAATGATACCTTCTCGTTCATGTCGCGCGTGCTTGATGTTGGTCGGTGTGTCGGTTGTTGCTGTTTGTCGCTCAGTTGTTTTTGGGGCATCGGTACTTCGCAAGAAACCGCGAACAGCATTGTGAATACCCTCTAACGTGGCCCTGGTGTCACTGTGACCACCCCAGTTGGCATGCTTTCAACAGGACAAGGATCCCCCCTCCCGTGTTTCCGATGGTCTTCACCAGCAAAGGTCGCGAGCAGGTCACCAGTAGTCACCAGCGCCTCACTCCGCAACAAAGACATCTCAGTGAGCACTCGCAGCGTGCACAAAACGGTGGTTCTTCAGCAATTTGGTGGCAAAGGTTTGTAGCACTGCGGGTAGCCATCGTGCTGGCTCTTGCAATACTGCCGATTCGCAAGAAGCGAGCGAACTACGATGTCATTGTGAAATCGGACAGTGAACTCCACGAGTGACACCCCGTGACGTGGATTGCGGGGTGGATTGTAGCACGAACGACCACTTGCTTGTAGGGCGCCATGACGACTTCAATCTGGACAGGAAGGGCAATAAGAAGTGTTAACAGAATCTCAATCTCGTTTGCTTGTGTCGTTTCTTCTTGACTGGATGAATGAACTGGAATTTCGGAGGTGCAAACTGATCCCTGTGAGGGCTCGCCCTCAACACACTGACGAGCACGACCTAAGTACAATAAACCGCAAAAGTAATCAGACACCCACTACAGTTTGACTGCGGCAACGAACTGGCACCTGTAAAGGCTGAAAGAAAACTCGCTCTTTATGCTTATTGTGGTTCAAAACCATGAGTAAAGGCGCGCCCATGCTGGCGTAATCTAATTTCGTGGACAATATGAACCAAAGCAGTCTTTCGTGCTTCCTTGGCGCACTTGCCAGTTTTTCAGAGAGCTGTGGTCCGAACTAGGAATGGAATGCGAAGTTGAGGTCTCAGGATTACTCTGGATTATTTGACAAATTGAGAGATAATAAAGCTTATGGGAACCCAAGACACAAAAGCAGGTCATATTGGGTGTTTCAGCTGATATTGTCGTTGGAGCTATTGATCTGCCGCGGTAAAACTGAAATTTTCTAAAACTATATAATGACCATACATTTGTGTTTTTGTTTTTGTTTTTTTGTTCTAAATTCGCTCGTAAACTTTTTTTCTACGTTCCGTCTTCGTGCAACACAGTCAACGTTGCTTGCAAGGCGAATTATATCAACCCCCCCCCCCCCCCTCACAAAAAGAAAAAGGATGTTGAATGAAACGTTTACAAAATGATTAAAATAAAGTTAAATTATTTCGTATTTTTTAACAATACCTTCCCGCTCATTAAAAAGAAAAATGGTACGTTACATGCATGCAAATCTTCCTAGATGTAAATTACCGCAGTCATCCCAACAGTCGGCCACTCGATGATTGCCGTCCTCTCCACAATCTTAATTTATTATTTCTCCCTGTCTCTCTCTCTTGCTCTCTCTTTCTCTTCCTTTATTAACGAATGCCGAAGAGGGCGCTCTGTGGCACGCCCGACGCGTCTCCTGTAAAAGTACTTCTCCCTCCGCGCAGCACTGCAGTGTGGGGAAGTGGTCGCGATGAATCGTATGTTCGCGGTGATCACCCTTGCAAGTATTTAAGTCTATGGTGGACTCGGTTAATGTCAATGGCTACTACTTTTCAAGTACAAAGTATTATACTCCAACTAATTGCAGACGGCTTATGATACGCAGGGCGTGATTTGTTATGGGATTTGTTCATCGTGATGAATTTAATCAGAGAATGGGGCTGAAAGAGGAAAATGGCTGGTGCACAAAATAACCAAATCCCGAAAACTCCGTCTCGAAACTTCCGTTCTAATTCTTCCGCGTTATCTCCCCTATGCCCAAAAAACCACACGCACGTAACCCTGTATTGGCTTTCGCCGTTTTACCCCGAGTCATGTTATTGCTTGACCTTGACCGGCCAAGTCCAGAACACTGCGACTCTGGATATCGTTGACTACTGAAGTCCGATAACTTGAGACACGACTTTAATTGCTACAACAAGGAGTGTACCGTAAATTTCCAAGAGATGCCCCATCCCCGGAAGGTAACCCACCCCTATTTTTGGGCGTTTGGCTATTTTCGTTTAAACACCGAAAGATAGCCCACTCCTAGTCATCGTAGTGTTCGGAACAATGATGACCTTGGCGGAAACGCGTCTAGTTAGCTATGGCGGGATATAAGCGAACATTGCTGACTGGTAAGTAAAGTCACCTTTGCTTCATTGCCCCTCGCCGCGATAACAATTTTGACAGAAACAGATGATCTAAAAATAGCATTTTTTTCAACTTTTCCGATTGCACACCGAAAGTTAGCCCACTCCTCATTTTCATCCAACTTTCTCTAGATTTTAAGGGGGCCATTTCTCGGGGTATTGCGGTAGTTGGGCTATACGTCGTTTTAGCTGAAGCCCAGACGCAGCCGACGCTATGACGTAATGGGACTAATGAAGCAGCATCAAACCCGCAAGTCACTGGGCCTTTCCGGTTTATAATTGGTTCAGGGATGAGAGAAAACTTACAAAAACATGTTCTCGTTGTAGGCGATGTAGTTGGAAAAGGAAATAGAGTCTGGACAAACAGGGACGAAGAAGTAGACAAGTACTTGGCGTCAGGTATTTGTCTACCTGTTCGTCCCTGCTTGTTCGGCGCTGCCGTCCAACGATGTACCAACTAGCCCATCTATCAATCTTAATAACATAAAGGCAATCGTTGGTGTACGCTCATAGGCCCCTCCGTCACTGCCTCGTACAAGAGCAGGACGAACACCGTGATGGTGCGCTTTTGGTGTCGTGTGATTGAACCCATAAGCTCGTATGCCAAGCAGTCAGCGAAACCCCCAATAGCGATAACCACAGGTGCATCGGAAGATTGCGAAAACAAGAGCTAAAAAGTTCAGCAAAAGCCTCACACACTTCCTGTGGTTTGAAACATATCTTATCGCCGTCGTTGAGCACGACAGCACTGACATCATCTTTGGTTTGCGAACGCGCCTATTGCCAGAACTAGGATTTTTCTTCAAGTTACCTTCCAGCCGAGTGTGATAACGCGTCTCATCTCGGGAATAAAGGCTTCTGACTATTGTTCTACAAATCGAAAATCTCTGATACCAATATTCGCTCTTTATACTATTGTATAATCTGTGGTACCTCTGCGTTTTACCGTCCTTCAGGTGAAAAAGGGTAGACCAATCATAGCCATGCAAACAATTGAATAGGCCCAGATAGTCACCCTGCGCATACATGACTTTTGGCGCCACATGCTCCCGCAGTACTTGGAATGACAAGAAAAAACAGTGAGTTAACGGTGGATGAAATTTGTCTACCGGGACAGGCGGCTCTCGTGCGGCACTGAAATCAACGTTCGGTACATTCGATATAATCAGACCCAAAATGTTACCAGCACAATTTTTCAAGCTATTGTGCTGATAAAGACCATTAAAACAAAGGAAAGTGTTCAGACATTTTGCTTTTTCACCTGATGAAGCACAATTACTATTTATTAGGCCAGTAGACTAGTCGACTCTCGGAAGATTGAAATCACCGTATAGATGTGAACCTTATATTTGAGAAATCAATTCTGCTCTTGAGGTCTGCCAAATGGTCCACAAAAGTGCCAACATCTAAATTCGGCGGAAAATAGTAGCAGCCAACGAGACAGTTTGAACCATCTGCAGCTAGTATTTCGAGCCAAACACACTCCACATATGTCTCAAGGTCTTTTCGCCTAAAGGGATAAAATGTAGACTTGCATGCCATGAGGACACAACCCCCATATTTAACTGGCTACGAATAATTTCTGTCTGCCCTAAAAACAGAGAAATGTTTCGAAAAACCAAATTGTTTGTATAGAAATCATTTAACCTTGTTTCTGTCGGACAGATGATGTCATAATCGCATCCAAGTGCACTAGCAAACAAACTTCACTGTTGGTTCGAAGACCCCTGGTATTTCGATAGTATACGTTAATTTCCCGTGCCACTGCCAGGTATAGTTGGTTCAGAAATATCGTCTACAAAGTGCCGGGAACGGGACAGGTTTCCATAACAAAGGACGAAAAACACAGCCAACAGGCCATACCTCAAGTTTGTTTAAGAGTTCAAGCAACTCTTTGCCCAAAGAGATGTGGAAGCAGCTGTACGATGGATGCCTCGTTTTCAATTTGGTGTATCTGATGGCCTCGTCCTTAAGAATTCTTGAGAGAAGCTCCTGAACGTCGGGAGCAGTGGTGTCTGGAGCCAGACGAGAGACAGAGTCTCGTCTGTACCGACGTCTTTGCGGCTACTTTTAGGACGCACATTAACGGAGTCAGCATTGCGGGGATCAGACGAGACGGTGAATCCTCGAGGGCCGTCACAGCGCCGGCGGTTTCTACCGTGCTGATAAGCTCCGCTGCCGAGAGATCGCGTCGTTTAATGCACTGGGTACATTTGTACTTAGTGGTGCCGGTTCCCACGATGAAGTTATATTCCTCCGCTTGAACGTTTATGCACTTGCAATAGAACTTCTTTTTACAAGCCGCACAATGCAGAAACTTCGATCTGCCCCGAATCGGCAGAGAGCAGATCGGACACGCGTCTGTCTCCCCCGCCATCTTGGAAAAATAATGCGAGAATCAAACATGTACAGAAACATAACGAACAACATGATAGTGCCCTTCTGACGCTATCTGGTTGGTCCTATCAGCTCGCAAAGTCGACTGCGTCTGGAGTAAAATAAGGAGCACACAAACAGCGCTAATTGGCAACTGAAAATTTTATTTCTACACAAAACAGAAGGTAAAAAAAGACACTGGAACGATAGAAACAAAACTTATGCCGAAATCGCTGCCGTCGCTGATTCTCGCGCAGGGCTTCCAACTTAGCGAAGGTTGGGAATTTCAACCTTGTGACGGTCCGCATACTGGGGCTCTAAACTCGGCAAACACAAAGTTGAAGCCGAAAGTTCGCAGAGCGCGCCGATTGATCGTTGGCGAAAAAAAGCACGAAGTCATCGTCGGGATGGGCCAATCGGTGCGCTCCGTCAACTGCGGCACCAACTTTGTGTGTTTGACGAAATTAGAGGCCCTGGTGTCTTCGGAGGACCAGTCTGTTGTTCCGGGCGTTGGCGGCAGCGATCGCAGCCTCCGGTCCGCATACTGTAGTCTTCGAAGAGCCAATCTTTTCTCCCGGGTGTGGGCGGTTTCACGCAAACGGCGTCGTCGCTGCGCCTCGGCTTTACGTTGTCGCGTACGTTGTGCATGCTGGGGAAACGAAACACGTGCCTCCACAAATCGGCCGCCCATCTTGATGAAATCCACCTCGTCACCCGGCAAGGCAAACGACGGGGCGCTAAGACGCGTGTCTTCTTCAAAACTGGTAATAAAAATGTCATCAATTTGTATCGGTATCTCGGCTATCTTAAATATTAGAGGTAATCAAGAACATCGCAGCACAGGAGTATTGATACTCGGAGGAAGCAAGACAGAGACTTGTTGGCACGGCATTCATGTGCTGTTTGGGCAAACTTCAACTTTAACAGAACGCGTAAATATGTTTTCCCTCCTTCTATTTTTATATTGTAACGCTTGGTGATATAGTTGGGTTAGCATGAGCGATCGAAACTGAAGAACACTAGCGTGTTGATCTTAACCTTTTTCTCCTATAGAAGAAAACATGTGAATTCAGCAGCCGTAAAAGAGGGAGGAGAACGAGAAGCAGGACACCGAGCGCTAGAGAAAGCACGCTGGTCAACTGCGAAACTAAACACCTCCAAATTACTGGTCACGGGGGATCGGTAGCCGCGCGGGCTAGCGCACACTAAAGTCACTGCACCTGGGAAAGTAGCGCCATTGCGTTCCCTGCCTGCTAGCTGAACACAAACAAATACTCACATAAAGACGACCAAAAACTCGCAATGCGATTGGATAATTGGTGTCCGTTGCTATGGCAATCGCCATTTCGGCCCCTTCAAATCTTCGAAGCTTCGAGAGGGTCGTTCGCACCAAGATAACCATGTAGCATCATCGTACTGAAGGCGTTCCTCGCTAATATAAGCGTCTTTCGCACCGCGTGTGCAATCAACGTATCAATCATGCCCATTTCCACGGATCTCTTATAATTATATTGTTCTTGTTGCGTATTTAAAAACGGGAAAATTATTTTTCAATGGTTCCAAGCACCGACACCGCGTGTGGCGGTGGTACGAAGATGTACACTTGTTTCGCCGGTGTGTGAATAGCAAAATCTCGGTATACAAGAAATGTCTCTATAAAACTATCCGTCACCAGAGAATTTAGATCGGCTCCCCAAGAATAGAGAGGTCAAGGAGAAATTATTAATTTCAAGGGCCAAAATGACGATCATACGAGGAGCTTGGCTCTACTTTCCCACGATCCAGTTACTTTAGCTCACTCAAGCTAGGAGCACGTGCAGCGAAAGCTCGCGCTGCAGGACGCAGGAATCCTTGGTTCAAATTTTACCCCTGCCCGTTTCGATCTGGATGAGCATCGTACCAGCGTGCGGTCGTGTATCACTACTGCGTGATGCACGTTGAAGACCCTAGGCTAGCGGTTGTACTGGACAATCTAAATTTCTCATCTACAGCTGAGAGACCCGTCGCCCATTGAGGCAGACCAAGTTCTAGGCTGTAAAAATATACACAACAAAAGTATTAGAGACTTTTTGCGAGCCGTTACCATGCTCATGGTAACCGCGGTGCGCGCGTTTAAAAGCATGCTTCAAAGACTCTGGTAGTGCTGTATGCGGAACGCGGTTACGGTTGGCTAAAATTCCCTAATATAAGGCGACCACATGGCCACGATCACGAGCTCCATCAAGGGCAAGGCAGGTGGCGCATGCAGGGCGTTTTTCAAAACCGCCACTTCGGCGCTGACTGTGTTTCCTACATCGCTCTTTCAGAGCCGTTTATACTGAGAGAGTTTGGCCTTTTTAGAGATTTTGACAGTCTGGTAACCACAGCAGCGTAGTTTGACAACCGGAGGATGACTACTTCCGTCCGCCATTTTGGGGCTTTGAGTCATAGGAAGTCCATGCGATTTCGTAAGAATAAAGAAGAGAAAAAAGTAACGTCATTTTGTGTTATCTCGAAAGCCGCTGGTTCTAACTGGCAACAAGCTCCGCCCATTGGCCAAACTCTCTCAGTATAAAGGGCTCTGCGCTCTTTATCTCTCTCTCTCCCAGATTGGGCTGCCGGTTCTGGCGCTTATTTCGCAGGCTTTGAAGAGCACGCGTGCTTGACAGCGACGCTGAAGTCCCGGAGTATCGCTATTGTAGCTTCTGCTGCGCTCACACCTCAAAAGAGACTGAACAAAATAACTAAGTACCTGAATGCCCGTGTCAAAAATAAAGTTGGTCTGATTTTTGTTTTTGTTTAATAGGTTTATTTAGAGTATAGCTAAGTGCATCTATTTGTATTTTCATTTCAGATTCACGGGCCGAAATAGAAGCTTGTTGAAGAATAACTTATTTCAAGATATCCCATTCGCATTTCGCCCTTTCTTATTTTGACCCATTCTAATGTGAACCTTCTCAAAACATCCAATCCGACCTTTTCGCATTGGGGCCTTTTTGCATTTGGTTCAGTTCGCACTTTGAACGAATGGTTCCTGCTGTAGGTTCTCAGCCCTGGATTCACTCCGACGGCTCGTAGGGTCCGCTGTAGTCCATTTGAAGAAAAAACGCAGTAGAGAAACCACCTCGAGTGCACCCTATATACCTCTGCACGGGACAAAGGGGGCGTACGATGTTGCGCTTTGACGCAAAGGTGCAGATCAGAGTTTTTTTTTTCTCAGTACCTGCGACCACATCCGGATAACCCAACGAGCGGTTTCTGATCTTTGCTGGATTTTTCAAGAGCAGAAAGGACGGATTCCGGAAACCTTTAGCCAAACCAAGGAACAAAAGGTCCAAAGCACGCATGTGTGTGTATTTAAGCGCATGCGTGTGGGGAACGCGGAGGGGCGGACTTGACGATGCTTCTTTGCAGATTCGCGGGGACCGAGCCACGACACAGACACCTCGAAATGTACCATTGGTTATTTGTCTAGGAGGATGGAAAGCTAAGGATAAAACAAGAACGGGCCAAATGTGGCGGGTCCAACCGAGACGAACGTTTTAAGAATGGTTCTTTTGGGAAGGTTCGAACGACATGGTCAAGGCGAGACCGTTCGCAAATGAAAATCACCCGTTTCAGAATCCCTTCTAACTCAAACTACGTATCGCAAGGTAAATACTCAGCCACAAGCTTTGTTTCCCCAGGAAAGTTTATTATATGGCATATCTGCCATATTCTTGCAATTATCATACCCTATGTTCCATATCCTATCCTATCCCATGTCCTATCCTGGCCGGCCAAAATTAGTTTGTATGTTCCATGTCTTTTTAAGGCTTCGGTCTTACGATGGTAATCCCATTAGTTGAACCACTAGATGAGTGGTCCTCAAAAGTAGATGTTTCGCGGACCCCTTGCAGTTCGGCAGAGATGATGGAGGACCACATCCGTGGTGAGGGGAAGAGAAAGGTATAGGTTAATTACGATAATGATTTAATAAATATATATAACTAAGGGCTAGTGTGAAGTAGACTTCTCTAACTGACATACACACGTGAAAAGTCACCAAAACTTGGAGCGTTTATTCTCAATCTAAGAAAGATACTTTTATTGAGGGACTTTACTTATGAGGCAGGGCTTTGCAGACCCCTAGAGTGCCTTCGCAATCCACTATTTGACAACCACTGCACTAGATAACGGCACCAATCGGCGTGGCTGAAAAACTGTGTAATGGCACGTGGTACGGTTCCTTGTTGCTGCTCCTCTGTGCAAGTGGCACGTTCACAATGTGCTCTGGCCCGCGCCACGCGGTGCCAGCGCTGCTCAGTTTGCGCAGCTGCTAAAGAAGCCCAGGAAGCCCCGCCGGCTCATCGATGTATCGCAGGATGCGAAGCTGGGTAGCTTTTATTCGCTGATAGGTGCTTCTGATCCGCGGTGCAGTGATTTCCAAACGCCTTCGTGAAAAATATTACCAAGTGATTAACGATCTTGCGGCTTGCCTCGTCCACATTTAGTCGATTAGAAGAAATATTTTCCGGGCATAAAAGTTTAAGATACTTTTTTTAAAAAGACACCGGTTGAGAAGAACGTTAACTAGAAAGATAGCAACGCTTGACGATCGATTTATGTTATATATATAATAACAATTGCAAAGCGACTCTATGTTAAATGATATTGTTTCGCAAAAAGGAGTTTTATATTGGTTAAAGTGCCTATAAACGGAGTGCTTACAAGAACGGTATTTCTAAACTCGCCGACTAAGATACACCTTTGTGGTTGGAGCAGATAGTTTCGATAACTCCGATAACTATATTCTTTACTCCCACGCGTCTTCGCACTTGCATGCCCTGTTTTTGTTAGGCATCTATTAAAACTTCCTAATGGTGAGGATTTTAGAAATAATGTGGTGGCGTATTGCGTGAACAGTGAAATGTAAAACACCAATTTCTTCCCAAAAAAAAGAAATGACAGGAGGACATTTAAAACTGCTTTCGTGAAGCAATACGAAGCGCATTCCTACAAGCAGCGCGCATCGTCTCCTTGTCGCACACGGCGTTCCGGCGGTGACATCAGGCTCCCCCACTGCGCAGGCGCGGCGAACCCCGCCGGCTCCACGGCTTCCGTGACGATGCGTCTGCGTTGCTGCGCTTTTCTTTGTATTTTTTTATTTCTGGGGCGCGTCCGCTTTGACCCTGAGCGCCCCGCCAACTTCCGTAATGAAGCATGTTTGTTGCTGTGCTTATGGCCAATGGGAATTTAGGTGACATTTCGCTGCTACAGACGGTTCCAGACAACGCCGGCTTCGCTCCATGGGACAGTTCATGCTTTCGCCTTAAAGTGTGTTCGCCATGACTGTTAGTCGGCGCTATCCGTTAAGATGGCATCAGGTATCACGGCATAAACGTTTATACTCCGTTTCGCTGTAAGTCAAAGCACAGTCGACGGTGCGAGCAGATCAGGCCAATCAAGCAGTGCCAAAAACGCTACGTCACGGAGCTCGTTGAATCCTTATGCATATGTCGTCACCGCTAAGTCAATCAAGCGCAGAGCATACACCATGGCCTTGTGCGATTAGTGTGCACATTTGTGCTGAAGTGTTTTGTATTTTTTTTTACCCCACTTTGTTTTATAAGAAAGCAACCAATATCAGACTCGTTTTCAAGGCACAGATTGAAAAGGGCACTCTATTTACTTTATAAATTTGATGATGGTTGAAATGTGACTGCGTGTCACAGAACATATCGTTTCATCGAAATGCGCTGCAGGTCGGTTAATAAAATTCCTGCGGTGATATGCAACCCCCTTAGGATACTGGTAAACACCCTAATACTGGGGTGAGGACAATCTTATCATCACCCTAGGGACTCTTGTTTTACGCGGGGGTCACACTGCTCATACATCACGCAAACACGAGTCACCGCCATATCCGTGGTTCAAATGCGAAGTGCCGTTTTTTTTTTTGAACTCCTTGCCATGCTGCATTCGAAGCAGGGGTCTCGCGGTGTCTTGCGTTCGAATCTGTTTGAAGACTCTTTTGTATGATGTACAAGCCGTGCGACCTCGGTTTTAGGCGCAGCAAGTTTACAAGCAACAAGCACCACATGCAGCTGTTACATGCACAGAAAAAGCAAACACCGACTTATGAATCACCCACGAGAGAAGAATCATGGCCCTGGTGACTACTCCATCGCCTTTTGCACTCGACAGTTCAAAAATACTCCTTCGCAACGAACTACCTCCACGATTACGAAAATATGTTGCTTTGTTCTTGGCATTATTTTGTGTAATGCATAATATATCTACTTTCAAGGAATGCATCTCCAAGTAAAAACCATTAGCACAGGCCATCCCTTTTTCACGTGAAACGTTTACGGGCTAGGATTTTAGGTGAAGTAAAGCCTCAAAATGTGTAACCGGGAATTTCCTCGCTAAATGTGTTTAGGAAAAAGACTTCCAATACTCGTTGTGCAGATATATGGTCAGCACCGTTCTCCAGGACCAATTACGGCAATCAAATGTTGAGATCTACACCAGCGCGCCTTCTAAATTGTTCGAGTGAACTGAACATAAACATTTTGAGTGGGACTCGAAAAGAGGTGCGTTCTGTTTTTGTTACGTGCTTTCCTAAGTAGTTCTCTGGATATTTTATTTATTTATTTTATTTATTTTTACATACTGCAGCCCCGTCGGGGCTATTTGAGGGGTGGGGGAAAAATCACAGTTCACAGAATTCAATATTGAATAAGACAGAAAAAACAAAACATCGTAAAATAGGATCAACCGCTAGCTGTTAACCGCACACAGAAATTCGTCTGGAGGTAATGAACGGATGTTACCGGGTTGCGGATTCCGATGTTCAATTGATCTAGGGAAAGAAAACTGTACTTAAACATGTCAGCGCGTGCATAAAATGGTGAAATGTTTAGGTCATGGTGGCTCCTTGTTGATGACTCTATGTGAAACCTTATGTATGCGTCTAAGGAAGTGAGACGTGGCGAGTTAACCAGACCGTAAAGGACGTGATTTAGCCTATTTTTTCTTCGCTATCTTTGATACTAATATTGTTGGCTGGTAATTATCTTAATGATGTTATGGATATTATGTGTGTTTGTATGTGTGTGTGTGTGTGTGTGTGTGTGTGTGTGCTTTTTCCCTCTGCTGCTGTGTGTCTGTGGGAGGAGGGGGCAGGGGTTATCAAGCAACACTAAGTTCCTTTTTTCTCTGACGGGCCCTCTCCAAGTGAAGAGAAATAAAGAATTTGAACTACGAACTTAAAATTTAAAATGTGACTGAAAATTTGAGACTTTAGCGGGGAAAATGATTTGACATGGCTTCATGTAACGTGATTTATGCACAAAATCAGCTGGCAAACTAAATTTAGCTGAAAAATGAACGTCACGTTACCTCAACACAAAATCAGTATCCCCACTAAATTTAGCGGAGAAAATGACGTCACTTGACTTTATGTCACGTGACCTATACACAAATTCAGTTTCCACGCTAGATTTAGCGGGAAAATTGACGTCACGTGACCTCAACAGAAACTCAGTTTCGCCCTAAATTTAGCGGGGAAAATGATGTCATATGACCTCATGTCACGTGACCTATACAAAATTCAGTTTTCCCGCTAAATTTAGCGGGAACATTTACGTCACGGGACTTACACATAACTTCCGTTTACCCGATGCTCGTCATTCCCAGCTGTGGACACAGGCCGACCCGACGGGGAAGGCGCGCCTCACTACTCTCCTGCCGCCCAACCCTCACCGCATTCCGAGCAGCTTTCCGCGATGGGAGCGGGTGGCCCTCAACCGACTCCAAACGAAGACGGCGCTGACGCCAGACTGGCTGTCAAAAATCTACCATCCCACGGATCCAGATGACGTCGGCCCCGATCCCAACTGCGAACACTGCGGCGTTCCTGCCACCTGCTCCCATCTCGTGTGGGACTGCGCGGAATCCGCGCCGGAGCGCGAGGCCGCAATCCGCAACCTCCCCTACCACATACGGCCTGGCTCCTACACAGAGTGGACCAAACCAACAACCGCCATTCTGAATGAACAAAAACTCATCTACACATCTCTCATTGACTTCCTCCGATCCTCCGGGATCGGTAGGTTCATCTAATCATCGTCATTTTGACTTCCCTTCACCCTTTCCTCCCGCCTATTCTGAGGCCTTCAGGCCAGAAGGCGGCATCACAATAAACGTTTTTACAAGAACATCATATACAACGTTGGACTTATACTACTCATACCTTGTGCTGGTGTGCTTTAAATGTGCTGGTGTGTTTTAAGTTGTTGTGATTGATAATGTTGCGCGCTAAAGGACGAACGACTGGTGGAAAAGGAAAAAGAAGAAGCAGTCCTCGTGTGAATTTTTATGTATGTTTTCAGAATAGATAGTTGATAGTCAGTGCCTCGTCCTGTGTGATCTCTTCTCTTTGTCCGTGTGTTTTTCGCGCTGTTTTTCAATTTGCATGTTTCCGTCATGCCCGAGAACCCGCGCCGGAGTAAGGGATTCGCGCAGACCCGCCGCGCCTCCGAATCCACCTGGGGAAGATAAGCCCGCCTCCATGAGTGGCCGAATGAGAGACGATCACCCGCAGCCCAGAAAGCGCATGGTCTAACGCTTCCACAGAGTGCATTCGCCAAAAAAAATAAATTAGCGACGGAAGACAAATTTTAATGACTGGAAGTTCAACACAAACGCCGCAGCCAACTTTTTTTATTGTTTCATTCTTGAAGCGATAAAACGACCGCCCAACGTAAAAATGTTTTAAAACTTCACAAGTGTTTCGAAAATGAAGCGATGACGAAGCACGCAGAACGATCAAATGAAAAGCGTTAAATAATATTTATAATCTCAATAACAGCAAAGCCAGACCCATCGCTCATAATTTTTAAATGATATCGACTCGGCCTTGCACCGCACTGGACGAAACATTTATGTCCCGTTGGCTCTAATTACCTTCACACTAGAGATTGGTGTTGTGAAAACACAGGACCATCCGAAAAGCTGATGAAGACCACCGATCATCACTAGGCCGCTGGATGGCGCATTTATCAAACAGGTACAGGTATGAAGCCACCGGAAGTAGATTGAACTATAGTCGGATGTAGTCGGATGCAACCTGAGAACAATCTTTTAGCTCCACCCACAAGCGCATTGCGCCCGTCTGAAGTGCCTCCGCCGTCGAGAAAATAGTTCGCTAGCAACGTTGCTCTTTCTTCCTCCAGTAAACGTTTCTTAAACTACTACAATATTTATTTAATTCATTCAGGGCGTTTAAATAAGTTAGAATACGTTTTTGTCAACGAAATAGCTGTTTAGTAAAGAAAGAAAGTCATGTCCAATGTACCGTCCTCCCAATTTATTTTCTGTCCAAGATACTGTCTAACATACCGTCTTCCAGCGCCTTTGATTGAGGGAAAGCGAAGCACTTATAGTTCCTGCAAATAATAAATATTTAGTGATTTACTTAGTTTTGTGGGCTTTGCGCACAAAATGTGTGCCTTTATTTTGTTGGATGAATAGAAAACAAGAATAATTATACTTTTCGGGTTTTGACAAATCGGCACCCTTCCCAAGTCATCGACACCACCACCGCGCCCCGCTCTCTTTGTCTTCCGTCATGGATCCCACTGAGGTGACATCCGAAAGCTAAGCCTCGCGCCCGCTTCGAAATTTTCGTTGGCGATAGCGTCGCTGGATTCTCACGTTGTCGCGCAAAAACTGCTGCAAACGCAAGCCGATACCATTAAGATTTCGTGGCGTAACCTCGGGCACGTAAAACACGGTGCAAAAAAGCAGAATAATTGTCACGAGAAACTAGCGTCGCGTTGCTAAGGCCAGCAGCCATGTTGAGCTTTTTTTTTTTTCAAAAGGATCGCGATTGGTCCACGAATCGTGACGTCATTAAAACGAGTGGCTGGCGTTTAGGATTACATTTTCCTCTGAGAGGCATTTCCGGTTTTTTCTTAGCTTGCAACCGACTATAGTCGCTTTCCGAGCCGGGCGCCAGTGAAGCCACCGGAAGTTGTAGGCTTGTCCCAGGCGTCGGGCGTTTCCTGGGTTTTTTAGTTCATTCTGTCGGGTCTTTGGTCTACTCTTTCTTGCGGTTTGAAGTGAGTTTTAATAATTCCCGTTAGGCATCAAATCCCGTGACTAATGCATTTAAACGTATGACATGACCACCTAATTAACAAAAACGTTGAAATTTTCACAACAAAGTGGATTCCCAGAGGTGTTTTCGGGTCTGCATGCACTGTTACTGCCCAGCAAAAAAACTATCTTCGAATGAAAAAAGAAAAAAAAAAATCAAGCGCCTTGAATACTGTTAGGACCAACTCTCGAAGAAGTTGGAAAGCCTGTCAAACGCTTTCTTCCGAGACACGCAGCTTTCTAAGCGCCATCCAGACCCCATAGGTATTGTGCTAAATTACTCGCGCATCAAGGAGAATGCTGGGAATGTAGGTAAACGCGCCTCAAGTGCTCGCCTTCTCCATGTAATATATTAAAATAAATGAGCAAAATAACAGCACGTGCAGCGCGTGTAAGTGCACTCTTTGCACGCTCCTTGGTGCTTCGGTAATAGACCTATTGCTAAAGTACCCAAGTGTCAAGAAGAATGCAGGAAATGCTGTTCCACGCGCCGCACGCGCACGCCTGCCCCGTGTAAAGATAAGAAGTAAATAACCAAAATAAAGCGTTGACGAACGCGCGAGCAAGATGCCATTTGTTTTAGTGTTTTGCTTTAGGACAGTTACTGCTGCAGACGCCAGCACGTGCGGCACGTGGAACAAAATTTTCTGCATTCTCCTTGATGCTTGGTAATTTAGCAACGGTTCTTTTAGGGGCGAAGCTCCTTAGGGGCTAGCCATGTCCGTCCACCGTCCGCCGTCCACCGTAGGCCCGGCGTCGGGTGCTCGTGCTTCTGCTCGTGAGATCACGTGCTCGTGTAGGACAAAAAAAAAATTAAAAAAAAAGATGAAAAAAATTATGAAAAAAGAAAAAGAAGAAAAAAAAAGAGTAGGGGGTTCCGAGATGCCCTCCCATCTGTCTGCTTAAAAAAAGAAAAAGAAGAAAACCACACATTCTCCTACTGACATGAATGAAAAGGCTCAAAGAAAAAGAAGAAAAAAAAAAGAATAGGGGGTTCTGAGGTGCCATCCCATCTGTTTGCTTAAAAACAGAAAAAGAAGAAAATCACATTCTCCTACTGGCATGAAGGAAAAGGCTCAAAGAAAAAGAAGAAAAAAAAAAGAGTAGGGGGTTCTGAGATCCCATCCCATCTGTCTGCTTAAAAAAGAAAAAGAAGAAAACCACACATTCTCCTACTGACATGAATGAAAAGGCTCAAAGAAAAAGAAGAAAAAAAGAGTAGGGGGTTCTGAGGTGCCATCCCATCTGTCTGCTTAAAAACAGAAAAAGAAGAAAACCACACATTCTCCTACTGACATGAATGAAAAGGCTCAAAGAAAAGAAGAAAAAAAAAGAGTAGGGGGTTCTGAGGTGCCATCCCATCTGTTTGCTTAAAAACAGAAAAAGAAGAAAATCACATTCTCCTACTGGCATGAAGGAAAAGGCTCAAAGAAAAAGAAGAAAAAAAAAGAGTAGGGGGTTCTGAGATGCCATCCCATCTGTCTGCTTAAAAAAGAAAAAGAAGAAAACCACACATTCTCCTACTGACATGAATGAAAAGGCTCAAAGAAAAAGAAGAAAAAAAAAGAGTTTTGGGTTCTGAGGTGCCATCCCATCTGTCTGCTTAAAAACAGAAAAAGAAGAAAACCACACATTCTCCTACTGACATGAATGAAAAGGTTCAAAGAAAAAGAAGAAAAAAAAAAGAGTAGGGGGTTCTGAGATGCCATCCCATCTGTCTGCTTAAAAAAAGAAAAAGAAGAAAATCACACATTCTCCTACTGACATGAATGAAAAGGCTCGGCATGCTGCGTCTCGGCGTCTACGCAGACAAGCACCACCAGAGCTTCGCCCCAAGCAACATCATTCACCACGTGGAGATGCTGTCAATTTTTAGCGAAAAGTCTCGTAGGGACTGGACGCACCGACAAGCGAGTCCAGTCTCGGCACGGAGGCGCGCTCGGACGCGCGCGCTAGCTATACGCTCACGCGCTCACGCGCTCACGAAGAGCAGTTCCTGACGAGACACCACTGATATAGAACGTTGCTTTGGAACGTCCGTCTCCTGCCTGGAGGCAAAAACAGCAAAAATATGAACGATTTGAGATTTCCTCTCTCTCGGTTAGGCCTAGGCGCTCTGGCAGCGAGCAACCTGACAAAGATGAGGAACCTTCAGAGAAATACTACTCGGGGAAGTTCCGCAACCGATGCGGTTAATACCGTCTCATAGTGATGCTTGAACTGCGCTGGACACAAGTATACCATGCAGAAGCGAGGCCTCACCACATACTACGTGATAGAAACAGTAAGCTTGGAGAATTCTTCCCGCTGTGTGTGCGCTGTCATGCCTAAAGAAACAGACAGTAGAGAGTGTTTCTAGATCCTTCCGATGCCACCGATAGCGATACCCGATATCATACGGCGCATGCGCAAAGGTGTCGGCGGGGTATCGGGTATCGTTATCGGCGCCATCGGAACGATCGCTGGAGAGTAGTAGGTCGCTCGGATAGCTCCGATAACGAGACCCGATTCCCCGCCGTCGCCTTTGCGCATGCATTGTATCATTAGAGAGTTTTAGTAAATCGTTCCGATACCTCCGATAGCCCCGATAACGATGCTATGCATGCGCAAGGGAGGCAGTGGCGGAGTATCGTGATCGGCAGTATCGGAGGTATCGGAACGATCTACTAAAACTCTCTATTATCGGGGGTATCGGAGGTATCGGAACAATCTACTAAACCTTTATACTTTAGCTTCCCCGCTAAGAGCCACGGGTTCCGGTCGGATCCGCCGATTTCGGTACAGAGGCTTTTCTCGGGGTCCGGGGTGGATGCGGCGAAGGGGTATCTACACGAAGGAGAAATCCGCCCCTTTCCTCCGCAGAGCGCGCATCACGTGAGACATACGTCATCCCTTTTTGACGCCTCGCGGCGCCGTTCTCCTCCGTGGCGGAGCGCGGAGGCTTCGTGCTGTCAGCACGAAAGCTCCGCAGGTTCACGCGGCGGAGCAGGGGACGGAGCTTCCCGGGTTGTTGACGTCACGACATCCATCCGCGGAGTTCTCCTTCGTGTGGATACCCCTTATGGGGTATCCACACGAAGGAGAAATCCGCCCCTTTCCTCCGCGGATCGCGCGTCACGTGAGACATACGTCATCCCTTTTTGACGCCTCGCGGCGCCGTTCTCCTCCGTGGCGGAGGCGCGGAGGCTTCGTGCTGACAGCACGAAAGCTCCGCAGGTGCACGCGACGGAGCCGGGGACGGAGTTTCCCGGCTTGTTGACGTCACGCATCCGTCCGCGGAGTTCTCCTTCGTGTGGATACCCCTTAAAGGGGAACTCCGCCGATTTTTTGGTGGACTTCGATTTGGCTGGAAATTTGCAGGCCGCATCAATAACCCTTTTTCGGCTGATAACCAAAATATTTTATAAAAATAAAATTTTTTCGTGAAGTTATTGAATTTTCAAGTTACGCCGGCCGCGAGGGTTCCAGGAGGCGACTCTCTACTGGCAACAATGAAAGATCCCTACTTTTCCCTAAACGCGTACGTCACGGGTGGGCAGGTGGACGAGCGACTCGGGCAGCCGTGAAGTGGCTTTCCGGGCGCCAGCGAACAAGATTATTTTTTTCGCAGCTTCAAGGTTGAAAGTTCCTTTGCAATGGGTAGCAATCTGTGCTCCGCTAAAGATTGTAGAAAAAGTGCCGGGAAAAAGCCTCTCTTTTACCCAAGTTTTCGTGGGAGAAAAAGAAATACGTTCCCCGGCAGCAACGGAGGCCAGCCACGTCAAGGTGGTTTTGCGCGAGCTGTGTGCCGAGAGGACTAGTGTCACGTGAAACATTTTCACTTTTGATCGGAATACTTTTTAGCCGCGTGCTGCGAGTTGAGTATCCTTTAGCAGCTGGAACAGCTTCAAGAGCGGCAAGCGCTAACTCGAGCCGGCTGCGACCACTACGACAGCCGTCCAAAGAAGAGCGCTAATAATATCGAGAAAAATAGTACACAATCTAGCACTATAGTCGACGGGTTGCCCAGTCACATTTGTTATTCACAATCGGTTCAGTGATTTTCATTTTTTATTTTTTTATAAATACTATGTCTGTTTCGGACGTCGAATCTAGCTCGGGCTTCTCTCGGAGTTCCACTCACGCGGCCGATATGTTGAAGACGAGAAGTGAAACGTCCAAACAAAGTTCAAGTCTGAATTTAGATACGACTTTCGACATAATGCTATTCCTGTCAGCTATTACAGGGGTTTAACGAGCAGGTGTTGAGCTCCATTAATATACGATAGAGCCTTTGCCTGGTTTGTCAAATGGTTGGTGTGGCGTGCAATATTCTCTGCAGAAGAAGTGATAAAAACGTCTTTAATTTATTCTATTGCGGAGGAATTTTATATAGGGCTGAAAAGTTTTTTTTTTTAAACATCAAAATATTACTGTCATTGAGGGGAGGCATGCAAATTTACAGCTGATGGAAACTGCTAGACCAAAACTTAATTAAAAAAAAAATCGTATATAGAATTGTCCCCTTCCCATGTGCTCTCGTGGATGGCTGTTTGAACGCGTTGCATTCTACTGCAAAAGTTAAAAAAGACGGGTACACATTTTTTTAGTAACTTTTGTTAACTTATTTTGAATTAAAAGTCTTATTATGTCTTTCTGTACCTTACGCACTATTGTATCTTCAAGCAAATATTCTTTATTTGAAGATGAACAGTGTATTTGTGTATTTTATACGCATTCCATTGCACTTTCATGTTTGGCTTGGTGGTTGCGGAGTTCTTTTAATTATTATTTTAACACAATCTTCATGACCAGTAACCTGCTCTCTGATCTACACGAATGCAGTTCATTCCATTCTCTACATTTCATTACGAGAATCAGTCTACGTCTGTTACGTCCCAGCCCAGCACGAACGCTTTGGAAGGCGAGCAATGTACGCGCCACACGCACGAACGCTGAAAATGGCATCGACCAGAAGCGCTTTTCAGAAATGGTCTATAGATCTTTTGCTAAATTACTGAAGCACCGAGGAGCATATTCATGCCACAAGAGTAGTTACACGTGCTGGCGCCTGCAACAGTAACTTTTCTAAAGAAAATCTAAAACAAATGGCGCGTTCCTTCAGGTTATACGAGCGTGTGGAGCATCTGTACCACCATTCCGAGCATTTTCCGTGGTGCTTTGGCATTTTGTCATAAAATGTATTGCGTGACTCTTCGACCTTTCTTCGCCATCCATCTTCTAATAAAAAGAGAACGGATTTACAAGCGACATCACGAAACAGCGAGCCGCGGCTTGAGCGTACCGAGTTGCAAAAACGGTTTTATCAAAATTCCAATTGCTCCCGTTTTTTTTTTTTTTTCCTTTTCATAGTTTAGCACGTAGGCCAAGGTCATACTTTGTGCAAATATAGATAATTATCAACTTCAAATAGCACGAACGCCCAGGTTTTCTCGCTGTTAGACGCGAGAACGGCGGGCGCGAGCGTACCCGATTGCCGGCCGCGCGCCTCGCTGCCCACCCGTGACGTCACGCTTGTGTGGCGGGGAAAACTGGGGAAATATTAGGGAGAACGATGTTTCGCTTTCGACAGCAAACAAAATGTCACTTTTTTAATTAACTAGAGTGAATCTGGGAGAACGAGATAGCATTTCGGAATCAGGAAGCCATCCGCATTCAGATTATGCCTTTGGATTAGGTAGCTCGAAAAATCGGCGGAGTTCCCCTTTAAATGGGGTATCCACAGGAAGGAGAAATGCGCCCCTTTCCTCCGCGGAGCGCGCATCACGTGAGACATACGTCATCCCTTTTTGACGCCTCGCGGCGCCGTTCTCCTCCGTGGCGGACGCGCGGAGGCTTCGTACTGATAGCACGAAAGCTCCGCACGTGTGCGGCCGGAGCCGAGGACGGAGTTCCCGGGTTGTTGACGTCACGGCATCCGTCCGCGGAGTTCTCCTTCGTGTGGATACCCCTTAAAGGGGTATCCAAACGAAGGAGAACTCCGCGGACGGATGTCGTGACGTCAACATCCCTGGAAACTCCGTCCTCGGCTCCGCCACGCGCCTGCGGAGCTTTCGTGCTGAAAGTACGAAGCCTCCGCGCCTCCGCCACGGAGGAGAACGGCGCCACGAGTCGTCAAAAAGGGATGACGTATGTCTCACGTGATGCGCGCTCCGCGGAGGAAAGTGGCGGATTTCTCCTTCGTGTGGATACCCCATAAAGGGCCCCTGAAAAGAAAAAAAAAATTTTTTTTTTAAACAGTCTGGTTCGGACACGCGTGTCGAAAAATGAATTTTACGCGAAAAAAAATGATTTTTAGAGCAATATTGACGGCGAGAGATTTATTTGAAGTTTTGCGCGCAAATTCCATGGTCATTCAGCTCGGCTTCTCATTGGTAACGATGGTCATTCAATTCAGCTTCTCATTAGCCAATAGAATGAGTGACAGCTTAGATGTTGGTTATAAAATCTTCGTGATCTCTTGAAATCGCCTTTTGAATTACATTTTTTTTTAGGTTTAAAAAACAATCCATCGAATGAACGTCGTAATTGTTTACAAACGTTTTACAAAATCGTAACTTCCGTCCGGATAAAACAACAAACAAAAGCTTCGCCATTTTTTTTTCAGTCATGGTCGCCGTCTTGCAACGTGTCTCGCGTCCTCGGGTGGTTTTATAGTTTTATCGCGTTTATATGTGAAGACCTCCTGAAGAGGGCTTGTTGCTTGTGTTAGTTAGTCATGGCCGATTCACACGACGGACTGATTGATCACGTGACGACATGTCCGCGGTTCGTCTGTCTCCCAAGCGCATCCACACAAGGGAGACGACGAGCAGACGCCAGCGAGGACGGACCGAACCTGGTCTCCACCCCACAGTGCCGCGAAACTCCAACATCGCACCGTTGGACCGTTGTCCAAGAGAGAAATCGACGCTCGCTACCGCGAGAATGAATCGTACGCCGCTGTTACGTACAGATCGAGACAAAACACCGCGATAGGCTTCGTGCGAAGCGCCACTAGCTTTACTAACCCAAAGCATGAGAGTGACACAGGCATGGTCCTGCGCGAGAAGGGTTTCGCGTGGAAGCGACGAAGTTCTGGGCTCGCGAAGGGGCGTTTGGAGATGCCTTCACGCACTCCGCGCTCGTGCACAACACTAAAGTTCACCACAGCCACAAGAGAGGTCTAGCTCGGTGAAATCCTGATTGGACGTGCAAGAATTATCGCGGCGTGCTAGACGAGTTTTGACGGAAGGTTCTTGACGCGGACCCGGAGGAGTACCGGAACCTGCGTCGCATCAGCCAGACAAAGTTTCTGCAGTTCCTTTCACACGTGGAACGAAGAAACGCCTGACAAAATAAACCAGCGAACGCACAAAACACAACGATGCGCCACTTTTGTTTTCATCGCCCAGAAACAAAAACAAAACAAGAAAACAATAAACCGTTGCCAGACTAAACGCTTTTCAAGTCAATCTCGCCCAAAATTCGCGAGTGAAAATAGCGCTGGACTTTATCAGTCCGCGCGTCCGCGGACGAGGCGCGGATCGCAGGAATCGGTGACGAACCAGTCACTTGGTACACGGTCTGCGGACGAAAATCACTATTCGGTCCGTCGTGTGAATCGGCTGTACGACGCGGTACGACGTGCGACCGGCAGACACAGGAAATAGCCATGGCTCTCGTACGGGGCGCAGCCAAGCAGCCAAGCCGATCCACTACGAAGAGGCGGGGAGTACCTCTCCTCCACGAGGCCGAAATGCCGAGAGAGAAAACAAGTGGAAAGGAGGTGACTACCGACTAAATTGCGTCTGGCGCAGTCAATATTGCTCTAAAAAATTTTTTTTTTAGCATAAAATTCATATTTTGACACGCGTGTCCCAACCGGACTGTTTTCAAAAAACTTTTTTTTTTCTTTTCAGGGGCCCCTTAAAACGATGATCGGAACTGATACGTGTTGATCCTAATCGACCCTTTGCAGATGCGCTGGTCCATTTCCCGGTGGTTGACGAGGGAAACAGACGGCGAGACACAGGGGACTCTCGCTGCTGGAAGAACAATCTCGTTTGTTGAAACGACAAGCACGCCATGAGCACCCTTTTAAAAGTTTCCTGACCAATTGGGTACGAGCAGAAATATATAAATAAATTATATCACGTTAAAGCCCTCTTTGATAAGATAGCACAGCACCACATCGTATCAGTGCGCCTCAGGGGCGGCTTTATGCGCCAAGATTGGGATTCGGGAGGGAGGGGGGGGGGGGGGGGGTTCTGGGGGTTCTGCAGAGAGATGATTACAAGGGCGAAACGTTGCTCGGGTCTCCAGTGATGTCTCGCTAATATGGACACCTCCGTTTCCCCCCAAAATCGTCCCTAGTATAAAGTCCATGATAACGAGACAAAAATACATGGATTTTACCACTTATTCCCCGATAATGATCTCTATTAGTGGGGTATTCATATTAACAGGGGTAGTTGACCTAACATTTAAGATATTAGTCGTGTTACGAAAGACTAAACATTTCTTCCAATAAAAAGCTGGAGTGTGTTAGTTTATTTTATTTTAAAAAGTTGACCTTGGGGGAATAGGAAAAAACATTCCCCCCTCCCCCCCTCTTTTTTTTTTAAATGCGCCCATGGTGAGCTCTAGAAAAAGCGATCCCGGAGCACGCCAAAAAGGCGATGGGAAATTGCAATTAAAAACCAATACATAAATGTGTTCAGTCTTAAATGTGTGCGGAAACGAAATTTTCGCAGGTATTTTTATTGCCGGCAAAGCAAAAACAATAGTCTAGACTAGTGTTTTGGGCTGCCAGCAGCCAGTTTTAAAACGAATTATTCGGTTTCGAAAATGTGTCTGACGGCAGTTTGTGAAGCTCCGTTGAAATTCCGCCACGTCATTGGTCTGTAAGAAAGAGCGCCAGTTCGCGGCAGTATGGCTCTCTCGTGGAGGTACATAGTCCTGAAGGAGACTTGGCGGAGAACGCTAGCGGGTCTACTGCGCTGTACATGCTAACTTACACAGTGTTTCCCTAACCTTCATTCCACACCATCAAGATCGCCATTCTTTACAGACGTTAGGAAGAAGCTTGATCTGAGGACGCGGGTACCTCTGCCAGGCCAACAACCCCCCCCCCCCCCCCCCCCAATTCGCACCGAATGCGCTGGGAATAACGCGCTCAAATATGGCACCTAGTGAATAGCTTATAGACGTGGTGTGCAGGTGTCGCCATTGCTGGTTACTGACGGTTATTTCTACTTGCTGGTTCCCTCCTGCTTCAACGGTGTAACTAAGACGGTGAACCGAACGCTCGTGGCACATAATATACCGACATGGCCGCCAATGACGTTACGGGCAAGCTAGGGGCGTATCAAAATATTAAGGTGGGCTAGTTGGTTTAACATAATGGTTTAAAAAGCGCAAAGGACAGACACGGACATGAAGTAACTGGGGTTTTAATAGAAAATAAAGAAGAAAAAAAGAAGCGAAATAATTTCTACGGAAGATAAAAAGGACAAAAATAAATGAAAAAAAAAATTAAAGAAGTATGAGAATCATAGCAATTGTAGTTATAAATTAATATGAAGAAAGAATAGATAAAGATTAAAAAAATAAAAATATTAATAAAGACATTAAAAATAATTTTAACATTATTGCCATATGACTTTGAAAGATGAAGTTTGAGATAATCATGCCCTTAAAGGGGCTGTGCAACGATATTCAATTGGAGTGTTTTTCACTTTACACGAGCTTACTGGCACTAGTGGGACTCAAGGTTACTCGTACGCAACGCCACTGGCCAAGAAACGCCTTTGTTGCAGTGTAATTTCAGAGACAAAAGCGATCTTTTTTATTCAATCTTTCCTTTGCAAAATTTGATGACGTAATGTGGGGATCGCAGTAGACCCATATGACGATATTTGAATGCTGTTCATAGATTGAACCCGATGATTGCGTGTGCACTCGATTTGGGCTCGTGATAATTACTAGCTCGAGAAGCATTCGGTTAGTGGCCCGTGTCCAATCGCTGCAACGACGACAATAGCCGAGCCATAACAATGTCTGGAAGTCAGCGGGTGTTCTGTGCTTTGCCAACCCGAGCGCGTGGCTATGATCAACATTGGCGGCATATAATCGGCTTCAGATCACGTGGCCGCTTGTTCTGGCTGCGAGTTGAGGGGGTGAACGCTGCTCGGTTTTCTTTAATTTTTTACTTGGACTTCTATTGCGGGGGGTGAAAAACGAACGCGTGTTTCATAGGTCATTAACGTCAGGGATCCGTTCTAAGCTGTATTTGCGCAAAGTACAAAAATTGTTGCATCGCCCCTTTAACTGAAAACTTTTTGACACCTCATGCGGGGTGGTGTAGGTATAATAGTTCTTTGTCTGATAGGGACACAGAAGGTTCACTGACACAGACGTCACCACAAGCCTTGATTGTCTGCGCCTCGTAAAGTTCTCTTGATCTTTTTCCCACGGTACTGTCCGATGACTTCTGTCTTTTTGAAGATCGGTTGGCAGTGGCAGTCACGGACGTGTATCGCGAGATGTCCTGCCGGTGATGAGTTGAGAGATGTTGCATGTTCTCGCAGCCTGGTATTCACACACCGGCCAGATTGTCCCAAATAAACTTTCCCGCAGGTGAATGGTATTTTGTATACTATACCGTTACGGCATGGTATATATTTATTCGTGCGCTTTACTTCGCAATCATCTTGATGGTTTTGAGGTGAATTGATTTTGGGGCACAGTCTCCCCAGCTTGTCCGGAGCCGAAGATACCAGTGGAATGTCATATCTAGATGCAACTTTTTTGATGTTATGCGATAGCAGGTGTATGTACGGCATAACTGCTGGACGTCTGTTCTTCTTCTTGCTTTCTTCTTTTTGTTGTTTTGAACTTATCATATTTTCGACGACTTCAGATAAGATGGTATGGGGATAGCCAGACGATTTGAGTCTTTCCACTTGTGTATCAAAGCTCTCTCTAGCCTTATGGTCACGCTACTTTTTGAGAGCAGCGGAGAGGCAGGTATTCACTAGCGCCCTTTTTGTGAGTTTGGAATGCGCAGACTCATATTGGAGTAGCTTTTTCTTTGTTCTAGGCTTGTACTTCCAAGCATGTGTGGTCGTTCAGGAAGATCAGTTGTAAGTCTAGAAATTGCAGGGTGTTTTTCTCGGTTGGCAGCTCGTAGGTGAATTTCAGCCCCTGAGCATTTTTCATAAAGGTGTTTTTTATGTCGTTGATTTGTTGGTCGTTGTTCATCTCGCATGGTTTGTTTAGAAGGATCAAATAGTCGTCAACGTATCTGTAGACTCTTGCTACTTCGGTGGTGGAAAGACTCTTGGCGATGGCCCGGTCGCATTCGACAAGAAGATATCGCACAATACCGGCGCCACACACGACCCGATACAGATGCCTTTCTTTTGAAAGTAGTATTTACCGTTGAACGAGACAAACGTTGATGTTAAGTAGAAAGCCAACAGTTCCAAAAACGATTCTAAATGAAGCGCTGATTGATTTTGAAAAAAACTGTACCATTTTTCTCGATGCATTCTTTTACAGCTGCGAACAAGCTATTGTGAGGGATAGAGTAAAATAAATCTTCCACGTCAAGTGAGAAGCCAGAATGTGCGTGTAGTGGCATTATCTTTTAGGTAATGTACCAGTGTGTCAAAATTCGGTATTGAAAAAGGGTCATCTAGTAGGAGGTTGGATAAATGGCGAAAAAGGAACCTTGACATCGCACCTTGTCCATGATCCTTTCTCTGTGAGAACTACTCGAAAAGGGCATTCATCTTTATGAGTTTTTGCGGTGAAAACATTTCTAAATGACTCTTTTTGGATGTTGAAATCTGTTTTTTTTTTTTTAGGTTTTCAAGACCAAGTTTGAAGCACAATTGAAGAGCTTTTGCCTTGACCTTTTTTATCTTGATTTCATGCATGTGGTTGAAGTTCGTTTGTATCGCTACTCCAGCCTTCTCTAAGTACCCAGAGCCGGGACACACCACAAATCCCCCTTCCTTATCAGACACCAGCAGTTTGAAATTCTCCCTTTTGAAATAGTCGACTAGTCCTGAGATTTTTAGTTTGTTCTTACAACAAGGTACAGTTTTCAACACAACATCAACTAGGTCGTCTACGCATCGTTTTCTGTCATCTTGAGTTTTAGCTGCGATGTCACGAATAGTTTGCAACGTATGTACTCCTTGCTTTTTTGGGGCGGTACAAACTTTGGGACCATTCTCAAGAACCTTAATGATGTCTACAGGTAGAGAAGTGTCACCCAACAAAGTAACCGACTCGCCTTGCGGTTCGTTGTGTTTGGCACGAAGAGTTCGAAGATCTGGAATGTAGGTCCACCAGAGTGATTCAGTACATCCTGCTTGCAGTGTATAGGAAGGACTTGTATCTTGTCGCTTGACTGTGTTCAGAGGCATCGGTGCTGGCAAGACGTCGTAAGCACTCACGATAGAACCGGACTTGCCTCCATAACTCAGAGCGGAGAATCTTGTAAATTATCTTGCTGTGACGTATTGTCTTCGGCGTATTGTCTTTGTGTGGCGTATCAGTCTTCGGATATTACTACTATACTCCGTTTCAGCTTCCGTCCGAGCGCAGCCAAAGCTACGTGTGGCCGGAGCCAATCACACGCCGGCAATAGGTCACGCGATCTCGCCTACACTTGTGTATCACTCCGCAGCGCCGCTGGTCGTCCGCGCCGCCCGCGCTCGCCGAGTATTTCGTCTGCTACGGGTGTATCAACTTTATCGTCTGCTACAGGTATAAAAAGTGCCCTTTCAAGTTCTGAAATTTAGTCATGGGGGATGTCAGTACGTAGGCTGGCCGCTGGCGTCTGTGTTCGAGCTTTACATCTTTTCGGCATGGTTTCGAGAGGTAAGTACACATTGCAAGGTGCCTGATGACCCGGCCGTTGATGTTTCGTTGTATTGTCTCGATATAACAGGGCTCGAGGCGCAGTCTTTTCCACCAGCTTCTCAGCGTTCAATCTGATAGGCAGGTAAAGGGGTGCCCTGATTTCGCCGCGTATCAGTGAATTGTAGTGGGCCAGACACTTTTCCTGTTTACAAGGTGTTCGCGGTTCGACGCGGCCGGAGTCTCCTGCCGAATTTGAAAGTAGACATTCACCACGACCTCTCGCGCCTGACGCTCAAACGTGCCTATGCGAAAGGACGTTTTGAAGTGACTCGGTGAGGAAAGGAGCGAAGCACACGATTCGACCATTACGGGAACGAAAGCACACATAAAAACCGAGCGCTGCAGTCGTGTTGCCAGCGGATGTACGTGTTTTCACCAAACCACATGCATTTACATATGTTAATAAAAACATAAACTTCAGATATTTAATTCCTTTAGTCGCAAATCATTCTTAGCAGTACACATCTGGGATATTGTGCAATGTCTACGCACAAAACAGATATAAAAAAAAAAATACTTTTGCGGACTACTTTGTGGTGCGTAGGAATGCTCTTCTCGAAGTTGCGAACCGTTCCTCAGCCTTTGGCTGCGCTCGGACGGAAGGTGAAACGAAGTATAGGCTAGATTGTCACGCGCTGACACCATCGAGCAGCAACGCGCGCAACTATAGTATATTTGGGTGTGTAGAAGACCTCGACGTAACGAGCGCGATACGCAATGAGCTTCTCGCTGGCCGATTATAAAGCGAGAGGTGGTGGGCTCGCAGTCACGTCATTTCGTTTACGTACCCCTTTAAAAGAGGTGGAACTAACAAACCGTTTCACGTATGCACGCGTGACGCCGTCATAGCCAAAGTATTTTGGTCATAACTAAGGTCCACCGATGGCAGGCGTGAGTGCAGGATACCGCTCGTGCCGTCTCGTGCTCTGCTCGCGGGG
This sequence comes from Ixodes persulcatus, assembly GCA_013358835.2. Taxonomy (NCBI): domain Eukaryota; kingdom Metazoa; phylum Arthropoda; class Arachnida; order Ixodida; family Ixodidae; genus Ixodes; species Ixodes persulcatus. Next base: position 215,141 of record JABSTQ010009914.1, read on the forward strand.
ACTAGCAGTATAGGGTTTTCGCGCGTGCAGAAAAACGGCAGTTCCCGCGATGTATGGCGGGAGCGGCGACGTGACGAAAGCTGCTGGTGAGATGGGCCCACTGTCGGTGTGCGTGACCCGAGGCATCGCTGGGGTCGGCTAGGCCAAGCGATCACTACGACGTCTTGAGTATGAGAAATAAACCCTTTTCAAAAGTACATCGAGCAACATCGGTGGTCGCCATGGCTTGGACACCGAACGCGTGACTGGGTTCGAGTCCTCGCCAACCGCTGACCCAGCCCTCGTCTCCAATACCTATTCAGACATTAAGATCTAGCCATGTCGGACAGGCGTTGATGCGGACATTTTCAAAAGGGTATATTATATAAAAAAAATAATTTTCTCGCTCGTATATGTTTAGACAGCATTGAATTGAAGTTGGTACGCCTCAGCGGGTGACCTGTCTCTCAGCTATAGACGATAAATTTAGCCATTGCAGCACAATAACCGCTAACCTGGGGTCTTTAGCGTGCACCACGTAGTAGAGAGTACACGAACGCGTGCCAGTACCAAACTCATGCAGATCGAAACGGCGGGGATCGAACCCAGGAGGTTTTGAATTGCAAGCTTTCCATCCACGCTCCGAGCTGAGACGCTTTAGCCCAGTCTAAAACGTTAGGTTTTTTTGTTTTTTTTATTACAATTCGGTTACGGAAAACTTTTTAAAATTTTTTGTTTATTGATTGGGGTACAGATTAGTCGGCTGGTGACGACAGCCGAGAGTGATCGAAACAGCTGTGGTTCCGGTCATCGTTGGGGGCGTGTCCCTCCACACTTCTGGCCTCACCTCTGGTGAGGCCAGAAGCTTCCTACCTCCATGACCGGGACTGAGCCCTTTCCACCACCGTAGTAGGTTTGATGAAAGTTCTTCAATACTGAGAGAAAAAAAAAAAAAGAACACCAGCGATGGCTTGTTCGTGCTAACAGTGTAACGGTGTGTGCCTGTAGTTCAGAATAACGGGTGTCAAGAGATCTGCTTTACCGCACGCAGGGCTATAAGCAGGTACTATGCGCTTTGACAAAGAGCCCTTTCAAAGTTGACAAAGGAACGTAACATTTCGCACCACAGCGGGTGTCTAGAGTTGTTTAATTTATGCCGTGGGCACGGCCTTATTGAGAGAAAGCATTTGTTCGCTTTCCGCTCTAACTGAAAACGTCCAATTCCAACCGTGAACTTTACATATGTAAAACACCCGAAAAGTTTTCATAAATATCAACCGTATTATGTAAAAACCGGTAATTTCTCTCGAATAATGGAACTTGTTTTGGTACTAAAGGCGGAAATGGCTACAAGTTCACCACGGTTCATTTGCTTTTCTTATTTTTTTTTTTTGATCGGATCACACCTCGATCACAAACAGATGGTCGATCTCTTCCTTCCTGCTTCGCCGTTTTTTCCGCGTAGTCCCAAAAAAAGAAAGAAAGAAAGAAAGAAAGAAAGATAGGAAGAAAGGAAGCAAGACGGTACGGTGCTTGCCGCCGCCAAGAGCGGCAGAAGAAGACGCAAGCAGCAGCCGAGGCGTCGACCATCTGTCCCATCCGTCTGTTCTATGTCCGTCCGATCGGGTTGCCTCCTCCTCGGTCGCCTTATCTCCCGACACTTCCCCGAAAAAGCAACCACCGACCAAGAGCCGACACGCAGTCAATCACGAGCACAAACACACACAAAAAAAAAAAGATGTCCCGACTATTTATGCACCCTACTCGCTTTTCGCGGAACCAGCAAATGTTAATTACCGTAAGCACTTGTCACCTTTGCGAAAAAGGACACTTTGCCGCCGCGGCCGCGAGGGCGGCGTGCCTGGATGAGAGAACCTAGATTTCGGAGAGGGAGCAACTGAAACCGTTGACACCGTTTGCAATGCAATGGAGGACGCCTCGTGCACACGTTGGCCGCAAGTGCGCACGAGTTGCGTTGTTGCGTTGCGAGGAGAAAAGCGGGAGATTACACTCTCAGAAAGGGTGTATTCTACACCCTTTGTCCCATATAAAACACCCCAAAACTTCAGTTCGGCGTAATGCGCACTGACGTCGAACCGAAGGTACCAACTTTCACGAGGGGCTTGAAAGCCGTGTGGTACAACTGATTAAAATAGCTAATGTACGCGTTACTGAATGAACGAATATAATAATGATCGGAGTTTTCTTGGCCCCACTGCCAAAGCTCAGTGCTCCTCTTCTGTAGTCTGTGATACGTATACTTTAGCTGTTTAGTAAGTTCTATTGCACCCTTATCAAGCATAACGTAAAAGTTAGACCCGTAAGGTCGACGTCAGTGCGCTGTACGTTATAAACTGAAGTTTAGGGTATATTGTACGGGACAAAAAGGTGAAAAATTACACACTTTTCTTTTCTGAGAGTGCGACCCTTTCGGCAGGTTTTGGCAGCTGGTAATCAAAACGCGGCCCCATAAGCAGGGCTGGATTATCCGGGGTTCAAAGGATTCGAATGAAGCGCGGGCTCTTGTCTTGATGGCGCCTCTCTCTCTCTCTCCCCCCCCTTTTAAACTCAGTTTGTAAAAAAAAGCGGCTATTGCATTTTGACTGCCAAAACACAAAAAAAAGTTAGTTAAAACATAGCCAGAGATTAACTATAATGGCAACAAACATTGTTAATTGTTTTAATGGATGTTTCTACACATACTGTTTGTCTCCTATTGCTGCATTCAACATGTTGTTTGACGATTTTATGAAAATCACAGGATAGACAACCGCAGGAGCAATTATCTTAACATAATTGAGCCACGTAAGCAGCAAAACAATACACGACCAACAAGGCGATAGGGTCAACATGTCACTGTTGCGCCGAAGGTGTCGGTTACTCTGGTGGAAAGGTAGAACAAACCCGATTTCATCAAACATTTATCAACTTTCTGACTTTCGCTCTGGTGGCCTTGGATAAGCTAAACAGATCTACGCCTCTTAGACATGCTTTATCGTCTGCATGTGCGGAAATTCCACTCCACAAGCCTGTCAGCATTTCTGTGATATTTCGGCAGCAAAGTTTTTGTGTATTTATCGTTTGTTTTTTCTTTTGTTAAATTAATTACGTGTGCATTTATTGCTAGCGAAATCAGAATAATCCTCTTAAACATTTAATTCGAACGAAGGAGACAAGCCGCGAAAGAGGCCCTTTGACGTGGAGTGTGTACACTGCCTGAGCTGTAAAGTCGCTGTTTTATATGTTTTTATAGGCTTCACATATTTGTTGTAGAAAAGCCGCGAAAGCTAAACCATTGCGGACTTAGGAGGTGATGGCAAAGGGGACATAATATAGCGGGGCTAACCGTCACAATAAGTAAGAACGTCAACTAAAATTGGTTAATTAGGTTTTTAATTAGTACAAATATAAACATATGATTAAAAACGTACTGAGAGTCATCGACAACCCCCAAGAAAGCAAATTTGTGATGGCTGATCCGGTTTCAAATGTCCTATAGCCTTCCCAATTATCTCCCGGGTTAGAATGACGTGCAGCCTTTCAGCGAGCTTCGAAGCTTTTTCACCTGCCATCTCGGCGGAATCGAAGTAACACGGAGGCCTAGGCATTCCAAGTGAGCGTATTCGAACTTTGTCGATGTCAGGACAAAGCGACAAATGCTTATGCGCCAAGCAATGTGCAGCGAAAGGTAGAAAATATTGTAAATAAAATTTCTGCTGGCGGTGTTGTTCCTTCTGTGTCTCCGAACACATAACTAATAAAGCTGCGTTTGAGATTTTGTTGTGTTCGTCCGTTTTTTTATCGTTCCCCATCTCAGGGTTTCCAAGATGTCGCTTTTCTATCTTTCGTTGACTGTTAGTTAACAAACATTTTGAAATTTTGAAATTCGGATCACAGTCTACCATTTGTTTTGGTGCTTTTATATAGTCGTTGATCCCATGCATGTTACATCTGTCTACGGAGTAAGTACAGAGCTTTATATTTCTTTATTGCAGCCTATCCAGAAAAGTGGCCGCGCTGCCTGATTATTGGTGTGACCCGCATGCGCCCTTCACGTCATAATTTAGACGTGCCCATTCGTTTCGGCCACAATTAAGTTGATGGCTCAATTGTACTTTTTTTACATAGCGCTTTGAAACAAACATCGATATAAAGTTATAAACTATAAGACATACAAATGTTTTATTTTAAACATTGCATATTACTAGAAACTAAATTTTGAAAATAGGAACTGTTAAAAAAGCTAATCGATTTATTTCAAAACTCGAAGCGCCTCATGGCGGCGTAATGCCACGTTATGCTTTGTGGGAATCCGTGGAAAGCAAAATCCATACGCGCTCTTCTCCCGGCCCACACGTTCCCTGAAAGTATGCACTTTAAGAAATGCCTGCGCGTCTACTTACCCGCAAAACACTCGAAGAGCCAATCTCTCCGATCTGCGAAATCAGCTCAGGAAATGACGAGGCGGAACATCCGTTTAGACCTCAAAATGAAGTCTGCGCTCTGGCACACTACGCAATGCAAAGCGTCATGCTTGCATTGCGTAATGCCACAGCGCAGGCTTAATTTTGAAGTCTAAACGGATGTTCCGCCTCGTCATTCCTTGAGCTGATCTCGTAGATCGCAGAGATTGGCTCTTCGAGTGTTTTGTGCATAAGTAACGGGCAAGCATTTCTTAGAGTGTAGTCAATTTATATACTCCTGATTTGTAGGATGTATTTCGGACTGTCGGAGCAATTAAATATTCGAACGAGTTTTATACTTTCGTGGCCATGACGAACGACGCTATTCAGTTGCTGCCGAATGTCCGTCGGGAAGTTGAGTTACACTAAACACTAACAGGGGAATTTTGTTTGTAGGGTCCTAATTTGATAAAAGATATTATCGAATTCAGAGAAGTGAAAAAGCTAATTTTCATTGGCTTTTCGCAATATCCTGTGAGACGAAGTAAAATATTTTGTAACATTTACAATTACATTTTCTCGCCATTTTTTTTTAAAAATTCGTCTGTTATATGAGTAATAGTTCTCACATGGTTTATGTGTTTTCAAACAAAAAGGGCACATTTGATTATTGTGTGAATTTTACTATCGTGTAACAGGAAGGCGGTAAAAGAGTTTCGAAGAAATTCGGATTCCTATGTTTAGATAATATATCTAAAACAATTAACTATATCGGATAAAAAAATTAAAGCGTGGGGAAAATTTAGATTAATTTTCATTCTCCAAAGTAAAATGCCGATGAAATTAGATCTATGTCCGTGCGATATCACTGTACGAATGTTTCCTGGTTTTGCCTCTCGGAAAGTTTTCATTTCTCGCATTCGAAATGCGAGGAGTAATACAAGCTTATGGTATATTTGTGATGTTAATTCAGCATAAAGTCAACAATCTTCGCACAAATATCTTTTAATGCTGACATCACCTATTGGGTACTGCAATGTATGTGAAAAGTCAATACCGCCAAGTTTCAAAATAAAGAGGGCCACTTTAATTTTCTTTTGAACCGCGTTCTTGTAACGGTTCATCCAACCTCGCCCATAAGCAACGTGACCCCTATCGAGAAGGCTAAACGCACTGTGAAATCTGGGCACTCTGGCCTGGACGCCTGCCGCCGTATCATTCGATGTTAGCACTCAGTCTTCTCCGGTCTTCCGGGAAGGGAAACACAAACCACACGACAGCCATTGAGTTTCATTTCTATACTTTTTGTTCCCGTACGCGTTTTCGCGTCCCCGCGCCGCCGCGAAACCAACTCGACGAGGCTATGCCACGAACGAAAACTGATCTGAGGAGCGGACACCGACGCCATTTTGTTTTTTCGCTCGTTATGCGCGTTCTTTTTCTGCAACCACCGTCCTTCTTCCGACTCTCGTCTGCTACTTTCCCCTCCCCCCTCGTTAAGAAAAGAATAAAACAAACCAATAACGGACAGGGGAAAAACATCGCTCGAAGAAAGGCCTCTTCGGGAGAACCAGAGCGCGAGGGAAACTAGCGCGTTTAAGTTGCCAACTTCCGCGAACTTAGCAGACACAGAAACGGGACCACCACATGCAGACGAAGTCGTCGTTGGGTCGTCTGCTACAACTCCGTCTCACCTTACGATGGACCGCCGGGGACGCGACGAGCCATGGGAGCCAATCCAACGCCTCGTGAGTCACACGTGACCTTCGGGACTCGCGGTGCCCGTAGTCGCGTGATTCAGTCGCGGCGCTAGATTTGCTGCGAAGGTTCCAATGGTATCTGCTGCAGTCCATCGTGAGGTGAAACGTAGACGCAGGCGGCGGCCCGGAGCAAAGCGGTCGGTATTGGGGCTGTTTGTACTTGGGTCTGCTTCGCGGTGTCTTCTTTTGACTCGGGGGTGCGGGGGCGACCGAGGGGAGGAAGCACGTCGCAGTCAGAAACGCGATCTCCGCGACCGTCTTCTGCGGGCCGTCACCCCCCAGCGAAAAAAAAAAAGCGCGCATAGAAGCCGACCGTTGTTGGATCGGTGGCGTCTCCGGCCGCCCGTGAAACCGATGGTGGTCGGCCGTGGGGGCTCCCGTCGCTGCGGGGAACGTGAACCCTTTGAGCGGGAAAACGACGCGGCAGGTCCCCGCGCGAGGCCCCCCGACGCAGGACATGCCACGCTTCCGCCCCCACTGACGATGCAATACCACACTGGTTACAGTCAAGAATGCCTTAGTGCTGGATTTTCCTGCGCCACCAAAAACGCGTCCAATCTGTGTCCTATACCGGGGTCTCTTTTAGTGACGCGGGAAAATTCAGCATTTAAGCCGCAGTCGCACGGCTCGTGCGTAATACAATCGACATGGTCTGTTCGCCCCAGACGTACAGAATTCTCTGCGCCTCAAGCGCCTTCGAAGCGCCTTTGCTTTCGTAAACATGTTTGCAGGAAGTTTTGACCGAGCGGTGATGGAATGTCTACCGAATTGCTTCTCACATATCTCCAGACTTTTCCAGGTGTTCTCGGAATACTTTGATGATGTTTTCTCATCCTCTCGAGAGGACATCACAAAAGGACGTACATGCATTTTGAGACGGTACTAAGAATTGTCAAACTTGAAGAAAACATAAACGCGGGTGTACAATACGCGAAGCTGGAAATACTGGCGGGTGTCCACCAATCAAACTGCATACCGAGATCAAATACTGAAGCACATTTAAAAAAAAAAAAAAACAACTGTTAAACCACCTTATAAGAACGAGGAACCGTGCAAATCTAATTCAAGCCCCGACCAGGGCGCCCCTGGCGGCAAACGGGTCCGTTGGATTGGGAAGCTTATGCCAGTCGCTGCGTTGGTTGTGCGTTGTAGCGGGTTAGCGCTGTAATTTCTGAGATGGCTACTCCGAGCCGCAACAATTATTGCGTGGTCGGCTGCAACAGTACGTGCAAGATCGCGCACGGCACGAAGTACTACATCGTCCCTTCGAAGCCGTACGAGGCGGAGTACTGCGCGACCTGGGTGCGACTTGTGCGTCCAGCACAAACTTTTAAGTGCAATAAAGTACTATCCCTATCACTATCATACAGGTTAGTGGTGTTTCTTACCTTCCAGTTCGCGCTTTGCTCAAGCCGCTGACGAATAATACCATTAACTTTTTTTTTTTATTCTAGCGACGATGCAACAGCCTCGACACCGACGGCAAACTCTAAAGTATGCAGCAAATACTTCATCGCAATCGAGAAGCGGAATGCGGTCGCCCACCCAAGCCTACCCTTGGATGTTTCCATCAGCCTACAGGAAGATAGTTGTGGGAATCCAGGAATGGTGCGAAAACAATTGCCCAGTTATTGTCAAGCTGATTCAGAAATAAACGTACATACATGATTACCGCACTCCACTCAACGCCAACTAAATTCTTTGCGGGCGCGCTCTATTTTGTTTGCGGAGTACGGCGCGCCGTGACAACCACTTGTCCGTTGAAACGGACCTCGTTCACGTCGTACACGCGACCAGATTCATGAAGGAGTTTTCCCTTCGTCATACTGGCACCACGGAAGAAAGTTTCTGGATTCGTAACCGCCTTAAACCCCGTCGTAATCACCACGGGAGCACTGTCCGTTGTGTTGCTCGTCGCCATTGCTTCCCCCCAATGATTCTGCACCGGCTACCGAAGAAGTTCTCCGGATTCGTAATCACCTTAAACCCCGACGGAAACACTGTCCACTGTGCTGTTTGTCGCCATTACTTCCCGGTGATTCTGGGCCGGCGGCACCGGCTACCGAAGACATTTCCCGAATTCACAACTGCCTTAAATCACGTCGTAATCACGACATGGACACTGTCCGCTGTGCTGTTCGTCTTCATTGCTCCCCGGTGATTATGCGCCGGCTGCCGCTAGCTGGCGGCAAACAATAGGCGACCGCCGCGACGTGGCCGGCATGCTCGCTTCCTTATCTTAAACAATTCAGAAACTTTATACAGGCATAGCCTTTGAAATAAACAAAATAAGAATGTTTTGACCTAGGGCGTTGGTGTTGTTTGTGTGTTGTTGTTTAATATAAATTCTCTACTTCATTTTGCCGCTCACCCTTACTGTATATATTCAAAGCTATCGCATTTTAAGTTTTTTTTTTTAAACAAACAGATTAATTGCGTCTGTCTCGCTGAATCCATACTCATTACACTACAAATATTTTATATTTAACTCTTTTTCTAGTTCGTATACACTGTTTTTTACCAACTAAATGTTCATTATCTTGACGTGCCGGTCATGTTAGTTGGTTTATACAATTTTGGGGTAAATATTTTGCTCCATTTAATTTAGTCGCTAAATTTTAAAATGAATGAATCTTTTTTTTTGTGGTTTGTTTGTTTTTGTTGTGGATGTTCTTAGTTCATTGTATATACTCTATTTTAGTGTGCTCAAGCTATCAACACCTTGCACTTTCCTTTGCAGCTGCCACTACCTTGTTAGCAGGGGCGGATGCAGGAATTTCCTGAGGGGGGGGGGGTCAGGTGTTGGTCAGCGTACCATTTGTTTAGGAACCCCCTCCCCCTCTCCCTCGTTTCACGCCCTAAATTTTACAGATGCAGAAATCAAGAGGGGGGTCAGGACATCCGGACCCCCCCTCTAAATCCGCCCCTGCTTGTTAGTGGGGTCCAGGGCGACGCATGCAAGCTGCTACTCGATCAGCTTTTCTTCCTCCGCCTCTTCCCTCCATTTTAATGTTGAAATGGGAAAATACACGAATTCGAATTCATAGAAACTACAGAGGATAGGGCTGCAGTGACTGTTCGGGCTGTTCGCACTTGATCCAGTGAATCGGGTGGTGGCTGGCGCCATCTATTCGCGACTCCAGCAAAAAAGGACGGCACCGCTAGCGGGAAGACACTGAAGTGGCCGAGACAGGTCCTTTCGTGATTTCTGCTCGTCTCTTCTGGCTTCCGTGATTACATGTTCTCGGTGGTTTGCGCGATAGAACAGTTGCCCTCGTGACTCGGTCGTAACTGTACGATCAGCTGTTTCCACAGGTTGCTCCGGACGCAACCTACGAAGCAGACATTCCGCGTTTACTCAACGTTCATCAGCACCGTAGAAGGACAGTAAGCAGTCCTTTCGTCGCTTCCTCGAAGAAAATCGAGCTAGCTCGCTTACGCCAACACATCGCCGCAGGTTCCAAACGCGGAGGATAAAGGAAGCGAAGCAAATCATTTTGAGTCCAAAGCTCGCTCGCTGATGCCCCAGCGTTGTACGTCGAGCTGGCACATGGCACGGCATTACCTGTTTTAGACCGCCATATTTTCCTGATTTAGTGGCGTCCCCTTTAGGCTGCCGGAGTCGCGAACACTCGGCAACCAAGACGATCCCAGGGTACGTGCCAATCAAGCGGGGCCAAAAGTGTATGCTCATGGCGCTCGCCGTCATTCTGAGTTCGCTATATGACCGGCTAAACCGATCATGTTCAGGGAATGCGGTCTGATCCTGGGCTCTTCTTACTGCGAAGCTGTATACCTCTACCAGCCAAGGAAAGTTTCGTGTCGTTGGCGTTGTAAGCAAAAAACCCGCCGGCAAATAATTGAAGGCAAAACAGCATATCTCCTTTGAAATCAGGCATACAGCATACAGCTCAGTATCCGTTTCAATAAAGAAAACCACAAAACAAGCATCAAAACCATATAAGAAATGATAAGGAGCTCCAGAAAACAACGCGAAGCACGTAGCGCTCCCCGCATACGTTCCCGGCGTAGATTACTGCTGCCAAAGCTGCCGCGGCGAGGGCAGCTTGCGACGTGGGGAGGGACGTCCCTAGCCCTCCATATATTGAAGAACCCGCCTACATCCCATTTCACCTTACGCCCGGACACAGCGGATGCTACGAGATTTCTTAGCCAATCCCGTTCTGTGGACGTGACCCGTGATACGCTTTCCGCGGGTCGCTGCCCCCCCTCTAAGGTTACGTGACACTCACACGGCCTCCGATTGGCTCCGATGGTTCGTAACATCCGCTGCGCTTAAACGTAAGATGAAACGGAGTATAGCGACTGATTTCATTGTTGCCGCAACACCGCAATGAATAGGCCAGGCATAGTTAGGACTCCCGAGGAGCAGCGTGAATGCTAGGAGCGGCAGAGGGAAAAGAAACGACAATACGACCAGCGGCGGCGTGCTGCGACCGGCGGCGGCATTTCGTATAGTGCAGTAAGCAATCGTTGCAGGTGACACCACAGCTTCGCTGATCAACCACCTTCACAGCGTGGATTGGAGCCCCAACGTTTTTTGCGTGATTGGTTTAGTTGGAGAAAGGAAATGCACCAAGGTCATGGGCTCCATGATGAGGCATTTTTGGCGCCGTTTGATTGGCTCCATCGCATGGTGCGCCGGCTGCAGTTAATGTAAAACGGAGCAGAGCGATGCCCCCTGTAGGTGTTACTCAGCTTGAGGGCGCCACCCCACCGCACCAGGGATTTTCCCAGACCCCCCCTAGTTTTCCTGGACACCCCTCCTTGAATCTAAAAAGAAAAGGAAAAAATAAAATTCTTTTTTTCAGATTAAGTAGAAAACACCACCTCTCAGGTGTATATATAGAGAAAGCGAAACATACATTACGGGTATGAGCATTTGGTTAATAGACGTCTGTAATTTAGCTAGTGGACTAAAAAAGAATCAGTTTTATATTTTATCTAGCCTCTCCTCGCATCGCCTCCCCCCCCCCCCCCCCCCCGAGCCATTGGGACCCCCCCCCCCCCCTTGATTAGAATCCTGGGGAAACCCCTGCACCGCACGCCAGACCCTCCCGCTTCGTTGCGTGTCGCTGCACCATCCACATCCGCCATTTCCCCTGACCTAAAAAAACAATTAATAAACCACTTAAAAAAAAAAAAAAACAACTTGTTTTTGGTGGTGTATTCTTTGTTGTGCTTCAATTAACAAAAACGGTCAATTTGAGATTGCGGAACGCCCTGCTCAACTCACAGAAATAGAAATGACCGCGAGCTATTCTCTTTCGGGGAAGCAACCTCCGGCCCCCTGCCGCCCATATAAAATTTACCAATAAAAATACTGAAACTGCGCGAAGATTTTAAACGCTGTTATTATAACTCTCTTTGGGCACGTTGTTCTTTATATTTTGACAGAAAGCGTAACATATTTGGGTGTGGGAAACTTAAAAGAGAAACGATCGTTTCAAATACGGCGAACTATGTTTTCTTTTCGTCTTCTTTCGCGGGAGTGATGCGCTCACTCGCCTATGCGGAGGGCAAGCCGTCTGCTTCTAGCGCAGGGGTTGCGGTGACGTCAAAACAAAGCCGAGCTCCAATTGGCTTTGCTTGAAAGGATAGTGGGTAAACCTCAATGCTAGATGCCTCGAGGTCTACCCACTTTTGTTTTTTGTTCAATCAGCCAATAAGAGCTGGGCGTTCTGACATCATCGCAACCCCTCTGCAAGAAGCAGACGAACTTGCGCGCCGCATTGTCTGCTTCATGGACACGCTCGCCATCTTGCCGTCTTGAACGGTAAAGAACGGGTTCCTTTTCCCGAGGCTTTGACTTCACGCCGTTCTCAACGCAAGGTTCTACGACCCGTTGATATCCGTGTGTCTTAACCTTTCCCTGTCTTCCGGTAAATATCGGTACTTTTATCCGCCGAGAGTCACGTTCGTGTAGTGGCGTTTCTTGTATGAGGTTGTTCGCCCATCGAAAAGACGAACCACGGAGAAACGAACGGTTTCATCGCACCGGCGAGAAAATGACACCGAGGACCTCGCAAAGGTTACCCGTTTCTGTGCCGTGACACTTGCATTGGCCAGTTATGACCGCAGTTGCTCACGTCATCGTTGCAGCTACCGAAGCTGATTCTGCATTATGTCGCCGACTAGACCAATGAGCCCCATCAAGAAGCTGGTGATTGATTGGTTGATTTTTGGGAGTTGCAGCTCTCTTTGCAGAGTAGAGCCGTTATTTTTCTGCATATAACATCTTCCAGGCTTACGTCTTGTCTACAGTACACGCATGCGAGGCATATCGCTTGCGTGGCATGCATGTTCGAAAATTCGGAACGACAGGTCAATGGCATGTAAATGTCGTCCTGCCTGCGCGAGCTCCCTACCTTCGGAAACGCTGCGGCGTTTCGTGACCTTGGAGCGTACACGAACAGCGAAAGCACGACGGAAGGCATGCTGGAGAGCGATCACCAAAGAGACGTCCCGTGCTTGCTCAGTGCAACCGATTGTTGTCTTGTCAGCGGCCACACGTGGCGCGTGTGCCCACATGGCGTGTTCACTTGAAATAATTCCGATGACGAACGGACACTCGCGCGTAGCGAGATTCAGGACCAAAAGTTCTCAAGAAAGGAAATTCGAAATAATAAATTAGCTCGAGACGCCCCAAACCACTGTGTCCACAATCAGGCACTTTAATGTTTTTATGGTGAACGTAATTACTTCAGGACCGAAGAACAGTTTTTCCTGCAAATCTGCACCCGACGTGTTTCGAGGCAACAAATTCAGAAAAGAGACCCTCCAAAATTGTCAGTTTTTTGTTCCTCGGTGACATTTGTCAATATTCTGAAATTGTAAAGATTGTTGTTTGATTCCGGCGGCGGTGGCAATCATTTCATCGAACGACGTTTCATCGACAGATCGTTTCACTGACACGCGATGTTTTATCCACAGATTGTTTCATCGAGAAATCGTTTAATCGACTGCTCAGTTCAGCTTTCTTTTGTAATAAACTGCATGAGACTGACGCCGCGAAGCGGAATGTACGGGTCGGTCAGGTAGTTTAACATTTTTGTAATAAGTAGCCGCAGACTGTCGTCGCGAGGTGACGTGAACGGAGGCGGGGGGTGGGTTAACGCGCACCTGAGTCATACACGCGTGACGAAATGTCCCTACAGTGTACAATCCGCATGAAGAGTGTCGACGAAACGTTCGTGTCGACAAAACGTGTGTTCATGGAACCTGTGTCCATAAAAAGTTGTCCACGAAACTTAATTTCACGAAACAAGTTTCGACGAAGCTATAGGAGCCCGTTTGATCCTACTTCGATTTCACAATCCACCATAGTAGCATTTTAACGTGCAAGGCTTGATATATAACGAATTGAACCTGTAGATATCTGTTCCCTTGTCATTCTTATTTGAGTTATGCAAGTTGGTAGCAATAATTGCTGTCATCACATAAACAAAAACAAGGGCCCCTATCATTTCGTCGAAACTCGTTTCGTGGAATTATGTTTTGTGGACAACTTTCCACAGACACGTTTCATCGACACTCGTTACGCGAATAGACCCCTTTCGAAGGTCACGTGCCGATTATAAGGAGGTCAGAACCACTGCACAATGGCGGAAAGACTGACATCGTGGAACGTGCAAGTCATTCCCTAACGAACGTCGTAGCGCGGCCAATGATACGAGACGCCGAGTCTATCAAATAGCTTTCGAAGTGCAGAGTGCTTATCACCTTTTTTGTGGGCGAGTTTACGCATTCTAATTCAACCAAACGCAGACGTGCCGTGACGTTGCGGTTGAAGTCCGCCATTGTGAAGGGGTTTTTCAACTGTCAACAGAGGACAGTATTTCGAAAGGGGTCTATTGCGCGCTGCAGTTAACCAATCCGGCCTCCCCTCCCCCCCCCCCCCCCCCCCCCCCCCCCCCCCCCCCAGTGCGTTTACGTCGCTTCGCGGCGAAGGTCCGCGGCTGCTTGTTAACCCTCCTGACCCACTCGTACACGCCGCTTCGCGTCGACAGTCTGATGCAGTTTATCACAGAAAAAAAAAAGCTAATCTGAGCTGTAGATGAAACGATCTGTCGATTAAACGTCGCTCGATGAACTATTTGCCAACGTAAAAAAAAAAAGTTACCATTCAAAGGCGGACGCAGGCCGGTCGCTCGCGCGACGAAACAATTTCCGACTCGAAAACAGCCCAGTGGCGTCATCTGTTGGGCCTGACAAAAACTGTTTCGGAAACCTTTGAAATCTCGAAGCGCGCGCGTTCGCGCGCTTCGGGATCTCTGAGGCTATTAGCCCCGAGAGCGAACACAAGCGTCGCTGTGGTCGGCCTTCCACGATTGGCCGAACGCTGACTATGACGTCGGAAAGGGGATTTATCATTGACGAAATAAGAGGAATGAAAGAACTTTAATTTTGACGGTGTTGGCAGTGTTCCTTTGAGAGTGCAATGATTTCAAGCTTCCACCATGCTATTTACGAACACCATCGAACTTGTTGTTTGCAAGGTAATGACGTCACAAGGGGGAACCATAGGAGGGCGCCACCAAAACTTCTCGCCGCTAATAACTGTTTACAAAAATCACAGTCCACACGTGTTAAATCACAGTCCAGAACGCGCACGCTCGTCGCTTCGGAAAGCGAGCCAATCACGCGCCATACGCACGAACACTGAAAATGGAACCTGCCAAGTGTCCTTTTTTGGAAAGGTCTATAGGAAGTATTCACTGGCGGCCATATCTGTGTGCACGACTGCTGAGCGCGTGCTGATGGCGAGCTTCCACAGTTCTTTTGTAACGTGCATTCCGCACCCTCAAGATTGCCGGTCTTAGCAGCCTATTAATGTAGGCTCGTTCAGAGCATGCGCTCTAGACATCACCCACAAATATGGCGCCCAGTGAATACTCCTTATTGGAAGGAGCACGAGATAAATATCCGGCGTTTGTTTTAGCTACCCAAACTAAACATATTTCCGGAATAAACAGGCCTATTATCTCCGAATTCACAATAGCTTTGAGGAAACGGCAAAGGGAAGTTATGCCTAAACCAACGCTCAAATTTTCCCGCGAAAGAGCGTTTTGCGCGTTCATTTTGTTTTGAAGACGTGAGTTTCCCCACCAATCATTTCACGGCGATTTGCCTGCCTCTTCTATCGTTGGTAATGACCCAACAGAAAACGACAGTCGTGCACCACCTACGTCGTAGCACGTTGCGAGGGGATGTGGCTCTATTGAGACATCGTCATCTGCTCAACTGTCCATTCTTTTCGCAAACATTTGGAGTATTATCAACAAACGGGACGACGTTTCTTCCGTAATCGAATCGTCGAATGCCGGCATCGTTGATTAGACAAAAAACGTGGCTGACGAGTAGGACTTGCAACAGTGAAATTTTGCACTGTCAAAAGAAGTTTAATATTTACCGGCAAGATAGAGCTGGTAAAAGTGGCCGTGGTGTTATGATCGCTGTGGCTGATCATATTTCATCATTTCTTGTTAACGTTGCCACGCAACTAGATATACAGGGTGGAACAAGGAGACGGCAGGCTCTTTAAATCGACCGGAAAATCGGTTTCTTAACCTATCGCGCTACGATTTTGTGCAATGTTGTCCACAGATGGTGCATTTTTTTTGTAAAATTTGCAAAGAACGAACTTACCTGAGGAAAAAGTAAAGAAAGAAAAAGGCTTAGCTCCTATGGAAACGCAGCGACGCCATCGGTCTTCAAACAACACGGCGCCGTTTCGCACGGGAGACAAGAGATGGCGCAAGCGGTCGCGACGCCAACTGCCGCCAACGAACGAGCAGACGACTCCAAGAGCCGGCGTATTTAGCAGACAAGGAACTGCAGTTGCTTGTCTGCAGTTCCTTGCTCGCGCGGTGCATTATGGGATATTTCCCATAATGCACCGCGCGGTTACGCCGACGGCGACGCCGCTCAAGCCGGAAACGGGCGCCTAAAAGCTGCGCTCTAAAAAAAAAAAAGCTTAGTAGGGTACGTTGTTGGGCTAGTTGGTTGTCCTGTATACTTCTTGTCCTTGTCTTTTTTGCGCTATTTTTTATGTTTAACAAAAAAAAAAACTAACCGCGAGTTTTTTTTTTTTTTTTTTTTTTCATAGAAGGATGGGGTGCGTCATGGTGTCCGGCGCCTTGACCTTGCCCCCTTCCTCCTCTCTGGTCAGCTCTGTCACGTGACCCGCAGCAGCGCGCGAGCTACACGCTGATAAGCGTCGAGATCCGGAAGGACGCGCCCAGCAACCGCTTGTTTCTTTGTCTGCTTGTTTTCAGTTGCAGTTTGAACTGCGCTCGTACTACCTGCTTCGATCTGTCGTCTAACCCTGCGGTCTTATTAAGATGTCTCGCGACAACGTATTGGATGTGCACCAAAGCTATCAGTGTTCGAAAAGTCCTACGCGTATATCGGCAACAAGCGACTCTTCAAAGAAGTCAGGAACTCTTGCGGTTTCGCTGGGTTCGGCAAATGACAGCTTGTGCGCCGCATCGTGTTGAAACTTCAAGGATCCTTTTTAGTGTTTGTGTGGTTGTCCTGCTTTGACCGTGTCGACATTTATCTTGGATTACATCTTTCAAGTCAGCTATTATTATGGTAAGTGCACTGCAACCTGCTTGTTGGCAACGATTGACCGTTCTTTTACGCGTACTCTTTTAGATTATCTATAGAATTATGCAGCGTCTAATGTCGCGGCAGCCGGGAGAATACTTTTTCCCAAAGTCTGTCATGTAGTCTGAAATTACCTCGGCAGTATAAGAGTGCCTCTTCACATTTCACAGAACGCTTGCACGTTTGACTTGTCTACGGAATAAGTTGTAATAAACTTCTAGGCGAATTGAAAACGATCTTTTGAGTCTTTTTTCCTGCCCATTTGCAAGCACCTGCGCGAGCACGATTTTTTCCACGTGTTTCCTCCATGTTAGAAATAGGTCTATGAGTTTTCGGGACGTCGTAAATAAGTGAGCAACCAACCTTCCAGACGATACCCATTTAGGGCTAGCGAATAAATTGTCTATCCGAATGGCGCGTTCAAATGTGTGGTCACGTGCCTGGTCGAATAAGCACCCGTATCAAACGGGCACCCGTATCAAACGGGTACCCGTATCAAACGGATACCGTTTCAAACGGGTACCCGTATCCCATAATCACGTTTGATCCAAACGGATCGACAGGTTTGCCACCCATTTGATTCAAACGGGCGACCAGTTTCCCACCCGTTTGAATTTCAAATGGTTTTGATGCGGAACTGTCTCAACGCGGCGTGGCAGCTCCCATGATCGGAAGCGTCGTCTGCGATAACGCTTCGAATATGACAAAAGCTTTTAACTAGGGGTGTGCGAATACCGAATAGTGGTTATCGAATCGAATACCGAATCGAATTAAGAAAAAAAAAAGCCGAATATCGAATCGAATATCGAATAGTGATTTAATTTGTAGGAATTTTTCAAAGTGTGCTGTGAATGAGATTATTATATGTGCAGAGTATGCGCCTGGTGCAGAATATGCATCTCGTACGGAACAAAAGCTCAAATGTATAGAAGTTCTAACGAAGAAAAAAAAAGAAAAGCAGCTGCTGATGGACGTTGGGCACTGAAGATCCAATTTTATAGCGCAAACATAGTAATCTATCTACCCTAAGCGTCACAAAAAAAAACCAAAGTTAAAGGGACCATGAAATGACCTTTTTACTTTTGTCAGATAACTTTTACATTAAACCTTCAACGTTCACTGAATGCCGAACAGGCATCCGTTTTCGTCTCGGTTCATTAATTTCTACACAAAAAAATAATGAAATATCGACTTTTTCTTTCTCTCCAACTGACCGCAAAACAAGTTGCGGCGTAATTTTGACGGTCGTGACGTACGCTGGGACAGGAACCGGAAGTTCTCTCGGCAGTAGGAGAGTGGGAGCGTTAGCGGCGGCGAGTTGGGGGTGCGCCGGTAGGTTTTACTGCGCTGATGTCACCGATGTATTTTCTGAATCGACGCCTCTCATCGCCGCGATAGCCATGGACACATCGCAGCTGTGCGAAATTTAATGAGATATGTTGCGCTACAGCGACAGCATGGGACTAGTCTCATACGCCGGTATGCCTGTTGGGAAGTGCGGCGAGCCTTCCGGTGAAGACTCCAGAAGTCAACCCAGCTGTCATTGTTGGTAAAAGGCGGCCCGTGTGAGTCGTTTGCAAAGCGACGTAGATAGAAACAAATCACCGCGGCGTTTTTCACGGCCTCGGAGATGCAGGAGCGAGCCGACGCTAAAAAAGATACTTTTGAACTACGACAGTAGTGAGTTTTCGTAGATCATTTTCGCCGTTCCGCAACGCCCTCCGCAACCCGCTACGATTCACGGAACTCTACAGTCAAGGCTATCGGTGTGCAGGCGCAGTAGCAACTTCTTCGTTGCGGACGGCTTAGCGGAGGGGGAAACGCGGTCTACGAAAACTCCCTAGTGTCAGCAAGAGCCACGTAAATACCTGTTCACACTCTGAGCGGACGCGCGCGTTTGATGGAAATGCTGTATTCGCGCTGTTGGTGAGCGCTTCGTGACAGATCTTTTACGATTGCAACTCGATACTGACGCGGCACTCGGCAAAGGAAGGTTGGTCCGGCATTGCACGTAGCTCCCACGAACTTTTTTAGCTCGACAGTGACCTGCAGTCGTGTCAGAATAAAAAAGGCATACTAATAACAAAGTGTACATACCGTGTTACGAAGGTAATCCATACGGCGTTTATTCGAGCTCTATATCACACAAAACAACGAGAGTTCCTTTTCAATCGACGAGAGTTCCTTTTCGACGACAGTATTCGTCAACACTGCCTCGGTAAACAAGGAGATGACAAGGGGAAGAGATTGACCTCACCTGTTAATCTAAAATTGAGGTCAGCGATCAAACTATAATACGGGAAGGGTCCACAAGGGTCGCGCGGGCATATTCCATTCAGCACGCCAGCCGGTCGTGGGCAGACTGTCTTGGCCAAGTACCGTCGAAGCAACGCTGCGCCGAGTCGGAGATCCTGCTAGGCCTATATTCTGCGCAGCTCGCTTGGTCGGAGTCGGTGGATTCGTGACCGTCGAAGCTTTTCTCGGGTGTTCGTGGATCCAGCGTTCTTGTTCGTCGTGGTCTGTTTCAAGTACTTTTTTCTTGCTGCTTGAAGTCGGGACGCGCGAGAACACGTAGAAAAATAAACGTTCGTTGGTCGTCGCGACCAAGCGACGCTGTCGGCCATGCTGATTTGATCGTAAAAAGTGCGTAAAGGCTGAACTCCATGGAACGAATTACGTGACGGATGTGACGAATAACTGGCGAACGCCGCCCGACGGCACGCTCGCTTTGCGCGCGACGTAGCAGGCACTGTGCTGATTCCACGCGCAGAGCAAAAGCCGCCGGGCAAAATTCGTCGGTTATTTGCAACATATTCGTCCCATGGAGTTCCTCCGGAGCTGGCTCTCAGCTTCGTTTACCACACGATAGATGGCGCTTGGCTCTCAGCATTATCAAATTTGGCAATTTTCGCCACACATCTCTAATTATGCTACAAAATGTGGATCTGAATATTATTTAACAAAACTTTTAGGAAACATTTGCCGGCTATTTATGTTAGATCGCGGTGCTGGTGAGGTGGGCGCTTACCCAATAGGTGACGTGGATTCGGCTGACGTGCTGCAGTTCCGCGGATGCATAGCAGTGAAAAGTCAGAGAGCTTTCGAAGGAAAGAAGGCGCAAAAGAGTCCAGTTTTCTTTTAAAAGTTCTATAGCAAAGAATTTTTTTTGGCTTCCTATTTTTGTGTTTTTGTGTTTCTTTTCACACCTTTTACGGCGTCCGGTGGATGAAATTCGATATCAGAATCGTTTCATGGTCCCTTTAAAGCCACGCGTGCCTTTTTTCTCGTTAAAAGCATGACCTAACACCGAAACATGTCCTCTTTTTTATATTTATATACTGTAGAACCCTTTATTTTCGCGGCCTCTATTTTTCGCGAATCGGTCATAAAGCTGGATCCATAAAGACAAGTTTTTCATCTACACAGTGGTGTCTGGTGTAACAAGCACGTAGCTTTCCCTTATAGAGATGAAAAGCCTGTATTTATTCTCCTTTGGCCCGAAGCCCATGCATTTCACTGTCCTCTTAAGCGCGAATGGGGGTCTTTGACGTCATTTTCGTTGCGTGTGCTCGCGCACACCGGCGGCTGCTGGCTCGTGGAAAGAACGCGCGCCACTTATTATGGACACTAAATTCTTTGGTTCAGTATCCCTTTAACGTGGTTTTCTTTTAGTGATCTTGCAGACGCCGATTTCTGTGAGTGTGGCAAGTGTTTTACATCGGCGCTTCAGTTTGAAACGAGAGGCTTTACTCGTGAAAAGAATTAGGCATGGCGCGGAATTCCGGCCTTCCAACAATTCCTCTCTGGAAGCGGCGCAAACGGGATGTTTCGGTTGTGATTCGAGGTTAGATCGCGTCATGATCATGAGTACATCTGAGTGCTTTAAAGTTTGTGGCGTTCGTTACTTTTCTTTTTTAGATGCGGAGCATCTCTTGCTCGGGTCTATGTCCCGCGGCGTCGGCATTGTAGTCGGCACTCGAACTACGCACGCGCAACTCTCCTCCTTCCCTCTCTCCAACAGCTGCGCGTTACTCTCTCCGCTCTCTCTCTCTACCAGCTGCGTGCACTGCGCGTGCGTTCGCTTCTCCTCACACCGCGCGCGCACGCGCAACTCTCCTCCTCTAGTCTCCTCTCCTTCAAGTGTGAAAAAAAATAAACGGCGAGCGGCGAGCGTTCCAAGTTTCTCTGCCGCGAGCCGCGACGAAGGCTCGCGTAGGGCGTAACGCTAGGGCAGTCGGTGGCGCCATCTCTCGACGTCAGCACGCAACTGACTCTTTCCTCGGAACCAACACGATGCTCCGCATCACCCCATGGTTCCCCTCGGGAAGATGGTGTAATTTTTTTCTAACCTGTGCGTTAAATGTTTGTGGAATGGTAGGACCACGAGGTGTTTCTCGCATGATCTGTCTAACATCACGGCCCTAACGTCGGTAGAAAAAAAACGGCTTTTGTCAGCTCCGCGCCGACCGCGCGTCTTTGGCCGAATATATCGAATATTCGAGTAACTGAATACTAGGAATTCAATTCGCGAATCGAATTATTCGGGTACTTTTTATTCGATTCGAATTCGTATATTCGAGTATTCGCACACCCCTACTTTTAACATGTCGATGATCTTCGCCGACAAATGGCTGCCCAAAGTGGTGGAATCAGACGATGGGGAAGAGCCTGAAGGAAATCCGGAGGAGTGCCCAGCCTCCGAAGTCGACGTGTCAGCGGCGTTGCCAGCCTGTCGTCGAATGAGGTGCACGGCGCACACGCTGCAGCTGGCAATCAACGACGCAATCCGAGACGACAAGAACGTCGCCGAGCTTCTTAAGCATGTTAACACAGAGGTTCGGGCGAGTTGGTTGCTCATGATGTACAGGGGGAACAGCGCACCCGGAAAACAGTCACTCGATTCAGCATACACACAAAAGAGACACTTACGCAGCGCTGACTGACAACTCTCAGTATATTTACACTTTCTCCTCTTCTACTATTTGTACTATAGGCTAGGGCCAGGGAGAATAACTGGTCTTTGTTTCTTTTCTTTCGATATGAAGCTAAATTTAAAGCAAAATAAATTGAAATTAATGTAAGGCTAGGTAGTCTAACTCTTCTTGTGACAAGGTTAAAGACGGAGTACTGACACATCTGCCGTTATGTTTTGCAATGTACTCTGCCTCGATAATTTCTCTTGTGAGCTGGTTGTGGTGCTTGCCAAGCACGGCGGAGCTACTCAGCAGCACTGAGCAGCCGCAGTCTCGACAGTGAATGCCTAGATGACCGCAGTTTTTGTTGGTGAATGTGTTCTTATGCTCACGAAGGCGATCGTTAAGACACCTTCCGGTCTGACCTATATAGAGTTTTCCACAAGAGAGGGGAAAGGAGTACACAACCTTCTCTGTACAAGGGGCAAAGGTGTTCTTATGCTTCTTTTTGCAGCCGACAGTTGTAATTGGTGGAGTATTTACTTTCTTGCACAGGTTGTGAAGTTTGTAAGGGGCTGAGAAGGTCACTTCCAAGTTTACTCGGTTAGCTATTTTCTTCAGTCCGTGAGAAAAATTACGAATATATGGCACAATGATGGGTTTCTTTGTTTTGTCTCTTTGCTTTTGTTGAGTGCTTACGTCTTGCCTACTTTCGTTGATGAGGTTTTTGGCCACTGATGTTAATAACGAGATTGGATATCCTGCGCGCTTTAGTCTTGAGACTTGCCCGTCAAAGCTCGTTGGAATGGAATGCGAGCAGGATTTTATGAGTGAGTTTTTGAGGCATAACCGCACGATCCTTCTTTTTACAAGTTTTGAATGGGACGAGTTGAATGGTAATAGCGGTTTTTTTCCCCTGGGCGCATACGACCAGCATAAATGGTGGGGTAAGATGAAGAGTCGAAGGTCCAGTAATCTTAAAGAGCGCTCGTTTGGAAGTTCATGAGTAATTTCCGAAGTGAGTAGAAACGTACCTGAAAGAGAATTCATTATATCTTCCGCCCGCTGACAAAAAAGGCGGTTTTGTCCTCATGCATACGGACACGTTTGGAGAAAAGGCAGTAACAGCAGTCGAATCCGTTTTCAACAAGCACTCTGAGATCTCCCTGGAGAAAGTTAAAAGGGAAGCAAAACAATTTTGTCTCTCGAACGATTTAAAACAACTCTGCTCCTACATCGATCGCAGTCAAAATCTGAGTCTAGAAGTATTCTTCAGCGCAAAAACTTACAAAGTAGATTGCCCCCTCCGGGTTATCGTTTCGGAAAAGGGAACATGGCAAAAGTTTGTTGCCTTATTTCTGCAAACACGGCTAAACCTACTTTTTATTAATGATCCATACCTGATCCGCAGCTCCTATGAAGTTTTCAACTTTTTAGAAGAGTATCGTGACCAAGACCTAAAGGTGTTCTCCATCGACATTAAGGACCCTTACAAAAGCAGGTCTCAACATTCTTTTTAATTTTTTTAGACTTCTTATTGACTTTCCGGGATCCTACTGAATTCTTTTTTAAACGCACTTTGTTTTGATTATTGTCAAAAAACTTAAAAAAAAAAATACTGAATTTTTTTGTAGACTTATTTATAACAAAATTAAAAAGAAGTTGTAATGACGTATTTCTGTAGGTTATTTTCTAAAAAAATTCAAAAGGAAAAACAATAGATTTTGTTTTGTAGACTTATTAAAAAAAATTAAAAAGAAGTTCTAACGACGTTTCTTTGTAGGATATTTTCTAAAAGGAAAACTTATTGACATTATTTCTTCATATTATTTTATAATATTATTTTATGTTCACTCTGATTACTTTCTTTTGACTTTGACTTCCTGTTGACACGGTCAACAGAAAGTTTGTTGATTTTGTGTTGAAACTTTTTTGATGATTTTCTTCTGCCTGAGTCAAAAGAGTAACTGTTGAATTTCTATTAACTCTACGTTGATCTTTTTCTGCTGACTTCCTGTTGAAAGTATAATCAGAAACACTGCAGACGTTCTGTTTCATTCCTGTTGAAAATAATCAGTTGACTTTCTGTAGCCAGTGTCAATAGAAACGCTACAGACTTTCTGTTGACTTTTTATTGAACATGGTACATCTAGACTAAATGTCAAAAGTCACTAAGTTTCCCAATAGTCTCTGACAAGTTGAGAACCGCAGGGAGGAGCTTCAGTTCTCTTGCCTCCAGCGTGAGCCTTCTATCCTTGACAACGCTTCGACGTCTCGCGCCCCTCGAGCTCGAGCGCGCAGTCAAAGCACGACGGAAGGCACGGGGCGCGTGCAGGAGGCCAAGCGTTCGAAAAACACGCCCGGCTGTTCTCACTTTGTGACTATCGTTACTTTATTGACCCTATTCAACTAGTCAACTAGTAAAGTAAAGCAAAATAACTATTTTAAAGTGGAGCAAACGCCTTGACTGGCTTCGTCCTGAGTGGTCCTATGCAGAGAAGCGATAACATTTGCTCTAGGAGCCGTTTCTGTGGATGTTGTTTTAGCGACTACGCGGAATTATTATTAGTTGTACCAATGCTTTTTAGTAAGAGATAGAGTCCACGGACTTCGAAACAACGTTTTCCCTTTGACAGACTTTCGAGAAAAAGATCGGACACTTGGAATTTTAGTAAGTGCTGAGGTGGTCACCGGCCAAATGATTACCTTCAATATGTAGGCTATATAAGGCTCTGGAGCAGTTAACGGTACTGTGTTTCTGGTGTTTAGTGCTTCATGATGTTTGTGTTTGTTTCCAATGCTTATATGTGGGATGTGATGTACCAAAGGAACACTATTTCCTAACCAAACTCAAAACATATATTGAAACAATTGAGTCTTTTTTTTAAACGTTAATCTGCGGTTCCGTCAATAGGAAGTCAACAAAATGTATGTAAGAAGGAATTCTAAAAAATGTATGTGAGAAGGAATTCTAAAAAATTTAAGTGGCCAATTTTAACTAGGAGTTAAATAAGTTGTCAAAATAAAGTCTAAAAAACATAAAAAAGTTTAAAAAGAAATTCAATACGATTCCAGAAACTTTTCAACAGAAATTCAAAAGAATTTAACTACAGATTTTTGTGAGGGGATTTATACTACTCCTGGCTCCACGACTGTCTCCTAAGGTACATAGAGGACAGCATAGACACCTTCGGTGCTATTGCCTTTCAAAATGCGTCGGGCTTATCCCAAAGTAAGTTTTTGACCTTGATTAACATCTACCTCAAGTCGACCTTCGCTACTTCGGATTGCCAACCCTACCTACAGAAGAGAGGTGTCTGCATAGGGTCCTGCATTGCCCCTGTCCTCAGTGATCTCTATCTAGCGCACCACAACAGGAAGTTAAAAGAATCATTAGACACCTCCAAAGTTATAAGAGTGTTCCGGTACGTCGACGATTATTTAATTGTTCTAGCTTCCGATGATCGCAACTTCACCAGCATGGTTGCCGACGTCCTCGACAGTTTTAAAGTCTGCATGAGTCCTTTGGAAATCACTCATGAACTTCCAAACGAGCGCTCTTTAAGATTCCTGGACCTTCGACTCTTCATGTTACCCCACCATTTATGCTGGTCGTATGAGTCCAGGGAAAAAAAACAAAACGCTATTGCCATTCAACTCGGCCCATTCAAAACTTGTAAAAAGAAGCATCGTGTGGTTATGCCTCAAAAACTCAAAATTTCACTCATAAAATCCTGCTCGCATTCCATTCCAACGAGCTTTGACGGGCAAGTCTCAAGACTAAAGCGCGCAGGATACCCAATCTCGTTATTAACATCAGTGGCCGAAAAGCTCATCAACGAAAGTAAGCAAGACGTAAGCACTCAACAAAAGCAAAGAGACAAAACAAAGAAGCCCATCATTGTGCCATATATTCATAATATTTCTCACGGACTGAAGAAAATAGCTAACCGAGTAAACTTGGAAGTTATCTTCTCAGCCCCCAACAAACTTCACAACCTGTGCAAGAAAGTAAATGCTCCACCAATTACAACTGTTGGCTGCAAAAAGAAGCATAAGAACACCTTTGTCCCTTGTACAGAGAAGGTTGTGTACTCCTTTCCCCTCTTTTGTGGAAAACTCTATATAGGTCGGACCGGAAGGTGTCTTAACGATCGCGTTCGTGAGCATAAGAACACATTCACCAACAAAAACTCCGGTCATTTAGGCATTCACTGTCAAGACTGTGGCTGCTCAGTGCTGCTGAGTAGCTCCGCCGTGCTTGGCAAGCACCACAACCAGCTCACAAGAGAAATTATCGAGGCAGAGAACATTGCAAAACATAACGGCAGATGTGTTAGTACTCCGTCTTTAACCTTGTCACAAAAAGAGTTAGACTACCTAGCCTTACATTAATTTCAATTTATTTTGCTTTAAATTTAGCTTCATCTCGAAAGAAAAGAAACAAAGACCAGTTATTCTCCCTGGCCCTAGCCTATAGTACAAATAGAAGAGGAGGAGAAAGTGTAAATATACTGAGAGTTGTCAGTCAGCGCTGCGTAAGTGTCTCTTTCTTTTGTGTGTATGCTGAATCGAGTGACTTTTTTTCCGGGTGCGCTGTTCCCCCTGTGCTTCTTAAGCAGTTGAACTCCATCATCAACATCTTCCGGAGGTCACCTTATTGGACCAGTCGCTTGAAGGAGCTGTGCGGAAAAAATGTTGTCCCCGCCACAGGCACTCGGTGGGATTCCATCATATCAGCCCTGAACCGTCTCACTCAGGTACTTTGCATTTAAAGGGATTAATAGTGTGTTACTTGGTTTTTGTGAGGTCGATTCATAAATGTTCATGGGTGCTATAGAACCGTGGCAATCCTCATAGAAAACGAAAGAGAGCTTTCTTCGCATTCAAACACCAACTACTATTATTATAATATAATATATTAAAGACTAATATTGTTATTATACTTTTTGACTTTAAAGGAGCGATGCAACAAATTTGAGTTAATATTACACACTTTGAACAAGCATACTCACACAATATGACACAAGTATACTCGCACGTAACGCTGCTGAGCCGCAATCTTCATATCTATTCGTATACGTTTAAGAGTAAAAGCCGAGTGTTTTTTTTTTTTTATTCTTTGCCTTCTCACAACTTTGAGGTAGTCATTGGGATCACGACATGACACAGTCAAAGGGGTCACCTCTTCATTTCGTCAGGCCGGTTGTGATCATGGACTGGACAGGCACTCTGTATCGTCACTTTACATGGACTCGTGGACGATTGGTTCCAGGTCACGCGACCGCTTGTTCTATCTACGAGTTGAGCGAATGAGCGCTGCTCGCTGTCCTCAAATATTTTTAGACGGCTACTCATCTATGGTTTAATAACAGTGTACACTTATTATTTCTCTTCACGTAAGTGAAAGGTCAGAAAGAATTACCTACTATTTTCAACATAATCAAAAACTTTTTCTAGTCATTGAGTCTCATGCTTTTTATGATAGCCCTTCGGCAACATTCAACTTCTTTTTTTTTGTGTGTGTGTTTTGTTCTCCTCTTACAGAGGGATGTTTACGACAGCGCAGTGACCCTCGTGGAAGAACACAACGCAGACCACCCGTTGAAAACTGTTGACCTTACACTGGTAACATTGCCTCGGCTGGAAGAGCTGCTCAACTTGCTCAAGCCCCTGGGTGACGCCACAGACAGACTCCAAGGGGGCGGAGTCACTTCCGCAGTAGTGTACTTGTGCATCAGTACCTGCTACACGCAGGTCAAAACCTATTCTGCAGAAGTGTAAGCTACATTTTGAAAAACTTTTAACCGTTTGAATGCCGGATTTAAACTTGCACCGCCATTAAGACACAGGGCAACACTGCGTCTATCAGATGGTATGCGTCTTGTGCGGTTTATGTGTGTACGAACGTGCCTTGCATACCTGTAGAAGCCCGTATGAATGCATCTTCCTTCGTGACTTCAAATATCGGTGTCTCTAAAATTAGTCCATAGCCATTCGCCGATGCCAAACAAATTACCGCCATTCGTTTGGCACACAATCACCCAAAGTTCATCAAGGGGCGTTATACTTTGCCCGCCCTGTGGCTCCTCCACAAGCCTTGCCCTTCCACCCCTACGGACGCACTCAGTGGCTTCGGTTTTGTTTGTTAGTACAAATATTAGAAGCTCATTTATAGTTCCATTGCCATATTGTCATTGCCATATTTTTCAAATGAGTTGCCGTGCGGCTGCACGGGTTTCCGCACGCCAACTCACCTGTTGCACGAATCTCAGACAAGAATACGGACAGATGGCAAGCACCGACCGCTCAAAATGACGGTATACATCCCACTGCACGTAAAAATAGACAACTACCAGTTCCAACAGTCGTGACATTATACGAGCAAGCTGCATAGAGCCACTTTTTGTATTTGACTATATGCGTTTTAACCGAAATTAAAAGTTTAATTTGGGCTCTCTAGATGGTGTGACTTTTTTCCTTGTTTGTGTTTTTTTTTGTATTTTCGAATATCTTTGTTCTAACTTAGCAGGGTCTGTTAACCAGTGCAGGTTTAATTTGATTGTATTATGTTATCCAGGTTCTCTCATCTGCAGAGGCAGCTCCTGGCCTGACTCAGCGGAAGGTTGGCACCAATTATGGAGGACGACATGCTCATTGCAGCCAGCATACTTGACCCGCCCCAAAAGCTGCGAGTCTTCCAGCCTACATTTGCGCAAGGTCTGTGTGAACCGAACCCAGAAGAAGCGATCACTGCCGTCAAAAGGCTCCTCGGCACGTTGGAAGAGTTAATGACATTCAGAGCTGGGTTATGACACGCGTTACTGGCCCTCAAAACATCGTTCAACCGTGATGGAACTGACTTCCGGGAGGAGGAGGGGGGGGGGGGGGGTGAAGGGGGAGTCCACTACTGTCATTTGGATTTAAATAAAAACTCAATGGCGGGCGGGTGCGTGCGCAAAAAGACACGAAAGTGTAAACGCTTGATCTACTTTATAACAGCACTATATTCTTTGAGAACGTAATTTTTAAAGAAATGTCTATCGTTGAGCTATTCCCTGAATAGATGAGCCTGAAAAAAAGGTGTTAGCTGCGATATGTTAATATGGCGCCCTCGTACGATTCCTAACCATGATGTCCGGAATAGGAATAACAATAATGTGGAGGGCGTATGCGCAGATCACGGCGGGGAGTTGTAGTCTTCTCACGCTGAATAGCAACACTGTTAAAGTTGTTGATTTGACATTGCCCTTATTTCCGCTGATAAGCACAATCTGTCCCCGTCACAGCGGGCTCTTGATCATTTGCGGAATGTGCGAACCACATTGACGCTTTTTGGTCGCGTTATAATTTGCTAAGAATAAGGTGTATAGACCATTTTAATAATCGCCTTTTGAAGGCAGCCGTTTTTGTATCCTGGGTTGTGAATCGCGTTCTGAGCACGCGTATGTAGCTCTCTTCTGCGAAATATCATGATCTGTGCATGTGTCTACAGCTCAGGGAGTGGTAATGTATCGCAAGGTGTGTAAAAGGGAAGAGAAGGGGTATACATTAAAGGAAACATACACTGACTGCGCTCGACCTGAACAATAAAGAAGCTCGGTCCTCCCTTCTACACTTCTTCAGGTCGAGCACGATTTTTTTACTACAGTCAATAAACGATCTGAGGAGAAAAATGTAGAATGTGACAAAAGTTCCTATTTTTTCTTAACCATGCTTCTGCAGGCGTTCAACATGAAAACCAAGAACCTGTGGCAAGTACCTCTTCAATGGGAACTTTCAGCGAGTGCAACGCATTGTGAAACACGGCAGACCCATATGACTTTCTACACCTCGTGAGCCCCGTGGAGAATGCAGAACAGGAGACGGAGCTGGACACATATCTAAAGTCCCCATACTCAACAGAGGACATTTTACAGTTTGGGAGAACGAACTGCACGAACTACCCAAAGCTGGCGCGTCTGGCAGTCATATGTCTTGGCATGCCGGCCTCGTTGGGCTCTGTTGAAAGGCATTTCTCAGTTTCAGGAGCCCTTCAACGAGCTCGACGAGCACCCCTTCTTCCAGAGACCATAGAAAAGTTAATTCTCGTCGCCGAATACACTAGGAGAAAGGAAAAATTGCCACGATAGAGACTCCCGGAATGCAGCCTGCCCTGCACAGACACACACCCTAAAAGGGCTATACGTCTACTCCCCCACAGAGCTCTCAGAGAGCCGTTATCTGCAATCTACTTAGGAAGCTCGGCGAGTGACGAGGCCGAAAACAGCTTTTGACGTAATAGTGAAGTGTGCGATGTGACACTCGCCTGACGTAAGCATCACAAACTCTCCGGCTTAGGTCTGCATGATTCCACTCGTCATTCGTTGAATTCGCTTGGCATTTTACGGCTCTCTAACGGTTCTGCAAAATGAAGACGAACACGGATTCCACAACGCGCGTAAGCACAAACAAAACGCTAACTGTCTTCATCGCCACCGTCTGCAGTTAATTTTCGAGTGTCTTCGAGGCCGTCAAAAGGCTGCCTTTTTCTTTCATTTAACACCTTATTTACCCTACTCAAGTTGAAAAAAAAATTTTTGTTGGGATGCAAGAACGCACCCTTCACAACGAGGCCCAAAGCATATGATTCTTAGTGAAGTACATTTTTTTTCCTCTTTGAAATGATATATATATATATATATATGCTCAGAATTGTATAATGTGCTAGAGTGATATGATTTATTTCATTAAGGATTGTTGTGAAATTTTGAGTCAAATAAAAGATTGCGAGTGCATACCTCACTGGTTGAGTCTAAATGAAACCGTGCGTGTGTCTCGCCGCTAGCGCTCAACGTTGTTTCTGCTGTAGCTAAGCACTGTTGGATAACTGCGAACTAAGTACTATACACCAAGGTTTATAGACCTGAAACATTACTTTGGAATGGACGTCCCTTCTCTGGTGCCCATTCAATTGTCCTAATTTCGGGTTAACTAAAACTTAGTACCGAGCGTTGTTTACCGTTTGACCTTACACGTAATTCAACAATATCAATACATACCTGGAATTTCTAATTCGCCGTTGCTTCTGTCGGCAGCACCATTAGCAAATGTATACATGTCTTTGAATAGTTTTTTTCTTAGCAGAATACATTTTATAAATGCAACGTACAGCTAATAGTGACAGGGTTAAAAAAAAACTCGAAGAACGTTGTGCCAGCTTGCCTACAGCCGTACACGCTTTCCGCTTATGCATGTGCTCGTGTCTACTACATTCAATTGCTCTTTCGTGTGCTGATATCTCAATTAGGTTTTAATCATTTTTTATATATTTTTGCGTGACTTTTCGATTTATAATAAGCCAATTTATTGGTGCACTGTCGTCTTGTGCAATATAACTACAAGAAAAATATTAACGTGCCTGATGTTTTTTAAGATAATTCCTGGCTGCGGACAAATCGCAGTGCAGCTGATTTGTATCACGAGTGACTTAAGCTTGCAATTAATAATTTCATAAAATTCATAATTACAAATGGTCACAGTGCTTGAGGGAAGTAAAAATACCACTTCTATAATTTTTAGTTACGAGCTAGAGGGTTTTCACAAGAAATTCCGGCTTTTCTGCAAGCGCTAATTTTGGCATTAGTGCTTCTGAGGGGATACGGAGTCTGCTCATCGACAGGTGACCAACTGCCGGAAGCGAAAGGTGCGCATACAAAGGCCCAGCACTCCGAAACCTTTTGTTCCCAGCAAACGTAGTGCGTACGGACCGAATGACTGACATAATAAATATCGGTCGATTACATGAAGCAAATATGATTTTTCAGCAGTGCTTTTTAACGAAATAAACAGTGAACTGATCGCCCAATTCTTCGATGCAAAGAAATATTGAAACCAAGTTTCATATTGTGTTACCGGATAGAGTGTACTAGTGCTCAAAATCAACCAATATCAACATAATGTTTTGAGGATATTTGTCCACAAAGTCGTGCTTGTGTACTTTGTCTTCTTTCGAACAGCCTATGCAATTAGAACAAAAGAGTAGAGGCTAAGGGCGACCGCTCGCAGTTCACTTGCGTTTGCATGCGCCGTCTGAAAAGATTTCTAAAGTCAGAGCGCTTCAAGCAATAACTTCTGCTATTGAGCACAGCGCCCGTTTTTCATCCGCCGTCAACCAGCAAAACGCCGCCCGTTCACCGGCGACTCGCTGTCTGAAGCGGCGAGCGAGCGAACTCTTAACCATTCCCAACCCAGCTTCCTTTTTTGTCAAACATAACAAAGAAAACGGCCACACTAACGCTAGTGGCGTAAACCGCGCTTTCGAATATCGCCAAGCAGCGTTAGCTCGCACAAACTCCTTCTTTCTTACCCGTTACCCAGTAACCAAACCGCACAAAGCGTCCGCGCGGCGAAATATTTGCGAGGCGAGCGTCGACCTTACTTCCTGCCACGATGGCGCGAGAGTCCCCAAGGGCCAATACCCGCGCGACCACTCACAAATTCTCTACGCCTTCATGCCAAATCAGGCCTCACAGAGAACTCATCGTCTCGCAAAAGCCCCACATGCAAATGCAAGCGCTTCATTTGTGCTCACCGCCCTCACGGTCCTTACACCCCTCAGGCACTCATAGTACTCAAACCGCCTCACCGCCCTCCACGCACGTATGCCCTTCACGCGCTCACTAGCCTCACACCCCTCACGGGCCTCACGCCCCTCACGGGCCTCACGCCCCTCACGCACTCATACCCCTCACGCATTCATGGTCCTCACACCCCTCACGGCCCTCACACCCCTCACGCACTCACCGCCCTAACGCCCCTCACGCCCCTCACGCACTCATACCCCTCACTCACTCACCGTCCTCACACCACTGATGACGCACTCGTGGTCCTCACGCACTCACCACCTCACGCCTCTCACGCACTCATACTCCTCACACATTCACGCACTCATCGCCCTCAGTTTATTAACACAGTTTATTTCCAAAAAAACGATCAATTTCATACCTGAACCAAGTATTTTATTGTCATCATCACCGGCACGAGGTTTCACGTGAAAATATCGCGTCCCTTATTGGATGCAGCCGCTTCAAACGTCTTCGAATTGCTCCGAGTTGCTCGCTTGTTTTGAGCCGGACCCGATCTCAGCAATTCGTGTCGATCTAGGGAAAGCTAGGGAACAACCCGCCAGCAACACCGAAATTGCAGAGAAAGTTGCTCCGTCTGAAGGGGGCCTCACGTACTCACACCCCTCACGCACTCACCGCCCTCACGGCCCTCATACCCCTCACCCCCTCACGCGCTCATGGCCCTCACACCCCTCACGCACTCACCACCCTCACGGCCCTCATGCCCCTCATGCCCCTCACGCACTCATGGCCCTCACACCCATCACGCCCCTCATGCCCTCACGGCCCTCACGGCCCTCACTCACGCTCACACTCATGAATTTTCCTGGTTCAGAAACTCACTCAACCTCACCTCACCTGTGAAGATGAGGGTGAGTGATATGGTGAGTGAGGGCCCTCAGGAGTGAGGTTTGCCGAGGTATGGTTGAAGGACGTAAGGGGATTATAGAGGAGCGACCGGGCGCTCGCGCACCTGCCTCCATTGTGTGCATACGCTGTGAACACTTCAGCGAAAACATTTTAGAACCTGGGAAAAAATCAGCTTGACGTTAGTTTTCATAATTACTTCGTCTTCTTTAGGCCGCGCTTTGTAGTCTCCATCGTGATTTTATGGGATAGCAGAGCAATTATTAAAACATTGTCCAGACTTGTTCTGACTTCCTGTATATTAAACCATGTCTTGTGTATAAAAAAACAAAACACAAAAAGAACTGCTTTGAAAAAAAAAGTCTATCAAAGCTTTTTTTTTAGATTTTTTCTGAGCTTCTTTCTTTATGTCATAATATTACCTATATAAGTGAAAAAAATGGTACGATTTTTTGTAGAACTACTGAGTTAGATCCCGGCGAGTGTCCGTTTGCATTCCGATTGTCATCGTAAAGGAGTGCGATAAAGGGACCATAAAACTGTTTTCTCATTATCGTCAAATACTTGCACTTCATAACCTATAAAAGCGCGCGTTAGCGTTTTTTTCGCCACGCACGAGTAGTCGCAGAAGATGTTAAATAATAGCAAGTTGCTCTTTACCCTTTAAATAGAAAAAAAGCGGCCACGAGTTTGAGACTATATTTTGTGTTGTCTGTGTTTCTAGATTCCCCGTTCCATGGCTTGCAAGTACAGTATGTTGTTTTCCAACCAGCTCGCCTGCCCTATGTATTTCTTACAGATGATGTGCCACCAATTATCCTCACAGCCATGTGCTGTAGTTGGCAATGAACGGTGCACGCGCCGCACTCCGTACATTGATAAAGTTTGCCTGTTCCCGTCACCGCAGTGATTGAATACGAGCCAAAATCTGAATGTCCCGCAAGGCATCGACTGTGGCCAAGCCCAAATACAGTGGTAACGCAGTGCTCGAGTTCAGCACAAGAACCACATTTAAATGTCACCGAAGTTCAGAATATATACCCGTGTTATATAGTCATCGTGGTTTCCCGAAACTGCGTCAGCAAGCTTTGCGTAGGAGCGAATTAAAAAAAGAGTTCGCGTGTAATATAAAAACTAGACCGAAAAAAACAAACAAAAAAACTTACAGTTAGAGGCCATGCATGTAAGAATACAATTTACATACTTCTGGCAGCATGCTTCTTTAAAGTGCTTAATCATAAAATTCAGTATCGTTTCATTGCCCTTTTTATTATTATTGCAAGATGCAGGTTAATATCTCACGTTAGCTGCTGCACTGCACTGGCAAAATTGTCCATCTGCAGTGGGGACAGTTTCAATTCAGAACAACTTTTCACTGCCTAGACCTCCACAAAGAAGATATGCCCCTTGGCTTTGTGACATGTCAAATAGAGCGCCTTCCCGCGAACACCCGAAAACATAAACTGCATTTTTAAATTTAATTACGGTAGTGTTTTTGTTTTGTTTCTTGAAGCATGTGTTTCGATGAACGTGTGGAACTTCTAGATTGCTGTAAAAAGCATCGATAGTACAGCCGGTCATCGCACTAAAGTGAAATGTTCTAAAAATATTTGCGTAAAGCACACCGAAAACTACGTTATCCAAATTGTCCCCTCTTGTTTGACAGCTTATACGCCCAGAAATAATAGCCGAAGCTAAAATAGTAGAGGCAGTGTATGAAACCCGCATGTCACACAAAATTATGTGATTTTATTCGTATTCTAACAAAGTTGTTTATGGGGTCCTTTGAGTAACATAAAAAGTATGGGGCGGCCCAGTGCCTCAAATGAAATAACAATCAATATATTGCCCACAAGCAGTGCCCATAATGGGCGGAGTGACGTTGATCGGCCGCTACAGGCTGCATCTCTCCCGAAAGCAGTTGTCAAAAATGTGAGCTTGACCGACTTCGGCCTCTATGCTGAGCAGGTGCTGAACAGATGCACGGTGCATACTGCATTGTTCACGCAGGCTGGAGAGCCCCTCGCGCGTTCCCCCCAGGCAACAGGAGAATACGAGTCTCAGTCGAACGCTCACTCGGCGTTCGGGTATGTCAGCCGATAGCTGCGCCATTTTTGTTGTCCCCATCGGTGTAGTTCTAATCTAAGCCACTTGATAAAATACCCGCATTTTTATTTGCCCACACTGTCATTATGTCGCGGTTGTAAACACACATGACCTCGAAATATCTTATCTGAGTCAAGAGGTGTCCTCACTAAACAGAAGTCTTCAACTTTCGTCGGAAATATATTTCGCGCTGCGCATGTGCGTATGCAAAGCGGAACGACGTCCAGGGAGCACATTTGCATGCGCTTCCATGAGGCTTGAAGTCTTTTATGGCAAAAGTCAGAATAAACTATTCTGTGTCGACGTTTTTTTACTCTAGACGCCAACTCCCAGTGAATACAATAAGTAAAACAGTTATAATTGTTTGCTTCGGGAATATGCCATCGCTTTAGAGTTTGAGCAATTCAGACAAATGTTATCTGTGCACTAATCCACCATTCTAGAAATAACTGGTGCAACCTGACCGAACACGAGGTTCGGGGATTTCGAGGACCAAACAATATTCTCATTAGGAAGGAGAAGGAAGAAGCGTCTTAGAACGACCTCGGGGGCCAAAGATGGTCAACAATAAGCACAAAGGGATGTTGGGGGTCATCGCAGCTCAATGGAGCCAATCGGATCTGGCTTCCATAATTGAGGGAGTGCCCGCGCTCGCTTGAACACGTACAGAGCGCGATACTGTTAGCGCGAACAAGCGATTGCCGGTTTTTCCAGTTCTTTTTTTGTTTGAAACCAAGGGATGTCATCCAAGTTAGATAGATAGATAGATAGTTTATTTAGTGCCGGTCAACAGCCGTGAGGCCTACAGGACAGTACACTTTGTCATGTTTCGCACAGTGGCGTTAACAATAAAAAGGGTATTACATAGGACAGTGTGGTTGCCGAGGAGCACAATAGAAATCAATCTGACGCGTCATCAAATCCTAGTTAGTTAAAAATAAAAATGGTTGCCACGGGCACACTAAGATAAAGTCAAGTGAATATGTCATCTTGTAGAAACATTGAATTGTATGTATCTTGTAACCGAGTCATTGGACACTTTGAATGAATATCTGTATAAAAATTGTGTGAATACATTTACACGCCTTCCCAGATGGGACACGTCGCGACAACACGTCGCAATCAGTAATCAATGTTACTGCTACGGAAAGAGCTCATTTAGTTCTATAATGTAAGCGATAAAATTTCGTTCTCGCTAATACTATTTAGAAGTAAAATGCGAAAATGCGCCGATGTCGTGTTCGCGCTAACAGTGTCGCAATGTGTACTTACATATTTATCTCTTGAACCGGCGATTTCGTAAAATGGTCCACTGTGCAATTCGTTCACAACTGTTGAAGCCTATGCAATTTTTAATAATTAAACGTAATCATATTTCTTATATCGGTTGCAACACCACAGCAAAGAGGTTGCGCGTTGTCGAGACCAAACTTAGCGATGGGTACCTAGTTAATGTGACTTGGGGATTATTCATGAGCAGCCTGCTCCCCGACTCGATGAGGAAGGGCGATCTTTTAACGTTATAATATTGAACGGGACGCAAAAAAGACCGTGGGCGGACGTGGACGCCAGAGAAGCGGGGAAACGTGAACTTGCGGGGCTTGAGCCCTTTGTTCCTTTTGGGGAATGTCCGCCTGCAGGCCACCTTCTATCGTCGAGGAGCGCCCTGCCTGTGCAGCATGCCGCGCCCCTTCCCGATAACTTGCATTATTAGACCCTAAACCTAGTACAACACGTTGTAAGCCTATCTCCTAGCCGTGACATATCGAAAACTTAGAGAGACAAGCCCTAAGAGACCCCGGAATTGTGAAGCAAAAAATAAAAACACAACCCTGCAGGAAAAAAACATAAAAAAAATGTTTTGCATTTTGGACACTTTTTATTCTTAAAAAGGGCCCCAACCACAAATTTAGAGTCGCTCGTGAACACATTTAGCTATTTCCGAGTTTGTTGTGTTGGCTTTGACATTCCTTTATGCTCATTTAATCTGTCGCTAATGCATCTTTATATTTGACCATCATACGTACACTCACAAGCTAGAGGTATTTCATACACAAGTTCCTGCAACAAACTGATTTTTCAAGATGAGCCTTTTTGCACTCCTTCCTACTCGCTTGGACTAGCGTCATCTCGTTCTACTTGAAAACCAAAATAGACACAGGTATCTACACCAAAGTTCTTCGCGCAGGCACAGGCGCACATGCTTAACCTGTGTGTCTGGGCTCTGTAAAAAGTCTTTGTAAGGTCGAGTCCCCTTTCATCTTCCCTTTTGTGTCTGAACGTGTGTGTGTTCGCATTCCCCCACTACAGCATCAGAGGGTATGGTTTTATGCGCCTCGGGCAGATGGCGTCACGAAAACTCACCCAGATGTACCCAAATATCTGTCACACCGGCCGCCGCTCGTGTTTGACGGGCACGAGATATTACGGTTTTTCGCTTTGCTTTTTACGTAGCGGTATTGCGATATTTATAAAAAAAAGTAGACTTGATTTTTATCTTTTTTCCTAAGATGCGACCCATAGAGGTAACAATACAATGTGTGGGGCACACATTGTATTGTTACCTCTATGGGTCGGATCTCTCGTACAACGGGGACATAATAAACGGAGATTACCTAAACTCCGCTCGCAGTTTAAGGCAGAGCCGCAAGCTTGTCGAAAGTGGAACACACAAAATGTAATTTACGGAATGGCGTCTCGGCCCATCAGTCAGTGCGCCAGCGCCCTGCATGAAGTAGTCAAGTAACTTCTCAAACTGACACAATAAAAAAAAAATGTCTTCCAGAAGTTTCTACTTTAAAATATCCTAACGCGAATAGAGAAGGTCATCATCCAAGTGAAAATTTCTGACGATGTCCTGA
The DNA here is from genome assembly GCA_013358835.2 of Ixodes persulcatus. Taxonomy (NCBI): domain Eukaryota; kingdom Metazoa; phylum Arthropoda; class Arachnida; order Ixodida; family Ixodidae; genus Ixodes; species Ixodes persulcatus. The sequence goes on from JABSTQ010009914.1 coordinate 253,269, forward strand.
CTCCTCAGCACTAGTAACTTCGCTTGAGCGAGTGAGGGCGCTGTGTAACAAAAACTTTGTGAAAAGTTGTGCCTCGAAAAGTATTTTCGCGGGGTTTTTTTTTGCAATTTATTTGCAGGATATATAAAACGCGGCATAAATTTAATATTGCTTGGGCATTGAGAGTTCGCAAAAACGTTGTGCCCGCGGAACTTTAAAAATAGAATAAATGGTGTCTTAACGCGTTCTCCGGGATTTTATCTTTTTGCTACAGATTTTCTAAGTTAAAAGCTTTTCGGTCGCCAGCGCGTGCAGCTGACTAAAATGGTTGTCAAGGGGCCGCACTTTTCAGTGTCTCCCACCGCTAAACAAATGAATTGCGAGATATTTTTATTTTCGTTTTAACTATACAGATTGTCTCACATTGGTTTGTTGCCTCTATCTTACCAGATCAGACCTGCGACAAGGACATGTGTATCAGAAGCGTAAACAAGACCGATCTAAACCTCCTTTGAAGATTATATGCGCAACCGTAAGCTTGTCAAAACTCGAACTCGCAAAATGTAAGCTACGGCGCGGCGCTTCGGTTTGTCGACCCTGTTGACCTAGAGTTCCTGTATATAGCTACCTACGGTAGCAGAGTTGCGCATTCAGCCTCGGCGGGTGGCCGTAGCGCCGGCTTTCCTGCACGCCCTGGATGCTTTGCTCGTCACGTGACTAAAGTTGGCGAACAGCGGCGCCGCGCGCGCCGCCGCGCATGGAAAACACGAGAGGAAGAGAAGGAGGCGAAAGCAGGGGAACATACGCCGGGGCGCGAGCAAAGTCGGCGGAGCGACCGTAAAGGTGGCTTTTTTGCAAGGCGCCGGATGCTTTGCTCCTCACGTGATGGATCTCGGCGAATAGCGGCGTGGCGGCGCGGGGAAAACAAATGCGCAACTCTGCTCCCCCTTCGGGGGAGCATATAGAGGAACTCTATGTTGACCTGCACGCCAGCGCCCTCCATGAAACAGTCAAGTAACTTCTCGAACTTGGAAGTAAATAAGAAAACTTAAAGAGGAAAAAGAAGAAAAAGAAAACGTCAGCAATTTCGAAGCATTTCAGAAGCAAGAAAAAACAAAGTAAAGTAAAAGCATAGACCCAATGATAGGATTTAACGTTCACAAAGCTAGTTATCCACTTTCCCACTTTCCCCCTTCGCAAAAAAAGCCTGGCCCGAGGGCAGGTTTTCCTTGCCATAATCCTTTCGAATCCCCAGGGGACCTTTGGTGCACTCCATTCTCTTTCCCCTTGCTCGCTCCTTCTATTTGAGAGAGGATATTCCTTCCGAAGGGGTGCTAGTGCACGCTGTGGGTGTTGTCACGCCGTCTAACTCCTTCGAACTCCCCTCCTTTCTTAGAGTGTTGCCGGAGCTGCTGAACGAGAAGCAGAACGGTCAAGAAGATCAAGAATATTGGGGAGGAGCTCAGGGAGCTGGATTCCAGCATCACGATCGAGTGGCAACCCGGACACAACGGTATCCCGGGGAACGAGAGCGCTCACTGGGCCGCAGCAAAGGCAGCTAGCAGCATAGAGTTATTATAATGTGCGCTAGAGGTTAAAGTGGCGTTAGTGTGCTGCTGCAAATTGAAGCAGACTGCAACCAGTTGGAAATTGACTTCCGGTAATGCATTTCTATGGGAAAAAGTGAGTGCATTTTGTCGCTGCGCTCGATTATAAGAGCAAATATCACGGATATTTCGTACGTACTGGCACATTGGAACATTTCTCAGTCACGCAGACAAAATAATTGGTCAGTTACGGCATTTTTATTTGAAATTCCTGGCATGAAAAACGGTGCTAAATCCGCTTCGTACATGTATTTATGTGCACTGTCGGACACTTTTAGCGCGAACACGGTATCGGCGCTTTCCTCCATGGGGGATATACGTGTCAAACGAACGAAGGACATGTGGAAAACCAAGAAAGACGGCAAGAACTACGCAGTAACACTGGATAAGTACCACGCATGCAGGCGATCAAAATAAATTGAAAGCCACGTAATATAGTCCGATTTGCAATAAATAAGTACTGCTTTATTCAATTTCTGCTCATGAATATATGCAAAGATGAATGTTCTGGGTTCAAATCATCAACCGCACGCTCCAAATCTTTATAGGGAGAAGTCAGAGAACAGGTGCCCGATAATAACTGCCCGACATAGGAAATAATAAAAAGGCACACATTCGAAGTCCACGTACTTTATTTCTTACATTCGAATGTTTTTAACCGATCGTAAAGATGCACGACGGAGTCATTTTCATAGAATGACAGGACGGGCATATTAGCAATATATAAACGCCACCGCAATGCTAGCGAACCTTGAACACACTCTACATTCTTTTCGATCGTTAGTTTGCTTAGAATCGTCGCTCGTTTTTACATACCTGCCATGGAACATAGGTTTGGGCCTGAAATATTGCCGCGCGCGCAGCTTGCCAAGTTGGCAGCGCACACGTAGCCTACAATAAAAAAAAAAAAAAAGCGCACGCGAGGCCTAACGGTTATAGCGCCTGCCACCCACGCGAAAAGCCAGGGTTCGATTCCTGGCCGCGGGGACACCTTTTTGTTGACATCTAATGTAATGTTCTGGTAAATTCGAGAACCGTGCTGCTTGTTCGAGTTTAGAAAGTTCTACACGCCGAACCTTCTACGCCGATTATTCCAGAAGCCTACGCGTGTACATAAGGGGCTTCGCGTGGCGAGCCAAGTCAGTTTCGCCTCAGCGTTCGATCCCGCAGCTTCGCCGCCTTCGACGCCCGCGACGCTCTGCTGTTATCTTTCTTCTTTCTCTTTTTTATTTTTGGGCACAAGTTCGCCTCATTAAACGTTCAGTTCACTCAGTCACTCGCCGCTTCCTCACTTGTCATTCGTGACAATTTGGTGGAGGTGCGGGGTATCATATCGCATGCCCCTGCCGCGTACCCCTCCGAGGGCCCGCAGTGCAAGTCCGACGCCAAGCCCCCAAGAACCGAACGAAGACCAGACCGGGATCCGATCAAGCCGCCGGAACCTTGGCCTACCCCCGGAATTAGGACCCTTACCACCAAAGACCAGGCAAACAAAGAGGACGACGATGGCCAACCAGTCGGAGACCCCGGCCGCTTCTGCCGTCGTATACCTGCCCGTCGCACCCCGGACTTCGACGCCATTTCACGGGGAGATCCACGAAGACGTTGAGGATTGGCTACAACATTACGAACGAGTGGCCCGCCATAACCAATGGACACCGGAGCAGTGCCTTCAGAACGTCTACTTCGCTCTGGAAGGCACGGCACGCACCTGGTTTGAGAACCACGAAGCGTCGATTTCGTCGTGGGAAGAATGCCAGGCCGAGCTGCGACGCACCTTTGCCAACCAGCAGCGACGACAGCGTGCCGAAGATCTTCTCCAAGCAAGACACCAAGGGCCAAATAAGAGCGTCACAAGCTTTGTTGAAGACGTTCTCCGCCTCATGAACCGCGCCGACCCAAACGCTTCCGAAGAAAAAAAGTTGCGGGTCCTAATGTGGGGTGTAAAAGAAAACATCTTCGGAGGCCTCGTGCGGAGCCCGCCTACCACCGTCGAAGGTTTCATCACTGAGGCCACTAACATCGAACGCGCCCTTCACGCACGGGCCTCACACTACCAGAGACCTCCCGGCTTCGCTGCCCTCTCGCCGTCCAGCTGCAGCATCCCGGATATCCGTGACATCATCCGGGACGTCGTTCGGGAAGAAATCAAGAAGTTCCTGCCTGCTGCCCCCCAGCCTGCCTCGCTGTCAATAGCCGAAGTTGTCCGCGAGGAAGTTCAGCGGGCATTCCATCCTGAGGCCCCTGCCAGCGCAGCAGTACCCGAGGAGCCTTCTCTGACCTATGCCGCCATAGTTCGGAGACCGGCGCCAGCTGCCCAGCAGTATTCGACGCCACCTCGACGTGTCCTACCAGAGCCACAGACGTTCCGACGTCGGGAAGGGCAACCCGAGTTCGTCCGCACTGAACACCCGACGCCGAGGAAGACCGACGTCTGGCGAACGGCCGACCGACGCCCGCTCTGCAACGACTGCGGGGAAGCCGACCACATCTACCGCAGCTGCCCCTACCGTCGACTTGTGCTGCGTGGTTTTCACCCGAACGACCCACGCCCGAGGTACGGCGAACGCCCTCGCGATATCGAGGAGTACCTTCGACGCTCGCCCTCTTCAGTGCCGTCTCTCCGCCGTGAATCTCGCTCGCCGTCACCACGACGTTCAGTTTCTCCAGCGCCACGACCCCGCCGAGAGAGCCTGTCTCCCCTGCGTCGCCGGGAAAACTAGGCGCGGCAACGCCTGGAGGTGGCGTTGCCGAAGACGACCGAAGTAAAGAGCCTCCAAGAACGACGGAGCGCTCCCACTCTCCCGACGCTGCGCATCGCAACGACGCTCCTGCTTCGGTGTCCAACAACCTCAACGTTATCATCGACGGCCACGACGCCACGGCACTCGTCGACAACGGAGCAGATTACTCCGTTCTGAGTGGGAGGCTCTCCCGCCGCCTTCGAAAAGTCATGACGCCGTGGGATGGACCTCAAATACGAACCGCCGGAGGACACCACATTACACCAGTCGGGAGATGCACTGCTCGCGTCGAGATCCACGGTGAGACGTGCCCTCTGAAGTTCGTCGTTCTACAAGACTGTTCCAGAGACGTCATTCTCGGCATGGACTTTCTGTGTGAATACGGCGCCGTCATCGACCTTGGTGAGAACAGATTGACGCTGCGCAAACCTGTTCCGCCTTCTGAGAAACCCCAAACAGCGTCAGCCGCCGTCCGAGTCGCTGCCGCCCACGTGAACCTGCCGCCGCGATCAAGTGTTGTCGTACCCGTCGTGACCGATGCAGCTACCTGCGGCGAAGTTGTTCTTGAAGGCAACCTTCAATTGCTCCTGGGAAGGGGAATAGGCGTCGCAAGAGGAGTGACTAAGCTTCAGGATGGGCGCACCGTGGTCCTCGTGACAAACGTCCAACAAGAAACGCAACACCTCACAAAAGGTGCCGCTGTGGGCTACGTCGAGGAACTTTGGAACTCCGCCGAAATCGCCGCGATTGATGAAGAATCATCGCCACCTCAGCAAGACATTACGCCGCCAGCGCAGCTTGACATTGACCCCAAGCTTCCAGGCCCGAAACGACGGCAGCTGAGTGACCTCCTCGCAGAATACAGCAACTGCTTTGCGACGTCGTCGAAGGTGCGCCAAACCACCGTTGCGAAGCATCGCATCGTCACCGACGACGACGCGCTCCCTGTGCACCGATTGCCGTACCGAGTCTCCATAAAAGAACGGGAGGTCGTCCAACAGCAAGTGGAAGAAATGCTGAACGACGACATAATCCAGCCTTCAAGCAGTCCGTGGGCCTCTCCAGTCGTGCTGGTTAGGAAGAAGGACGGAAGGCTTAGGTTCTGCGTGGACTACCGGCAGCTGAACGCGGTAACGAAGAAAGACGTCTATTCACTCCCCCGAATCGATGACACGCTAGACCGCATTCGCCATTCTCGATACTTTTCATCGATGGACCTGAAGAGCGGCTACTGGCAGATTGAAGTCGACGAACGGGACCGAGAGAAGACAGCTTTCGTTACGCCAGATGGCCTGTACGAGTTCAAGGTCATGCCTTTCGGCCTATGCACGGCGCCGGCAACGTTCCAGCGTGTCATGGACACAGTACTGGCAGGGCTGAAGTGGCAGAGCTGTCTCGTCTACCTTGACGACGTCGTAGTGTTTTCAAGTGACTTCGACGAGCACTTGCGACGACTCCGAGCTGTTCTCCAAGCCATTCAGACCGCCGGACTCACACTCAAGCCGTCAAAGTGCCGGTTCGCCTATGACGAACTGAAGTTTCTTGGCCACGTGGTTAGTAACAAAGGCGTCCGCCCAGACCCCGAGAAGACTCGCGAGGTCGCGGCATTTCCAGCGCCGACAGACAAGAAGGCCGTGCGAAGATTCCTTGGACTTTGCGCCTACTATCGACGCTTCGTTCGGGATTTCGCTAAAATTTCCGCACCACTCACAAACCTCACGAAGGACGCCGAGAAGTTCAAATGGGGCGAGGAGCAGCAGCAGGCATTCGACGAGTTGAAACGACGACTCCAGACTCCTCCTGTGCTTGGTCATTTCGATCAGGATGCGGAAACCGAGATTCACACGGACGCAAGTAACGCGGGACTCGGCGCAGTACTGGTCCAAGTGCAAGAAGGCATCGAGAGAGTCATCGCCTACGCAAGTCAGACACTGTCCAAGGCGGAGAAAAATTACTCCACGACTGAGAAAGAATGCCTTGCGGTCGTCTGGGCAATCACGAAGTTTCGTCCGTACTTGTGCGGGAGCCCGTTCCGCGTGGTGACGGACCACCACTCGCTTTGCTGGCTTGCGAACCTCAAGGACCCGTCAGGACGCCTCGCTCGATGGAGTCTCCGACTACAAGAGCGACGCCGACTGCCTGTCCAGAGCCCCCGTCGAAACCCCTTCCGGCTGCAGCGACGACAATGACGACGAGTGCTTCCTAGGAGCAGTCAACACCGACGACATGGCACGTCGTCAACGGGACGATCCTGAGCTGCGCGCATTGATCGAGCACCTGGAAGGGGGCGGGAGTACCGTGCCCCGTGTTTTCTCACGAACATTGCCGACTTTCGCCATTCGACAGGGTGTGCTCTACAAAGAGAACTTCGGAAACAACAACTCGCCGTGACTGCTGGTAATCCCGGCCGACCTTCGAGAGGAAATTTTTCAAGCATGTCATGATGACCCGACGTCGGGACACCTTGGTTACAGCCGGACACTGGCCCGTATTTGTGAAAAGTATTACTGGCCCAAGCTCCCCAAAACCGTCCACCTCTACACCCGATCCTGCCACGAGTGCCAGCGACGCAAGAAACCGCCGACGAAGCCGGCAGGTCTCCTGCAGCCGATTCCTCCGCCAACTACACCGTTCCAGCAGATCGGAATGGATCTACTTTGTCGTTTTCCGCCGTCGACCCTGGGAAACCGGTGGATAATCGTCGCCACAGATTATCTCACGCGGTACGCAGAAACGAAAGCCCCTCCTTCAGGGACGGCTGTTGAAGTCGCCAAGTTTTTCATCGAATCCATCGTCGTCCGGCATGGCGCTCCCGAAGTTCTGATTACAGATCGCGGATCATCGTTCATGGCACAGCTGACCCAAGAAATCCTCCGGCTCAGTCACACCAGCCATCGTCGTACTACTGCGTACCACCCACAAACCAACGGGCTGACGGAGCGACTTAACAAGACAATCGCCGACATGATTTCTATGTACGTCGATGTAGAGCACAAGACGTGGGACGAGGTGTTGCCCTACGTCACGTTCGCCTACAATACGGCGGTGCAAGAGACCACAGGATTTACACCTTTCCAGCTGGTACATGGTCGGAAGGTAACGACCATGCTGGACGCGATGCTGCCCCATGAGCCAGCTGACAATGAAAGCGACGACGCGCAGGTGGTTGCTCAACGGGCCGAAGAAGTCCGCCAGCTCGCCCGACTCCTGATCCAAGACCAGCAACGCGTCGACGCGGGCCGCTACAACCTTCGTCGTCGGGACGTCCACTTCCAGCCCGGAGACAGGGTGTGGGTGTGGACACCGATCCGCCGCCGTGGTCTCAGCGAAAAACTCTTGAAGCGCTACTTCGGACCCTACAGAGTGCTTCGTCGACTCGGGGATCTCAACTACGAGGTGATGTCCGACGGAACACGGACTTCATCACGCCGCCCTCCACGACCAGAAGTCGTCCACGTCGTGCGCATGAAGCCGTACTACGCTCGATAGGACTGTGGACCTTATGTGTTCCAAATGACTCTTTAGCTCACCGTTCCTTTTGTTCGGTTTGTTTTGTGCTGCATCGGGGCGATGCACTTTTTAAAGGGGGGAGTAATGCCGCGCGCGCAGCTTGCCAAGTTGGCAGCGCACGCGTGGCCTAACGGTTATAGCGCCTGCCTCCCACGCGAAAAGCCAGGGTTCGATTCCTGGCCGCGGGGACACCTTTTTGTTGACATCTAATGTAATGTTCTGGTAAATTCGAGAACCGTGCTGCTTGTTCGAGTTTAGAAAGTTCTACACACTGAACCTTCTACGCCGATTATTCCAGAAGCCTACGCGTGTACAGTCGGCACGGAATGAAACGCGAACAAGGAGCGCATGGTTTTCGACTCACGCTGAGTCACCTAGAGACGCAACACCGAAGGTTTCGATGCACTGAGCAAGAGTCTAACACATCGAAGGAGGAGCCATCTTCTTGCAGCTCCCATCTGGTTCAGGTGGTGCAGCATCTAGCGAAAACCATGCACCCACTGTTCGCGTTTCATTCCGTGCCGACTGTACATAAGGGGCTTCGCGTGGCGAGCCAAGTCAGTTTCGCCTCAGCGTTCGATCCCGCTGCTTCGCCGCCTTCGACGCCCGCGACGCTCTGCTGTTATCTTTCTTCTTTCTCTTTTTTTATTTTTGGGCACAAGTTCGCCCCATTAAACGTTCAGTTCGCTCAGTCACTCGCCGCTTCCTCACTTGTCATTCGTGACAATATAGCGAAGCTTAACATCGTTCAGTGGTAAGAAAAATGCTGTAATTAAAGCAATTACACTTTTAGAATATTACTAAATGTACATACTATCTGGTAGAACAGAAATAATAAAAGTTATTCGTGTTATTTTCCGACGAAGAGACACATTTCACGCGTGTTTTCCCATAGGAATGCACAGGAGCACCGCAAAAGTAGACTGGTTGCTGTCTGCTTCAATTTGCCTCCCGGAAGTCGCATAGACACTAGCGCCAGTTGAACCTCTAGCGTACATTATAATAACTCTATGGCTAGCAGCACTAGCTCCGCGTGAGGACATACTTCTCAAGCAGAAATGACGAAAGAAATGTCAATAGACCCAGATCAAATGGCCGAGCAATCCAAGAAGGGGAGGAAACTGTTCCTGAAGGGTCGTCTACTAAAAGAGAAAGACCGATACCACCTGGGTGCACGAAATGAGTGACGGTTTGGTTACGACGAATCAGGACTGGAAAGGTACTATCTCCGGCGAAAAAAGCACCCTTCGAACTGAAGGACCATAAGGACCCAACGTGCAAGACATGCAAAAAGGGAACCATGGTAACGACCAAACACGCCCTCTGGGAATGCAAGGGCCTGGACGACTTTAGAGTAGAGGCATCGGACTCACTACCCACCAAGAAGAGGCCCACGAAGCTTGAAGACTGGACCCACCCGAAGGGACAGCCGCAGCAGAGAATAGAAATTCTTGAATCCCGTGTCCGCTACATCAGGGACTCTGGGGTTCATCACTTCATCTAGATTTACACATAGTCACTTACCCTTTCCCATCGATTCCCACAATCCTTTTCCCCTCACCTCAGGGACACCAGCCCATATATATAGTGAACCTTTCATTAAATAAACCCATGTTTTTTTTCTCTCTCTCACTTGGTAATAAACGCCAGTTGTAAGTAGCATCTGTCTTCATGTTCTTCCCCCCTTCTCTTTGCGCTAATTTTAACTATATGTATTGTCAACTAGCCCACCAGATCATTTTATTACATTCTGTTGCATTCCCTGACGTCTACCATGACTGGCAGTTTGTTCCCAATAAGAGGTTGTTTCTTCCCCTTAAACACCTTATTTCTAGGGGCATTTCAAAGTATTCGCTAAAACATCCGGTATTGTAAGCAAAAGTTGCGATTTATCCTGCGAACAAGGCTCCGAATATTCCATCAGAACACCAAAAGTGTCGAATGTTTGACATTTTGTTATTTCTGGAATGGAATATAAATAAATGGATTAATTTAGAGAACAAAATGGGACGCGCAACATGCATTTTTAAGAAACATTACTGCGAGGGCTATCGTTTTCCATTATTCCTTACAACCGACAGAACTTTGTACACCAATCCTTGATCAACCTTATAGTTTTTGTGAAGATAGAAAAAACAAGTTTAAGCCTTTGTATAGCTATTGTGTTCATGAGAAACGTGGGACTATTCCGGATATGTATAAGAGAAAAACCAAACTACCCTCCCCGACCGCTGTGCTCGATTTCAAATGAAATGGCGTTGGGACTTATTTACGCAGCGGGAACATCGGAGGACGACGAACCTGTAATTCAAAACCACTTGCTCAAATGTCGCTGCCGAGCCTCACGGAAACAAGCCTGTGATCTGACGTGGCCTGACATTTTTTTTTTTTTTTTGCAGAATTACAACCTGTGTTTCCATCCTGCGTTCAGTTCATTTCAGACTCTGTGGCCGTAACGCAGCAATTTAGCATCTGTCATCCTTCCAGTCTTGAGTCTGTCACGATGGAAAACACCGAACCCACGAAATACACGCTGATGCCAGAGTTGTACATTAACGTAACTGCGGTGAAATGGTTTTCTATATGTGCCAATATACTGCGCGACGTTCGAGGGTCGTTTCCGGGCGGCCCGACCGAGGACCAGCAGTTTTTGGACCTGGGTTGCGGCCCCGGGAAAATTACACGCGACGTGCTGCTGCCCCAGTGCCCACCGTGCCGAAGGCTCGTCGCCGTTGACTCGTCCGAAGACATGCTGAGGTATGCGAGGGAGCGTTTCTCCCACCCCAAGGTCTGCTACGACACCCTCGACATTGTGTCGGACGACCTGTCTGACTTTGTGGGGCGGTACGGTCTCTTCGACCGCGTCTACGCACTCAACCTCCTCAACTGGCTGAAGGACCAGGAGCAGGCGCTCAAGCACATTGCCAAGCTGATGAAGCCGGGAGGAGAGGCACTCATTACTTTCAACGCGAGCAACCCACAGATGAGATTTCGGAAGAAGTTGGCCGCGATGCCGCGCTGGAGCAAGTACGCAAAGGTAAATCTTGATAAAAAATGAAAGACGTTTACAATTCTCTGTAATGCGCAATTAGAGCGCAGCTCTTGAGGAAGCGGAGGGGAGGGTACGCAGTGAAGGTTCACGTCTGACTTCCAGAAGGTAAAATTTTCTCGCTAAATTTTGCGTGACATTGTTCCGCTAAATTTAGCGGGGAAATTGTTCCACTAAATTTAGCGAGAAAATTTCCCCGATAAATTTAGCGGAAATATTTTGCTCCAAATTTAGCAGGAAAATTTTACCCTCGTGACGTCACGTCTGACGTCACACGTGACGCGACCCAACGCGGGAAAATTTTCCCCGCTAAATTTGGCGGAAAAATTTCACTCCAAATGTAGCGCGAAAAGATTCGCGCTCTCGACGTCACACGTGACGTCACTTGTGACGTCATTATGGGGAACGTCCCATAATGCAACGCGCGGTTACGCCGACGCTGACGGTGATACCGACGGCGTGGCCGCTAAGCCGGAAACGGGAACCTAAGAGCTGGGCTCTTAAAGAGATAGGGCTGTGTCCCTGCGGTGGTTCACTGCATACAACATCGAAAACGCGACACAATTTCGACGTTTCATCTATGAAGGCCATATTCCGGCTTCACTCCATGGGACATATTAAATGTCCCATGGAGTGAAGCCGGCGAAAAAGGGCACCTGAATTTTCATTGGCTGAGTGTAACGGCACCTAAATTCCCATTGGCGGCGACGCGTCATGCGGTCCCATAGCAACGGTATTATCGTTGCTACGGAGCCAGCCGAACTTCTGTCGGCACAGCAGGAAAGGGGGGGGGGAGGACGCGGGTTTGCGCTGGTTTGACGTTAGGCCTAACGTTATATTTAACGTTACGCTTTGAGGTCTAACGTCGTCATCAGGTACGCGCAGCTGTTTGACGTGAGAGGGGGACTCGGGTATGCACTGGCCTAACGTTAGGCCTAACGTTACGCTCTGAAGTCTAACGTCGTCCACCGGTACCCGCACCTAGGGCGAAGATGATGATGAGAGGGCACGTGATTTCAGCACGCGCCGCGCCGAGTTTCGCACTCCCGCCGCTGCCTCACCCAGTGGCGCAGCAGTCACCAGCGAGCCAGGGATGCTTTCGCCTTCATAACTCAGTAAAAGTGCTTAGGTTTCCTCGTAATTTATTAACTTGAGACGAACATCGACCCCTCACTCAGCGCTTGGTCATAGGAGAACGGACCTACCTAGTTTCTTTTTCCCTAGCCAAACGCTATTCTCACTTTCTCGGCATCTCATTAGCCGACTCTCACGCTGGGAGTGGGCTGCGGCTTCTATTCAGCGATGCCCTCCTCGGTCGGCACGTTGGCTTCAGAGGAATTGTGGAGAAGGCCAGAGCACAACATAAACCGTGAAGGCATCTTTCAGATGTATAACCTCAAAGCAGATCCATCAGATCCAAGCATGTGTTGTTCTAGCGAAGCTTAGCGGCGTCAACCTGACTGTTTTTACCGTTTTCCTGCCTTTACCTAGAAAAAAAGGCACCTTTGTGAAATGTTTTAATGCACTCCGTTTATTGGTTAATTTATACGAAATTGTTTTTGGCCGATGCGCGCTAAGAAACATTATGCAGGTGGTAGTTGATTGAGACGTTTGTCAACATGTACGCGGCTGTGATAGACGACGATGTCGACCGAGATGAGCAAGCGCCAACGAGGCGATCGACTCCGTTAAAGCGAAAGATAGAAGACTGGGAAAAGATATTCCTTTTAGAAAACAAAAAAAAAACAAAAAAAGCCTTTCTGATAAAAATAGCAATATATATTTTATTACGAAACTCCAAAGCGGAAGACGGCTAAGATTTCTGGGCGAAATTTGGAGAGTATTAATTTATTTATTTATATATTTGTGTACGAACTTCTTCACTTAATATTTATTTACCAACGCATGAAAGGCTTCTTAACAATATCCATCAAATCCCGAAATTTTGTCTGTCCGTTCGTTCGTCAGTTCGTCCGTCCGTGCATTTACCGCTAAATTTAGCGGGCAATTTGATGTCACGTGACCTATACACGAATTAATTTTCCCCGCTAAATTTAGCGGGAAATTTGATGTCAAATGACCTGATTTCACCGGACCTACAAACCAATTCAGTTTTCACGTTAAATTTAGGGAAATATCGACGTCAGATGAGCTACACACCAAATCAGTTTCCCCGCTAACTTTTACGGCAACATTGACGTCAGATGACTTAAGCTCCAATTATGTTTTCCCGCTAAATTTAGTGGGAAATTTTATGTACGTGTCCGGTCGTCACGGGATATACAGACAAATTCAGTTTCTGCGCTAAATTTAGCGGAAAAGTTGACGTCACACGATCTATGCACCAATTCAGTTTCCCCACCAAATTTAGCTGAAAAATTGACGTCAGATGACTTTTATACTAATTCAGTTTCCCCACTAAATATAGAGGGAAATTTGATTTAACGTTACTTGATGTCACTGGATCTACAGACCAATTCAGTTCTCCCGATAAATTTTACGGAAAAAATGAAAGACATTTACAACTCCCTGTAATGCTGAATTAGAGCGCAGCTCTTGAGGAGGAGGAGGAGCGAAGGGTATGGAGGGGATGGTATGTTCCTCCTTCTCATTCATACCCTCTCCTCTTACCTCCTCATCTACTCCTCCCGTGCTCCTCAGGTCCTCCCCCTCTTCTTCTCCTCCTCCTCCATCCTCTTCCTCCCTCCTCCTCCCCTCTTCCTCCTTCCTGTTTCTCTCCTCCCTCCTCTATTATCCTCCTCCCTCCTCCTCCTTCTTCCCCTCTTTCTCCTCCTCCTCCGTCCTTCTCCCTCCTCCTCCCCTCCTTCTCCCCCTCCTCCTCCCTCCTCCCTCCCGCGCGGTGCATTATGGGAAACGTCCCATAATGCACCGCGCAATTACACCGACGGCGACGCTGACTCCGACGCGTTATGCCGACGCGATACGGTTACGCCGATAACGATGGTGAAGCCGACGCGTCACGTCGACGCGTTACGCCGACGACGACGCCGACGCGTCACTCCGGCGCGTTACGGTTACGCCGACGGCAACATCGACGCCGACGCGTTACGGTTACGCCGACGGTGACGCCGACGCGTTATGGTTGCGCCGAAGCGTTACGGTCGTTACGGTTACGCCGACGGCCACGGCGACGCCGACGCGTTACGGTTACGCCGACGGTGACGCCGACGCGTTACGGTTGCGCCGAAGCGTTACGGTCGTTACGGTTACGCCGACGGCCACGGCGGGGCGAACGCGTCACGCCAACGCGTTACGCTGACGTGTTACAATTACGCCGACAGCGACGGCGACGGCGACGCCGCTCAAGCCGGAAACGGGCGTCTAAGAGCTGCACTCTAAAAGTGTCGTTACATGACCTATACTTCAATGCAGTTTCCCGCTACGTTTAACTTGAAATTTGATGTCTCATAAACTGACCTCATGGGATCTACGGCCCAGTTCAGTTTCACAGTTATATTTCTCGTAAAAGTGTCGTTACATGACCTATACTTCAATGCAGTTTCCCGCTACGTTTAACTTGAAATTTGATGTCACATAAACTGACCTCATGGGATCTACGACCCAGTTCAGTTTCACAGTCATATTTCTCGTAAAAGTTGACGTCACATGACATGTCACATGACATGTCCCATGGAAACTGAGTTGGTATACAGGTCTTGTGGCGTAAAGTTTTCCGCAGAATATAGCGGGGAAACTGAATTGGTTTGTACCGATTCTGTTTCCCAGCTAAATATAGCGGAAAAATTCCATTTCACGTTACCTGATGTCACTGGATCTACTGACCAATTCAGTTTCCGCTCTAAATTTACCGGAAAAATTGGCATTACTTGACCTATACTTCAATGCAGTTTCCCGCTAAATTTAAGATGAACTTTGATGTCACATAACCTGACCTCAAGGGATCTACCGACCAATTCTGTTTCACAGCTAAATTTATCGTAAAAATTGACGTCACACGACATACACACGAATTAACTTCCCCGCTAAATTTATTTAAAAAATGCATGTCAACTGACCTATGCAGCAGCTAAGTTTCCCCGACAAATTTAGAGGGGAAACTGAATTGTGTATATGTCACTTGACTTCAGGTCACGTCACATCAATACCATTTTATTTCGTTTCCTTCATTATTGAAGTTTTATAGGAGTTTAATGCATTATAGAAGCTTTTTAAACTCCTTTAATTCATTTTATGCACTATAGAAGTTGGCAGGTACAGGTCGCTGCGAATTATTATTTATTTGTTAACCGACTCATTTACTCATGTAATTGTTTGTTCATTTATTGCAAAGTAGTTAGCAAGTCGGGGCACAAGGGGGTTTGTAAAGATTACTGTACACGAAGTTATACAAAATAGATGTATTAAATGTAGAAGGCACACAATAGCAATATGTAATGCATAAGTATTCACAAGTCCTATTAAATTTCATTTTTCAAGTGTACAGCTCTTCCAGAACTTCGGTCATCGAGTCTATGCGAAATAGAGTAATCAAATGTTTCATCTGTAATGAAGTACTTCTGAGATAAGCATATTGAATTGCAAAGTTACTCATTTAAGACAAGGGAATCCGATTACGCTGGACCAGAAACTCAATTCAGGTAATTTAGTTAGTGTAATTTGAACGTTATCCACCAATTTATGTGTACAAAACTTCCAGAATTTTATTTATTTATTTATTTATTTCACATACTATCAGTCCTATGTAGGACTATAATAGGTGTGGGTTAACAAATAATACATAAAAACACTATACAATACATCACCACTCAGATATTACAACAATACCACAAAGTATAAATATTTAGCGACCGTGACACAAGAAAAACAATCCTAGAAATACAGCGAGTCATCAGTGTACATATCAATTCGAGCGCAAAACGAGGGCAAGGAATGACAGGAAACCACCGCCTCGGGGAGTAGATTCCAATCGCTGATAGTCAATGGAAAAAATGAATACATAAAGCAGTCCTTCAGACACCGGTACTGTTGTAGAGTCTGACTGTGCTTATTTCTAGAGATCCTCGACTTATGCGGTGTCAAATAACTACCTTTGTCAACCAAAAGCAGATTATTCCAGATCATAAACAAGAATTTCAGTCTTTTAGTTTTTCGTCGATACTTTAGTAAGTGGAGAATTGCTTTAGAATACAGCTCAGTGGGGGAGTCCAGCCTGCGAAACCTGGAAAAAATAAACGCAGAGCCAGCCGCTGCACCCTCTCCAGTTTCAGCACGTCCCACTTTGCGTGAGGATCCCAAACGTCCCCCGCGTACTCTAATAGTGGTCGCACTAGCGACTTATACGCTGTTAATTTGGTGTCACTCGAGCTTTCCTTCAAGGTTCGTCGCAGAAACCACAGTTTTGAGTTAGCTTTTTTAATGATGTTGTTGATGTGAGCCCCCCAACGAAGGTCATGAGATATTGTAACACCTAAGTATTTGTATTATAAAACACGGGTCAGTGGTTCATTGTCTCTACTATACTGAAAATTTAAGGCCTTTATTTTGTGAGTAATAGTCATAAACACAGTCTTTGAATTATTTAGTGACATTTGCCACTCCTTGCACCAGTCACCAATCTGTGCTAGAGATCTGTTGAGATTAAGTTGGTCCAAATCAGTTTTTACTTCGGTAAAAAGGATGCAATCGTCAGCGAACAACCTGGCGTGTACGGTTAAGTTGGAAACCAAGTCATTAATAAACATAAAGAAGAACAAGGGCCCAAGCACGGACCCCTGAGGGACCCCCGATCTTACTTCGCACATATTCGACCTTTTACCTTTTATGTCTACGAATTGCATTCTCCCACTTAAAAACGATTTAATCCATGTAGTGAGCTTAGGGTTCTTAAGCATCAGTTGTAGTTTCGTTAGCAACTTCCTATGGTTGACCTTATCGAACGCCTTTTGAAAATCGAGAAAAATGACGTCCACCTGTCCCCTTCGATTCAAAACTTCTGCGAAATTGTGAACCACTTCTACAAGCTGCGTCGTGGTTGATAAGCCTCGCCGGAACCCGTGTTGTCTGTCAATACAAATATTTATTACAACCATGCCGACAAAAAAATATTTCGCACGTGTATGAAAGTAAACGGGTTCATACCAGAAAGTGTTTAGCCATACCGGTCGCCCGTTGGTCAAAATGATCACTCGTCAGGGCCATACCGCTCACCCGTTTGGGCAAACAAGCCACTCGTTTGGGAAAACGGATGACGAGTAAGCACAAGCTGGCAACTGGTGACCGGCAAACTGCATGGGTGACCGGCAAATTGCACCGGTTTAATCAAACGGCTCTCCCATTAGGCGGTGAACCCATTTGATACTGAAGTACGGAGCAGCGGCATGGGAACGCCTGTTTTACCTGTATGCCCTACTAAAAAAAAACCATTTGGCGCCTATATAATAGTAATCGGGTTCACACTGGTAGCAGCTTAGCTATACCGGTCACCAGTTTGTCAAAGGGGTTACCTGTATAGCTCAAAGGGGTCCCTTGTATGAGCCATAACGGTCACCTATTTGGGCAAACAGGTCACTCCTTTGGCAAACGGGTCACTCGTCTGATCAAATGGGCCACTCGTTTGAGCAAAGTATTCGCACGTTTGCTCAAACCGGTGACCATGTTGCACAGACGGGTGACCGGTGACCGGCAAACTGTACCGGTTTAATCAAACGGCTCTGCGGAGCCCGTTTGATACTGAACGTACCGATCGGCGGCATGGGTACGCCTATTTCAGCCGTGGCAGCCTGTTTCCGGAAATCCGCGGGAGGGCCGGTTTATCGGTTTACAATCGTCCGCGTAATGAGAGTAATGATATTTATATTTTGATTGAGCTGATGTTCGCTTATACTGCAACAGCAATAAGCGATTTTTTTATACGTAAACGTGCGACGTTGGCGAGCCGATATTTTTGACAGAACTTTAAAAATTTGGCGTTCTTTGTTGCCTCAATTAACTTATTCAGCTCGAATCTCTCGCGCAGAGGACGCGACCGCATGATAGAATATATTTCTAGACTCCATTTCACCTCAATTCAAGACTCAACGAAGGTAACGCGCGAACACGTGGCTGAAAGAACATCGAGCATTGCGAGAGCAGGCCCGCCGTTGCAGCAGTCAAATTACGAGCTCGCGCTAGGTGCTTTTTTTGGCTCGGGCGCAAGCCAAGCTTCTGGCCGACGCCATTTCCAGTGTTCCAGCGTGCTGAAATGCGCGCGTTTCGCCTGCTTTCCGGCTGGATTCGGCACTGTAGGCGTTCTGTCTAATGGAAATGAGCGGAGTGGAATGTATTCCCCTAGTAAAGTATTTGACCTCGCCGTCGCCCCCTTCCTCCTCTCTGGTCAGCTCTGTCCCGTGACCAGAGAGAGGGAAGGGCACGCTACACGCTGATAAGCACAGATCCTGCAGCGCGCGCGTTGGCAGTCACTTTTTTCTTTGTCTGCTTGTTGTACGTTGCAACTTCGTTTGTCCTGCCTGCTTCGATCTGCCGCCTTTCCCTGCGGTCTTATTAGGATGTCTCTCGACAACGTATGGGATGTGTACCAACTGTTCTAAAAGTCCTACGCGAATATCGGCAACAAGCGATTCTTCAAAGAATTCACGAATTCTTGCGGTTTGGCTGGGTTCGGCAAATGACAGCTTGTGCGCCGCATCGTGTTGAAACTTCAAGGATCCTTTTTAGTGTTTGTGTGGTTGTCCTGCTTTGACCGTGTCGACATTTATCTTGGATTACATCTTTCAAGTCCGCTGTTATTATGGTAAGTGCATTCCTACCTACTTGTTGGTACCGAATGACCGTTCTTCTACGGGTACACGTCGAGATTATCTATAGAATCATGCAGCTTCTGTTCTCGCGGCAGCCGGGAGAGTAATTTTTCCGAAAGTCTGCCATTATAGTCTAGAATTACTTCGGTTCTTGTTTGCTTTGCAATCTTCTCAGTTGTACAAAAGCTTAGAGTGCCTCTCACATTTCACAGATCGCTTGCACGTTTGTACTTGTCTATGGAATAGGTTGTAATAAACTTTTATGAGAACTGAAAACAATTTTTTGTGTCGGTTTTCCTGCCCAATTTGCAAGCACCTGCGCGAGCTCATTTTTTCTACGCGTTTCCTCCCTGTTATAAATAGGCTTATGAGTTTCAGCATGTCTTAAATAAGTTTAAGATAACTAACCTTCCGGACGATACCCATTTAGGGCTACCAAATAATTTGCCTATCCAAATGGCGCGTTCAAATGTGTGGTCACGTGGTTGGTCGAACGAGCACCCGTATCGAACGAGCACCCGTATCAAACGGGCACCCGTATTCAAACGGGTACCCGTATCAAACGGGTACAAGTATCCCATAATCACGTTTGATCCAAATAGATCGACAAGTTTGCCACCCGTTTGAATTTCAAATGTTTTTTTTTTTTAGTAGGGTGCAGACTGTAGAGAGCTGTTTGGAATGTCATTGCGGGTGACATCAGTGTAGGTAGAGCAACGACGTAGCAATCGCGACGCGAGAGCCGACTGCTCCACGATCTGATCGACCGCGCTCGCTCTGTGGAAATGTGAGCGTGGGACTCTAGAGCACCGTTAGATTGCTGAAGATGTGAGACGCTGATTTGTCGTCGCGAATCCTTTGCCCTTCGAACGCCTGCGAAGCCGTTCCAACGCTTGGCGTACCCTACGCAGTGCCTTTCAACAACCGCTCGTGCAGCATCGCAACCTTCTGTCTGTGAGTTCCGGCGGTTCATCGTCGCGGGGGTTCATAGAATATTCGCATTCAAGTCGCGACGATGAGCCGCCGGCGCTCGTAGACTGCCAACAGGCCCCAGACTTGTTGCGAGCTGCGCGGGCGCAGCATCGCAACGTCGAGAATCGAGAATGACACACAATGCTTACCTTCTGCTGGATTGAGCTTCTTCGGAATTATTTGTACACTTTCAAGCTTACCGTAACCCGACGGGAAAATTACACCTGCCCAAATTACATAATGTGTCGTCCCGTTTTGACTCGTGGTAGGAACATTCAGGGTGAAAAAAGGGTAAGAAGAACATATTTTAACACACATAATTCTAGGAGGTTTGAAAATAACCTTTTGTGTCTATTTCTTTGCCCATTTGCAACTATTTTCTATAGAAATATCTTTAGCTAGCCATAAGAAATGCAATAAAGTGGTGTTAAAAGCCAGTGATAGAGCTATAAAAGTATCTTAATACAGTCATAAGTACGACTCTAGAAAGAGCTAAATACAACCATAGAAAAAGCTAAAGAGAATTGTCCAAAATGCTTAAAGGGACAGTGACACGGTCTTTATGTTCGCCATGGTTTATATTCGTACAGGACATATGAGAGCCCAACTACCCAGAACACAGTTTGAGGCTGGAAAGTTTTCTTTCTGCCCGAAAAACACCGATTTAGAACTGGCCGATTCGAGTCGCGCTCACTCTCTCTCCGTGGTCGCGTGCCGTTTTCTATGGTTTGGACACAATCACCAAATATAATCAAAGTCGTGGGTCATCGAAGGCACACACTCAATATTAAAAATTAAAACGAAATATGATACCCATTTTTTATGGCTTTAAAAAATCCGGAAATACGTTGATTGAAGAAAAAAGAAGTTGCACAGTCACGTGCATCCCGACAACTCTATCCTCCTCTACATTTCTCTTCCCCAGTGCAGTTTCAGTTTCGTGTTGGTCGACGTTATAATTCGGTTTCGTTTTCAAGCAGTTGCGTTTTTCGACTTTATTAAAAATATACGTGAAGATGTAGCAAAATATTGATTGAGTAGTCTTGTGACACCACACCGAATCAGTGGCGGATCCAGGGGGGGGGGGGGCGGCGAGGGCGGCCCCACCCCCCCAAACAAAGTCGACCCCCCTTCCCCCATTCTTCGGAGGGCAATTGGACATGGGTGGACCCCCCGGTGCACACGAAAGAATGGGAGAATAGCATCCTTACAAATTTTCCGCCCCCGCCCCCCCCCCCCCCCCCCAAAAAAAAAAAACGGAGTTCTGGATCCGCCCCTGTACCGAATCGCCTGTCAAAAAATAAAACGAACATTTTGGTTGGTGTCATTGTCCATTTAAGCTGACCATGCAAAGGATATTTTAGAGTACACCGTAATACATTTTGTATGGTTTGTGGCTGCAAAGAATCCAGCATTGCGAGAGTACGCGCGCCGTTTCGCAGCGGTACCCTTTCAAACGGTTGCCTCTATCTCAAAATTACGCTTGATTCAAACGGGTGGACCAGTTTGACAACCGTTTGGATTTCGAATGCTTTTTTCTCAGTAGGTTATATATTAAGAATACATTTGCATGGACACAGTTTTTGTTCATTTTACTAAATAAAACAAAAGTGCTGAGACAAACGTTTCGCTTTTTTCTGTTTCTTATTGGAGCAGGTGGTACGAAAATGGAACCTATTCTACGAACTTAATTAAAAAAGAACAGCGGCAGTTTTTTTTCGGCTACCCGAAACTAATTTTTTTTTATTGTTCAGAATTCACTTTTCCCAGCATGCTTTTATTACTCCTAAATCGGAAAGGGCTATTAACAAAATAGCAAATTATGGTGATGCCAAAATCAGCTTTCAAATTTTTTGCGCTGTCTAGTGGGTCGACGTCACGTGTAAAACTTGCAGGCCAGGCAGGCTATTTAAAAATAAATCGTGTGTGACACGCAATGTTTACTTTCTGCTGAAGTGAGCCTCTACGGCATTTTGTTCGCACTTTCAAGCTTACTTTAACCCGACGGGAAAAGTACAGCTGGTCAAATTACATCCTCTGTCGTCACATTCTGACTGGTGTCGATGCGTTCAGCTTGAAAGAAAGGGTAAGAAGAAAACATTTTAATATAGATAACCTTGGTGAAATACGAATGGAAGCTGAAAAATAAGATAAATTAATTACGAAAAAGCTCACCCGTAACCATCACTCAATCCCGGTCATCTAAAAATTGTAATCGGGACGTAAAGAGATTACGTTATAAAAACAATGCGTAATTGTAAGTAATGTAATTATTCTGTCGGGAACTGATGTAATAAAATCCTGTGAAAACAAAATATGTGTAATGTTTATGTTACATTTTCAAAGGAACGTACCAAAGAGGGTGAACAATACATGTTATTTAGCTGAATTAAAAACTTAGAAAAATAAACAGAATCGCGTGACCAATTACCAGTGAACTAACTGCTCTCTGGAAAGCAACTGTACTTAATTTTAGAGTTTGGTAAAGAGGCACCTTGGGCAAAAATGTGGCAAATGAAAGTTCCAAAATAAAATAAAAAATACAAGTACCTGCTTTTTATATTGGCATTTGTTTCTCTCTTCTTTTGCAGATTTGCGAAAGTTGCACTCCTCCAACCGTGGACCTTGCTGGTAAAGAGGCCCTTGTTTCTTACGTAAGAATCATTCTGAAAAACGCCAACTTGACCCCGTCGATGTGCGAAGTCAGGAGTAGGCTCTACGACCCCCTCGCAGACATGGATCGCTTCATCAGTAAGCAATACTCTGATACTTAAGTTTGGCTAGCTTCTTGATAATTCAGTCCGAAATGACAAATATGAATCTAAAACGAACAGTCCCTGTCTTTGGACAGTTTTCTTCCGTGTGCTTTTATACTTGTGCTCTTATATTTGGCACCTTCGAAATAATTGCACGTTCTTTCAATCATGTCTGCTAATTTGAGTTGAGTGTTTTAGCTTTTTTGTGTGTTCAAGAGTTAATTTTGAAAATGAACTTGACTTTCATTTACAAATTGGGCTTCAAGTATGCTAAAATACAATTGATTCTTGTTTAAAACAAAATGAGCCTCAAGTCATCGAGACTAAACGGAATGTCAAGTTAACTTTCTTTTCTTTAACTCGCACAGAATTCAAGCTTCAGAAGTTAAATTTACATTTTTATTTTGAGGCTTAGAAATTACGGGAGGACACTTAAGACTGCTTACGTGTAGGAATGCGAAAGCATTGTAGTCCCACCGGTGATGTGTTTTCGAGTAATGTTTCGACACGTATTAAAGGCTTCACGGCTTCCGTGACGAAGCATCTGCGTTCCTGTGCACGTATCGAGGACAACGTCAAGGATGGCGTCTGGGAGGTCAATGAGGACAACGTGAAAAACAACGTCTATACTCTGTTTCACCTTATGATGTACCGCAGGAAAAGCTACAAGCGCGAGCTCCTTGCTCTAGGGCACATCTCGGCGGCACAAGCTCTCGTGCGTTAAGAGCAGCTCCCAACGCCATGAGCTCGCGCTCCTAGCCTTCTCTGCGGTACAACATAAGGTGAAACTGGAGTATAGAATGATCTCTAGGACAACCTTTCGGACGACGTTGAGGACGCCAAGTACAGTGTTTAAAACGACCTCTAGGACGACGTCAAGGACGGCGTCTAGGACGACGTTGAGGACGACTTCAAGGACGGCGTCTAAGAAGACGCCGACGACGACGTCGAGGACGACTTTGAGAACGGCGTCTAGGACGACGTCGGGGATGACGTCCTAGAGGAGGACGTCAAGAACGACGTCTAGGACTAATTCTAGGGCGACCTCTAGGACGGCGTTAGGGACGACGTCGAGAACAACGCCTAGAGGACGAGGCATAGGCGTCGTCCTTGAGCATACGATTAAGTGGCGCATGCTAACGCCTGGCCAGCGAATACCATTGTCCCCCCCCCCCCCCCCCCCCCTCCCTTTGCGCCGCCATCAGTTCGGCTGGCTCCTTTGCAACGATGACGCCGTTTCTACTTTAGCCACGTGACGCGTCACAGCCAATGGGAATTTAGGTGCCATTTTCGGCGGACAGACAAGGCCGGCTACGCTTTATGGCACAGTTAATGCTTTCGCATTAGAAAGGGGAAGAAGTGTCTTAAAATGACGACTGATGTCTTCGCTGATGAGGGACAATGTGTCTATTATGTGGTTCGACAGCCTAGCTCGGGTATTTAACGTGTTTCATGTAGGAATCACGCAATCGCACACAAGTACACTGCTCATCTACATAGATTGTAAAAGGAAGGGTGGAAGACTGAACCCGGTATTCCGGAGTTGTGTAACGGAACGCGAGCTTTTGCTCCACGTGTCTTACGCTGCGGAACCCTCGGACGGTTTTGTATTCACCAACACAGTGCTTACAAACGAGGCTCTCGTTGCCCACACTCAGTGTGGGCCCTGCGCATGCGGAGAAACCAATTTTGGAAGGTGTGAAGCGTTTGCGAATCAGCAGTACCGACAGCAGCGCCACCGCGGTGGTGTGACGACAGTGATTTCAGTTGGTCTAGAGCAGGAGTGGCCAGGCTAACCAACACCACCTAGACTATTTCAAGGCCTCCGCAGGCTCCCGTGACGTCATCGAAGTGAGATTGGCCTGGAAGCTGGCTTCACCCACTCGGCCAGGCTTTGGAATGCGTTTCCTAGTCTCTTCGTCCTCGGCGCTAAACTTTCGAGAACAGAACACTGACAATACGTTTTACTTCAGAAAAGCTCGTAGGAATTAAGACTTTGGTTTGAGTTAGTTGGTTCATGATTATTTAAAAGGTTAAAAGCGCAAAACAAGGACGAAGAAGAAATGCACACGAAACAGATTGGCGCTGGTAGGACGTTTCAAGTCGTGTTTTGTATTTATTCTTCGAATTCTCACTTCCATGTCGCCTATATCTACAAACATTTAGCGAGTCCAGGACTCGCGCACGATTTGCGAACATATTAAATAACAAAACTATTTTCACTTTATTTCGCAGGAATAAGCTTGACAAGTTTATGAAATAGGCTTGTAACACACATAAGAACTTGGGTTTGTGGCAAAAATACAATTTCTCAGGAATAGCTTCCACAAATGAACTGATAGCACATTCATAAACAAAGTTTCAAACAAAAATATTAATACCTCAACATTTCCAACAAAACAAAGCAAAAAGAAAATCCTCGAAGTTCTAATCAACATACAGCAATGTCTTCAAATACATTGTTTGCACAAATTGAAGAGAACAAGAAACAGAAATAGGTCAGAACACACACACACACACAAAAAAAAAGAAAACACTTGTGTGACAATAATTTCCCGGCAGCAGTCGAAATGATAGCAGACGTTATGCACTTATGCCTGAAGCGTCTTCAGTTTTCGCTTTGCTGCTTTTGCTTCAGCAAGCATGTTGTTTTCTCGTTTGCACAGGTTATTCAACAAAGTGTTGGCAGCCGCACTTAGTACATAACCCATCACCCCGTGAGGTAAATGGCCGTTTTCACAGACGTCCAGATCCTCATTATACTCAACAAGGGGTGTTGTCAGGGACACAAGCAAATCTTTTTGCTTTTCACAAGAATAAAATTTTAACGCGTATCTTTCGCTGCTCAGTTTTTCCAGCACAATATTCATTGTCAGCACAGCATTTACAACCACGGCCTGCGGGAACTTTAGTTCACCTCTTGTTACACCCGCAATGAGCTCTTCTGCCTCAATTTCAAGAGAGCGGTTGTCAACCACAATGTTCTTTTTACAGAATGGGCACATGAGCTTTTTCAGCGCAGCATGCGCACAGTACCCAGCCACGTCTGTAATAGCTGGGAGCATGTGTTCTTTTTTTTCAACGTCAACTGCTGGCACTTCAACATCAAACTGCTTCACGGCAGCATTCACCACATCAGTGCGGGCACACAGCGAGATGTTGTCGAACTCGGGAAGCTCAAGAGCCTTCTGCAATCTGAGTTTGTGTTCCAACTCGTATATTTGGCGGATCGAGATGTGGTACTGTGCGCCGCACAATTGTCGGTACCGTCCAAACCTATCCTCAAGGCAGTCAGACTGAAATTTACCAAGAAGGACATACTTGAACCGGAGTTCTTCAATGCAGTAACGCGACACCTGAACTAAAGCAAGCGATGTGTGACAAAGTGCATTGTGTGTCTCATTTGTGAGGTGGCCTGCATCATGCTTCAGGCTTTTCCAGTAGTCTAGCCACTTGACTACTTTGTTCAGGAAATCAATTTGGGGGCAAGACACAACCGTTATGGGCTCCTGAAGCTTGTCCCGAAGACGCCGGCCCTTGTTTGGCGTTTTCACATTTACTATGCACCACCACATAACAATAATGTTAATAACTTCAGCTGTGCCTTTGGCATGCTGCAGTGTTGCAGCCTTGGTGCTTCTAAGTGCTGCAACAGTAAGAATGTTAAAGATCTTCAGGACAAGCTTGACATTCTGCCGTTCCAAACTCGAAGGTTTGAGTGCTTTCAAGCATAAAGTTGGATCAAGTCGCACCAGCTCATTTCTCTCTCTCTCATGAAGCTCTACCAATGCATTAAATGAAGCTGTCAGCACATGTGGTTGATCACCAGCAGCATTAATATCGGGAAAAAACATGCACTTGCTGCTGTTTCGCTGGTTGAGCCAGTTATTCCGTACACAATTGAGCACGTGAACAGTATCCAAAATAAAAAAAAAAAAACAGGGACCTTGATTGGTCCGAAGGATGCTGGTACACAGTGTTAACCTTTGGAGGTTGGGAAAAAATGACATAGCCTTGCCATTGATGGAGTTATTGTCTGAAACTACTGCGATAATTCGAAGTCCAGTCTTCTCGAGCTCATTTATCAGCTGACGAAGAAATGCATGCAACTGTTTTGCATCTATCTGTGCTACTGGCAGTATATGCACAACATCTTTGCTCGCTGACAAAAGGCTTTGGATCATGAACACATATGCTGTCTTTGCAGCAATTGTACTGTTTGTGGCCATTCCCACTACGGTTGCACCCTTATAGTCGAGGTATGGCTGGAGGTGGATTTCATCCATGACTAGCGTTACAGTCTTCTCATGATCGTTCATTGCAGCTGCAATTCTTTTTGCATAGGACAGAAATAGGGTACTTTGCTGCTCTGTACACGGGTTGACACTGTACGACGCACAAACACGCCTAATAGTGTAAGGATGGGGCAGTTTGAGCTTTGACGTGCTCCGGATGAACCTATAAGCGTAGGGGCGTATGGGGACTTGAAAACACAAGCAGGTCCGCAGGGTAATTCGGAGACTTGCTTAGAAGCATGTGTACCTGCTGCATTAAGAAGTTCACAATTTCCATTTGCCACTCATGTGGGAAATTTTCTGATGACAGCTCCTCTAGAATTGCCACTGTCTTCTTTAAGACAATTTCTAGTCGCTGCTGATCGTTAGAGGAGTTCTTGGCAAAACCATGCACAGCCTCTAAAGCTTTCTCTAGCTCCCTAATGTCAGACACACACATTGGAAAAATGAGAAGACCAACCTTGTCGAGCTGCAGGTCCCCAAAAAACGCTTTCAATGAAAGATCTGAAGAGACCGTCACTGAATAGCGCACAACTGGTGCATCTCGAGGAGCAAAGTTCAAAAAAAGCACTTGCTTGTCAGTGACCAGCTTTGTCCAGAAATCGGCCACCTGGAATTCCTTGAGAGCAGCCACGAGTTCGTCAAAGCTGCTAACGGAATTCTTTCTCTGTTCGTCTTCATAAGCTTCGGTGGAGAGCGTCAGTGCTTCCTGCAGGGCCTCCGCTTCAAGCCGAGAGCGCTTTTCTTCAGGACCTTCACGGGCAGCAGGTATGTTGCGGGACAGGTATGCAGGGCAGTTGGGGAAGATGCTAGGAGTAGCGGAGGGCTTCAGCCGCCTTAACTGAAGAGGAACTTCAAGCACTCGTCCAGTTTTTTCGTCCGTGTACTTTGTAGTAGTGGCGAAGTCACCCGGAGTAAAGTGCTTTTCACAGACCTGTAGAAAGTGCAAAAATCTCAATATAGGACAGGCGATTCGCGCACGGTACCACGACAATAAAATGGGAAGCGGTAAGTTACACGTCGCAATAATTCTAATGCGCACTCGTATAGACACAAAACTACTTTCTGTAAGTATTCTGGTGCCGTCCTCGTAATTCAATCGGAACTATGCGCGAAAGCTTGAAAACTATTCCCCGTGTAAAGAAAGAAAACAAAGACATCCCAGCTGGTAAGATCAAGAATCATTGCAATACCCCGAACAGCAAGGGAACATGCAACAACCACGAAAATTAAACAGCGGAAGAGGAATTACTCACCACGCTGTACTTCGGTTTCGCGAAGTCTTCGCGAGGTATTGCTTTCGTCCAAGCCGTTCTTCGTTCCGCATCAGAAGGAAAGCGGTAAACCCGCGCTTTCGGCCCACTCACATAGTTTGAGTTACAGTTTGGCGCACAACAGCAGCCAGGCATGTCGCGTAATCCGAGAACAAACAAGAACAAAACAGAAATCAGCACATCAACGCGAGCGGCCAGAATCAAATGCGCCGTTACCACTGTTCATGGTTGCCAGATGTGGTAGTACGCGCCACCAAAATTCGTGCCTTCCGCGATACTGCGCTCCACACATCAACGCAATTTAAGTTTCTTGCGTAGCAAAAATGTAGGCGTGTAAAATATTCCGTACTTAAAAGCGTCGAAAAGAATTTTTTGCTGTTACTAGTTCAATTATTCACGTTTTATAAGAATAGCTTTTTTGAAACGTTTTCTAAATATTTGCGCCGGGCCAAACAATTTACAAAAGCCCTAAGTCATTCCAAGCCAAGGCCGGTGTTCTCGGATTCGAGCCGATCCAAGCCGATCTCACAGTGATGACGTCATGTTGTGGAAAGGGAACGTTGCGGAGGCCTTGAAATAGTCTAGGAGGTGTTGGGCTAACCCGGCCAAAGAGCCGCAAACAAATCCACGAAACTTCTAGGAGCCACGGGAAGGGGGGGGGGGGAGGGGTGCAAGTTTTTGTCCAGAACAATAAACGAAGCTCGAACTACTTTCAATCTATCCCAGTCAAAAGCAGTCCAACTGTACGCAAGGTAGCAGTACCACAAGACTACCAAACCGCAACCTATCTTTCGATTTAAAACGCGTTCCATTTCTTTTTTTTGGAACAGTGCTCGTGTGACCGGGAGGGAGGCGGGGGAGGGGGGGGGGGGAGCGGGGCGAGGGAGGGGAGGGAGCTGTGAGCCGCACTTTAATACGCGAGGAGCCGCATGCGGCTCGCGAGCCGCAACTTGGCCACCCCTGCTCTAGAGTGATGGTGCGAATCTTGTTCCTCGGACCCGAAACAGGGGTTTCATAAAGATTCGGAGGAACGGCCGAGCCTCGGTGTGTGTCGGATAGGTTCGCATAGTTTCGGAGCGTTGCCAGAATGGCCAGACCACATTATTGAACGTTGCAATTTGTTTTTAACAAAACAATGTTTAAACCACTTTATATAATTAAAATGTTAAATATAAAGACTTAAGTTAACAAAATTAATTTGACCAGATAAACTCTGAGATACGAAGAAATAAAATAACGGACAACACTCCACAAAGTATTGAGTTTGGTGTCGTTGGTCAAAATGGTTTTGATTTCGTAACTTCCATAATTACGTAGTCACGTGACCAATACAAAGCGGGCAAGTAGGTTAAATTGATTATCAGAAATTGCAACACTCGTTTTCTTCGCATTAATAGCTCGACGACGTGTGTGGTGTTCGGTCCAAGCGCCTGGAACGTTGCGGTTAACGTTAAAACAACACAAGTGGCATGGGGAAGTGACTGTGTCAGAATATCTCCGACATTTGTGTTATTCCAGAGAGAATATGCGCACGTGCTGCCCGAAACCTTCATTATTGTGTACGTGTATTATGTTTATATGAAATAAACATTCTAGATCCAGGTACAGTTGGTTCCAACGGACTTGATAAGTGTACAAACAACGCGGGTACTCACGTACTTTTCCAAGGTGACGCCCCGAGCAACTATTTTCCACAGCAGCACAGGCTGCAAGTGGCGGTTGCACACCTTTGCGAATCCAAAGCATTTGCAGAGTACAGACTAACAAGGTTTGCATCATTTCCCGCCACTCTCTGCAGCAGGGATTATGTAACTTATTCGTAGGTCTTCAGAAAGATACTAATCCATTACGCACATGAAGAAGTTTATTGCTTGCGCATCAGAGTTAGGCGCCTTTCGCATAGAATGCTCAGCTAAAGACCACTGGTAGCGTGTTTCTAGAAAGGAAATGAGATCGCTGCTCAGTCAACCGTGATTCGTGTCCGAAATATTCTGGAGGCCTGCACATTGCACCCAGAGCTCTGGACTATCATCTAGGGCTTTCCTTCGAGCACCTTCTGTCAGTTTGGCCGATGGGTCGACGCGCCGGCAAGCCTCAGTATGGGATCGCACGAAGATCCCCCACACACTGCGGTCAACCTGGTATGTACTGCAATAACGCAAAAAAATAAACCAAAAACTGATCGAACTTCGGTCAGTATCAAAGGTTTAGTCTTTAAATATTCACAAGGCCCACAAACACCATGTTCACTAGATAGCGACGAAACTGCCGAACCTTCGAAACAACCGAAATGTCGACCAAAAAATATCAGAATCTTCCAAAACCTTTCCAAACCGAACCTCCGGAGATTGGCCCCATCATTAGTTCTGTATAGTAGCCCTGACCAAACGTTTTTCTGTTCTATATATCAGAATCTTCCAAAACATTTCCAAACCGAACCTCCGGAGATTGGCCCCATCATTAGTTCTGTATAGTAGCCCTGACCAAACGTTTTTCTGTTCTATATATCAGAATCTTCCAAAACATTTCCAAACCGAACCTCCGGAGATTGGCCCCATCATTAGTTCTGTATAGTAGCCCTGACCAAACGTTTTTCTGTTCTATATATCAGAATCTTCCAAAACATTTCCAAACCGAACCTCCGGAGATTGGCCCCATCATTAGTTCTGTATAGTAGCCCTGACCAAACGTTTTTCTGTTCTATATATCAGAATCTTCCAAAACATTTCCAAACCGAACCTCCGGAGATTGGCCCCATCATTAGTTCTGTATAGTAGCCCTGACCAAACGTTTTTCTGTTCTATATATCAGAATCTTCCAAAACATTTCCAAACCGAACCTCCGGAGATTGGCCCCATCATTAGTTCTGTATAGTAGCCCTGACCAAACGTTTTTCTGTTCTATATATCAGAATCTTCCAAAACATTTCCAAACCGAACCTCCGGAGATTGGCCCCATCATTAGTTCTGTATAGTAGCCCTGACCAAACGTTTTTCTGTTCTATATATCAGAATCTTCCAAAACATTTCCAAACCGAACCTCCGGAGATTGGCCCCATCATTAGTTCTGTATAGTAGCCCTGACCAAACGTTTTTCTGTTCTATATATCAGAATCTTCCAAAACATTTCCAAACCGAACCTCCGGAGATTGGCCCCATCATTAGTTCTGTATAGTAGCCCTGACCAAACGTTTTTCTGTTCTATATATCAGAATCTTCCAAAACATTTCCAAACCGAACCTCCGGAGATTGGCCCCATCATTAGTTCTGTATAGTAGCCCTGACCAAACGTTTTTCTGTTCTATATATCAGAATCTTCCAAAACATTTCCAAACCGAACCTCCGGAGATTGGCCCCATCATTAGTTCTGTATAGTAGCCCTGACCAAACGTTTTTCTGTTCTATATATCAGAATCTTCCAAAACATTTCCAAACCGAACCTCCGGAGATTGGCCCCATCATTAGTTCTGTATAGTAGCCCTGACCAAACGTTTTTCTGTTCTATATATCAGAATCTTCCAAAACATTTCCAAACCGAACCTCCGGAGATTGGCCCCATCATTAGTTCTGTATAGTAGCCCTGACCAAACGTTTTTCTGTTCTATATATCAGAATCTTCCAAAACATTTCCAAACCGAACCTCCGGAGATTGGCCCCATCATTAGTTCTGTATAGTAGCCCTGACCAAACGTTTTTCTGTTCTATATATCAGAATCTTCCAAAACATTTCCAAACCGAACCTCCGGAGATTGGCCCCATCATTAGTTCTGTATAGTAGCCCTGACCAAACGTTTTTCTGTTCTATATATCAGAATCTTCCAAAACATTTCCAAACCGAACCTCCGGAGATTGGCCCCATCATTAGTTCTGTATAGTAGCCCTGACCAAACGTTTTTCTGTTCTATATATCAGAATCTTCCAAAACATTTCCAAACCGAACCTCCGGAGATTGGCCCCATCATTAGTTCTGTATAGTAGCCCTGACCAAACGTTTTTCTGTTCTATATATCAGAATCTTCCAAAACATTTCCAAACCGAACCTCCGGAGATTGGCCCCATCATTAGTTCTGTATAGTAGCCCTGACCAAACGTTTTTCTGTTCTATATATCAGAATCTTCCAAAACATTTCCAAACCGAACCTCCGGAGATTGGCCCCATCATTAGTTCTGTATAGTAGCCCTGACCAAACGTTTTTCTGTTCTATATATCAGAATCTTCCAAAACATTTCCAAACCGAACCTCCGGAGATTGGCCCCATCATTAGTTCTGTATAGTAGCCCTGACCAAACGTTTTTCTGTTCTATTTCAATTATCCGCTTTCTTTATCCGCTTTCTTCAGAGGACTTGATGGCCACAAACCCTATAAGGGCGTTGCTGACAAAGGAAGAGGAGCTGCTCCTTCTCCAAGACGCCACCGAAGAGGCAAAGTGGCTGTGGGCCGGTAAAGACGCCGACGCGTCTCTCTTGGCGATGAGCACCTGCGTGGTACGAGCCTCTAAACCAGCACTCTGAACGCGGACACAAATCGATTGCCGATGGCTCCATTCCTTGGGGCTCCCGGTGAATTCAAGTTTTGGCATAAAGTCGCAAGTTTCAAAAGTTCTCAACTTCTTGCAGATCTGCGTTCAGATTCATAGTGTTTTCACATGTATACAATACCATTCAAATAAAGTTGTCCAAGACATTCGTTTGCACTTATTTAAATCTTCATTAAAATAGAAATAAATACGGGTCCGATTTAAATCCATGCGCAAGGGTCATCTACATCTTCGACCAAGTGAGCTCTGTAGAACTAGGTCTTTGTAAATTGCCTAATGCGATTAAGCCTACAGCGTCCCGTGACTTCACGAGGATACCCATTTCCCTGGCGTAGTGCCCGCGGAAGGTTCTATCTAGCCTCCCGCCCCAGATGCGATCAAATGATCGTTTTCGCATGGAGTGGACCAGGAGACCTTAGTAAGCTCGCAACTTCCGTTTCTACTCCTACCCATGGATGGATAGATGCGGCTGAACCCTTCGAATCGGGCGGCGTCTTGCACCACCTAGTCTGTGTGTTTTTTTACATTTATTTAACAACCTAGGTATATATCTAGGGATTTATTCTTATAGTATATACACGATCTCTACGACGAAGGCGCCTGTATGCAACCAGGTGCAAACACCGTCCTATTGGTCGCTCCAAAGGGAATAGGAAAATATTCATCCTTCCTCCGACCTATGCCACCAGCCAGATAATCTCTTATTGGTCATCTCCACCTTTCCCATGCCTATTTTCCCTCATTATTCCTTAATCCCAATGCGTTTTTTTTAAATTAGTCGCCTCTTCGTCTACCGCTGCGTGAAGCCCTTGCAGTAAAGTATCAAGTGCTCAGCCTTCTCGTCCTGTTCTCCACAAGCTCAACACACCGTATCTAATTCCTGATATCTAGCTTTAGATGTCTAAGCACGCAACACTCCCGTCGTCGCCTCGAAAAACAAGGGGCTCCCCCTAGGATTGTCGAAGATGGGCTTCTTAATAATATCCGTTTAAAACGACCTCTAAATTTCAAAGGCCGATTTTGTCCGCATGCCTACTTCCCATATATCCCTCTCAGTTTCTTTAAGTCTCTTCTTATAAAGATATGCCCTATTCCTTTTCAATGGGATGGTTTAGAGCGCAGCTCTTAGGCGCCTGTTTACGCGTTTTGCAGCATCGAAGTCGGCGTCGGCGTCGGCGTAACTACCCCGCTAAATTTAGCGGGAAAATTGAATTGGTGTTGAGGTCACATCACGTCAATTGTCCCGCTAAATCCAGCAGAGAACCTGTATTCGTTCATGGCTGACATGACACGAAGGCATGTGACGTCATTTTCTCCGCTATATTTAACAGGAAAACTGAATTGGTGTTGAGGTCACGTGAGGTCAATTTCCCCGCTAAATTTAGTGGTGACGCGTAGCCTGCTAAATTTAGCAGGGAAATTTTCTCATGCTAAGTTTAGCGGGTTAAAGAGGAGGAGGGGAGGGTACGGAGGGGAGGGTATGCCCCTCCTTACCCTCCCCTTCTCTTCTTCAAGAGCTGCGCTCTAATTGCGTTTTACAGAGATTCGTAAACGTCTTTCATTCTTACTGAAAAGCTAATAAAAACGATTTGCAGCGCGGGCGCATATTTTTCGGTTTTAGGGCTTGAGATTGTCTACGGGAGCTTGAATTCTTTCGAACTACACCCATTTTCAACCTGCCATTTATGATTACTCCTGAAGAAAACGTAGGAACTAATATATTTTCCGACACGGCGTCGCGGTCCGTAATTTGTTTCTTAACATACTTCCGGGGAAGATCTTCGTTCCATCTATTTCAGTAAGGAAATAGGAGGATCAAGTTTTCTCTCGGGTGAAAGCTTGAAAATTGCCTTCACCGATGGATGTTATTATCTATCTCGTGGTGCCATATATGAGCAGCCTTTCATACTTATTTCACAATCGTTGTCATCTTGTGTTAGTGCGCAGCGACGGACTACTTGCCTGACCCCGTTTCTTTCAGTCGTGTTCAAGGTTTCGGAGTGCGCGCTATGCGGATAATTGTGTTTTTGTGTGTTTTCCTATGGGGATATGGGTAAAGCTGCGAGTAAAATACGCAGTCGTCTTTTTCGCAAGCGCCGTGTGGGGCAGTGTAAAATTGACGACATTTTTTTCTTTTTTTCTTTTTTTTTTCTCGATGTAACGCTGCGTATTGCTTGTTCAAGTCAGTTCCGCAGCCAGGAATTTCTTAACTGGGCCTGAGGTTGGTGGGGTGTCCATGACTTGGGGTGTCGGGGAGGGAGTGGTGGGAGGGCTCGAACTGTGTGTATTGTGGATTGGCGGCGTGCGCGAAGTACAGGGCATTTCTCTAGCTATCATCATCATCGTTTGTGACGTCGCGGGTATGACAGACGGGACAGACCGCTCATGTCTTGGATCCCTCGGCTCGTAAGCTCGCTTCATGCGCTGTATGAGTAACGCGCCGCAAAGCCTCTTTCATGCCTTGTGTTTATTTTAGGAAGGGGTATATTGTAGTAGGACATGATACCAAAGCTTGGAAACGTGGCACGCGTAGTTGTGCTAACAAGTACTTGTTGCTCTGAGGCGTGGAACGCTGGGATGCTGGTGTGCTCTTCTGTACCCCAGTAAAAAAGCTGGATGATGAAAAAATGGCTCGAGGTACTACACCTAAGCATGTCTTATGAGTTGTGATTGCGAAAGCATGCAAGGCGCTCGTCCGCTCCCTTTGTCGTCTGCTGCCTACTGGCGCGCGCGCGCTTCGGGATCTCGGAGGCCATGGCGCAGCGGTCAATGGGAGCCCCGTCGACGCGCGCCAGCCAATGGAACCGAAGGCGAAATCGCGGAAACTAGGAGCCGTTTTCGCGCTTCAAACTGATGACGTAAGCTCGCTCCATGAGACAGTTAATGTTTTCGCATTATTAGATTATCCAGCGCTTCAAGCAAGGAACACATCAACCACAAAAACATGCGCCGCGTAGCAGTTCCGATAGCAGCTTGCGCGGACACTTTGGCGTGGCGACTTCGGACAGGTCCACGCCACACATCCTAGGCTGTTGCTTTGGGAATTGCCACGCGGCGTTCGTTTTTGTCCTTCACGTGCTCCCTGCTTTACCCCACTAAAACGTATACCACGGCGAATACTGTGCATATTTCAATATAATTCAGACAAAATAAAACTGAGAAAGGAATGACTTATGAAATTGAAAATGAGAAAGCAAAATTCGAGAAGCTCTCGCGTGTGTATCCTGTTTCTCTTACACTTCACTGAAAGCGACTTTGTGTACCCTGTTGGTTTTCATGCGTTCTGCGAGCTCTGGTATCTTATTATGTCCAAGTTGATTCCTTTTAACATTTTGAAAACCTGTGAACAAACATTTCCTCAAAAGCACTGGCCGGAAGAAGCAGTGTCTGGCCTCCAGAGTCGTGTGTTCTGTTTGTGTATATGTTTATACAACCGGAAGTTAGTTTGGCTCAACGGGCAACTTGTCTCTCAACTGTAGATACATGACCGCACGGCGGTACGATGCCCATCGAGATCGAAACGGGCAGGGATGGAGATTGAACCTAGGATCCTGGGTTCTACAGCGTGTGCTTTCGCTCCACGTGCTTTGACCTGGGGCCCTAATCTCAACACTTGGCGAAAAAGTCGGCAAGAAATCTGGCGGCTGTGATTGGCCAACGCCGTACTTGACCTTGGCGCCGGCCAATCAAAGCCGCTGGATTTCTCGCCGACTTTCTCGCCAAGTGTCCAGATTAGGGCCCCTGGTGTGCGCTAGCCCACTCGGCCACCGATACCCCTTTAGGAGTAGTTTCAAGTAAATTCCGGCTCATTCACCCTGTGGACGCAAAACGTGCAAAGTCCCAAGAAATGAGGTATAAACCTGCTATGAATTAATACTGCTTTTATGTTTAATTTTGCGCTCTTCAGCGAAAAATGTTAAATTTGTAAACAATTGTTAGTAGAACTCGAAGAGTGCAAATTAATCAATTGTCTGAATTAGCCGGGCCATGGCCGATGATTTAAGAGGTTATAAAAAATTGTGCTTTCCTTTCGAGTCGCGATCTGACAAGCTCCTTTGCCACGTATTCGATAGGGGAGGAGCTACGCTTCAGGGCTGACGGGCATTTGCTTGTCAGCAACTGTCGACTCACACTTGAATAGAAGCGTCGGTATCGGCAAGCCCAGTGTAGCTAAAACAAATGTGCGGCGCTTTGCAACACAACTGCGCGCTCGTGCACAGCTAAGATGAAAGAACGTCAATTACTCTGGTGAATGCAAAGCCTTTTTCTACAGGAGCCTCCACAGATTCTTAAAAACAAAACTCAGAGAGGCAATGAATAGCCCTGGTGCACGGAACGCGAACTGTAACGTCAAGATGAAGGCGTTTTTAATTTTTTAAAGTTTTTTATTATAAAAAGCATCTTTAAGGCGCTGTAATTCATTAGAAATATCACTCACAAAATGACATACACGTTTTCTTAATACACCGTTTTTTAATCGGCATCAATACGAACTAATACATATCAACTCCGTGCTACAAGATGGCTCGTCTTCTGCTCTCACACAACCCGCACGGTCACAGGAGAGCGCCCGCAAGGTATCGCCACCAAACTTCTCGTCGCACAGAGACGTTTGGTGTTGAAGTTTGAAGCTGAAGGGGGTTGAAGTTTAGTAATCCTTTTCCCTGGCTACGCAACCGGCTGGAGTCGGTATTGTTTCCTTTGCATTGATTGCACTGCCGTCGTCTTGCATGCTCAGGACTCGCGCTATTTGATCCGAGTAATCGCTGCATAGCGCTGCAGTGAAGGTGAGCAAAGTTTGTAGCAGGGTGTCGGAACAAAACGACACCAAAACAAAAAAGAAAGTCATCGAAACGTTATTTAGTAGTCTGTTCCAAAGTGAAACCGAAAATATTTTCTTGCAGTTTTCCGTTCAAGAACTAAGTTCAGGTATTTCGGTATCTTCTGGTTTCCAGAGAAAATACGATATAGCATCGCCAATAATGGAAACTTCACCGAAGACATATGGAAGCGGCGGCCACTGATCTTTATTGTAGTAGGCTGGATCGGGGATCGGGAGCCCGTTGGTGGCACCACCGGCGGCCATTACTTGACACCAGGACGCAAGTCTATGGGAGAAACAAATAAAAATAGGGATATTGAAGCTTGTACGGTGTGCTCGAAGGCGAGTATATTATAATGTGACGCGATCATTATATCGGGTTGTTGGAGATCGAATCAGTATTTGTCATGCCTTCGAACGCCGATTAAGCAAATTAAACGTGCCGGAGTACCCACGGTTGAGCTGGCAAGCTTACTCTCGTAGTGGAGTAAACAAAGGAATTCGCCGTCAATAAGACCGCCCTCGGGGAAGCCCAGAAGTTGATGAATGTCGAAAATGTTCAATGTTGACAGCGGCTTTCCGGGAGTGAGCGAATTCTGCGTAGCAAAACCTTCGAGCTTGTCGTCTGCTAAACTCAACTCATTCAAAACCGCCACAGACTCCGCGGTAACTCTAGGGCCGTGCTTCAAAATTGACTCGATCCTACTTTAAGGTAAGGGGTTTTGTACCTTGGCGTTCCAAAACCTACCCGCGATCAGCGTTCTTCAATCTCTGTTGTCCCGTGACACGACCCGCCCGAGTAACTCAGATACATTTGGGTAAGATTTGGAACACAGCCTAGGTGACTCTTGTTTCATTGAGCTGCACTACATTTTTCGCCCAGCGGAGTCACTCTCGACCAAATTCTTGTATGTATGTTTATACAGCCGGAAGTTAGTCTGCCTCAATGGGCGTCTGGTGTCTCAGCTGTAGATGAGCAATTTAGCCAGTGCAATACAACCGCTAGCCTGGGGTCTTTAACGTGCACCACGCAGTAGTGATACACGACCGCACGCCGGTACGATGCTCATTTAGATCGAAACTGGCAGGGGCGGGGATTGAGCCCAGGATGCTGGGTTCTGCAGCGTGAGCTTTCGCTCTACGTGCTCCGAGCTTGTGTGCCCTAGCCCACTCGGCCACCGATCCCCCACTCTCGACAGCAAAACAATAATTTATAAGAACTGTAAGGACTCTCAGTTTTAATATTTGTGCTCAAGCTGTTTGGTTGGCTTCCTGAACAGCAGCAAAAAGGTGTCAGAGTCGACACCAGTTTAGAAGCGGGGGAAATGTCACTCTTTCTCGTTTACCTCATAGAGTACAATGCATTAGCTGGTGTCAAGTGATGCTTTCCGGTGGTGCCACTCGACCCTAGCAAGACAAGCCTCGAGCAGCGATCCAGCCAACTACAATACAGATCAGTGGCGACGTCGAACGTGACAGTGGCGCCGCTAGCGGACTCGGAGTCTACCGAAGCAGACGACAGAATAGAAAAAGCATTGGCTCTGCGACGTCCTCGAGCTTTGCGAGCCCCGTTTCGTCACAACGACAATCAAATCAAAGCGCGCAGAAACAAAGATAGAACAGTTTATTTAGCGATCTCAAACGCCACTCAGGAAAGCACACGCGTTTGAAGCGCATTCGGGAAGCGAAAAAAAAAGGCGTTCAGAGCTACTCGAACTACGCGGTAAGAGGTTACTGTTGATTCGTTACAAACTGTGTTGTTACAATTTCTTATCTGAATAGGTGATTATTTAAACGTGCGGAGACAACATGTTAAGATTACCAGAGCAAGCGCACCAGCTTCTGCAGCATTACAAAAACAAAAAAGTAACGAGAAAAATGGCAGTGCGAACACTTTCCGAACTTTGCAGAGAATAGGAAGTCCCCCTCCCAGTCGAAAAAAAAACAAACATGGAACAGTCGCGAACAACGGCGAATAAAACAAAGAAGTTAGCAGACTATACAAAGATACAAATCACCCCGCAAAGACCTACTTCAACGACAACAATCGCGCGGGGCGTCGGTAGGAGCATTGAAAATTAGCAGGCGGTGGTCGCCGTCGGTGTTGAGTCCACAACAAACAAAGCTGAAACAACACAACGAAACTTTACAACAAAATAAATAGATTAACTTTTTTTTTTAGCTGCACGTTACACGTTTGTTTATTCGCTTTCGCGGCGTTGGTAGGGGCTGCACTCTAAGAACAAATGAAGGAAAAAGGTAGAAACGGCGCATTTTCCTCCCCTCTACTGACGCGCCCCCAAGCGGACACGAGAAGAAGGGAGGATACGGTTTTCTCCTTCTCCAGGCAGACGGGAGAAAGCTTTCGCCCTCCCGACTCATCTTCTTTCGGTTTCGTTTTTCGAGCACGTCGCGCACGTTGTTTAATAAAAGTTGTTGAGTTGATTGAGCTTCAGCGGCAGCGAAGGTTGCCCGTAATTCCGTCTCTCAGTCGAAACGTGCGGAACATTTCGGTTGCATTGACGTTTTTACCACTAATTTTATCCACCGAGCAAACGAAGCCGCTAGAAACAGCGAAGTTCCGGAGCAGTGCCAGCAGCGCTACGTACACTGGGCAAAGATGGCCATCTTCGGATTGCGGAACTCACGCGGAACTATGCGGACCACGCGGAACGATGTGCGTGCACAGAGGATGTGTCGGCGTTGACGACGTTATGGAAATCGTGGAAACTGCGTCCAAGACAAGCAGGTTTTGCAACCGGGTGCCTGGGTGGCTTCTGTGCTGAGTTCGCTTCTGTTTTCCGATGCCGAGTGCCAACCGCCAGTCAACGTGGTTCTGTATTTCTGCGTGTCAGCAACATTGGAGCAACATCGCGATGGCAGTCTTGTGCGCTGTGAACAGAATACTGGAATTATTGCCGATGTGACCGTGTGTTCGCGCATCAGTGGTGTGACAACAATATGAGCTGTCGAGCCAAAAATTGATGCCGCTGGTCGGGCCGTGATTGGAGGGGGTGGGCTGTCGCAGGTTAACATTCCGCTTTACATTAAAGAGTTTAAGACCACTTGAGGGATTAGGTGCAATCGATTGACGTGCGGAGAGTCATGTTGGAACGCTGGTCTGAACCGTAGCTCCTATAGTACAGTGGCCAATGTGACTGTCGGTTGTCTTCTCCCCGAGAGCGATTGCGCACTGGGGAAAGGACTGAACCGTATGCAAAATATGACGGAAAGTACAAAGTGTGGAAGTTTAGCATCAAGAAAAGCAGGTAGGTAAAATCCACAAAAAAAGAAAGAAAATAAGCTATCTTTTATTTTGTTGTTTAACTATACTACAGTTCCTGGAGAAACTGCCCTCCAAGTGGCGCGCTGGGATGAGCGCTAGAAGGTTTCGAACTCAGCCACGGCGTAGCTCCGTACACTTAAAACCGGCCGCAAGTCGCGGCTTTGACTGCATTCAAGTTGATCGAAAAGCGATTTTCTCTGCCCTTGAAGCATCACTTCCAGCTGAGTGAATATTCACTCTACAGAGATTAATTCAAGACGACAATTGCAGCCGCACACGAACAGCACAAATAGAAAAAACATACACTACAATAGAAATACTGGCTACGACGTGCCGCGCGGGGAAACAAACACACGGCTTGGAACCGCAATAGAGCGGCTTGATTTATTGGCTTTCAAATAATTACGACATAAGCGTTTATTTTCTACTAAGAGATTCATCCCCTGAGCAGCTCAAAATGCTCTCAGAGGTGTGACATTGCTAAAAAAAAAATCAGCATGCGTGGAATATTTTTAATTGCTTAGGCGGTCACCGGGAAATTCCGTACGTTCAAAACAACCAGTATAAAAGACGGAAATGCGCGGAACTGGTGATCGGGCTACATTTATACGTTCAGCTGATACTTGTAGTATTCGTAATGTGTCTTCTTGTGTGTATAATAAAGGTTCCCGAAGATCCCGAAGCACATTAGTGGCGGAAGCAAATAAAGATATTTATTTTGTAGAACATGAATTGGTCGTTACCTAGCGCCACCTAGACTAGCTCCTTCCAAGTTACTCTGCTTGAGCCTACCATCATCTTGTGGCGAGCGACTTAACCTTCTTTTACGCCACGCGATAATTTCTGGTTACCGTGCAACAGCGGCTTCGAGTTTGTTCTTTTGAGAGCGACTTTTGATTTTGCGAATTGGTTTACCATTCCTCCGTGATGTGCGGTTGACGAAGGAATGGTGACTCGAGGAACAGCAAAGGTAAGACGTAAAGTGCGCGAAGTAACTGGGTATCGGTTGTTTTCGTTTAACATCGCAGTGCTGACGACGAGAAGACTGAGTAATTGCTTTTGAAACGCGTCTCTTTGCCTGTGGAGGGAAGCTGGCTTCAAAAATATACACAGTTCGCGGAAAGCTCGTGTTACACTCTTATTGGCAGCTCCTCTCGTCCCGTACAAGAGACGTAGCGTCCTCGGTAAGCCTTATTGAGCTCGATTTGTTCGATTCTGGACCGCCATAATGAAATGCAGGTGACGAGGAACTTTGCTCCCCTGCTTTAGGGGCGAACGTTTCTCCCTTCATAGAGGAACATAGGTTACAAGACCGTTCCTCCCTTTAGGAAGGACTATAGATACCCTTTTTTCTAAGAGTAGAGGAACATAGGTTACAAGACCTGTTCCTCCCTTTAGGAAGGACTATAGATACCCTTTTTCTAAGAGTAGAGGAACATAGGTTACAAGACCGTTCCTCCCTTTACGAAGGACTATAGATACCCTTTTTTCTAAGAGTAGAGGAACATAGGTTACAAGACCGTTCCTCCCGCTACGAAGGACTATAGATACCCTTTTTTCTAAGAGTGTAAGAACAAAACAGAGGAAAGGAATAACGTAGTCCAGCTCACATTGCCCGGTAAATAAGAGTCGAACGCTGCTATCTGCTACGTGCGAGCTGTATGTGACCTTTTTTTGCTTTCGCATTTCTTTTCCCAGTGACCTTGGCAGGTTCTTTGTTTTGCTCGCCTGACGAAGCAGTTCAAAAGTACATTCAAGTACTTGTTGACGTACATGTCCAGACAATCATAGCACACCGTGCCTTTGTTTCGAGTGTCGATCAGTGGCCTCAAGTGCGTCTTCAGCTGAACGCTTGTTTGGTGCAATATACTAGTGAAATGTGTGCCGAATGCACCGCTGATACTACCGGCTAGGCGGCGAGCTAAGTCGTAAGATGTTGTCATTTTCGCAGGCGAGTATGTCTTGTTCTTCAACAAAATGTCTTTCGAGGGGTTCCATGTTTCTGATTGCAGTTGGACCTAGCAAGCACGATGACAGATCTGACTGGCTGCCCACCCGGCTACATAGGACTGGGTGTTCAGTTGTGCATCTCGTGTTCCGTCCGTGAAGTTTTCCGCGACCTCCGTGGAGTTGTCATACTCGTCTGTTGAGGCGTCAGTGGCAATTTTGAAGCCAGACTTGGATACCTCTTCCAGTTTACATCAAAGTAACTTAATGTCTCACGTTTGTTCGGTCTTCAAGAGGCGGAAGACGGATTTCCACCACATCGCAAAAACTTGCTTTTCCAGTGGTAGGCAGCAGATGGCATGACTGCCATCTCCAAGTATGCGCTGGTGTATGCCAGAAAGCGGCCGGTCGACCAACAAACGATGACCCATAGCAGACGTGACCGCGTTCTCAAATAAATTAAAATAGAAATGTATAATGAGCCAACACTTTTTAATATATTTATTAAGTATCAAAATACATATGAAGATTTCGATAGAAACTCAATCGAAGGCGAAAATAGAAAGTTATCGCAGACGACAGTGGACAAAACAAGAACAATAACGACACGGTTGCAGACGGCCGGATTCAGATGTCCGGGCACAGCGTAGCACACGAATCGGTGGTAGGAAGCGACGAAGCGAAGGAAAGAAAGTAAAAACTAAGCCAAACAAGGCAAAGGAAAATACGCGATGGTTCGAGCGTCAAGTAAACACTAAAAAAAACAGCAACAACATAAAGCTTGGAGGAGAAAGACCGCGGCGGCGTAGCTTCGCCTCAAAAATGAAAAGAAAGTATATTTTGAAAAATGGAAGGAGGTGCACGACCGTCCAATGGGTGCCGGCTTTATCGTAGAAGGCGCAGAAGACCTTAGTCGTCCCGCCGCTGACAATCGCAATTTGTGCACCGTATATAACGTGACCGAAATCACCTTTATTTGCGCTACAACGCTCTCCTCTTTTTTCTTCTGCACGCGCGAGAAGTCTTCTTTTTTTTTTTTTGCAACTCCGCTTTTATTAGTTTCAGTAATAGCGTCAAGATTTCATGCGAACAATCGGCTTCTTCCAAAGCATGCCGACTTCGC
This sequence comes from Ixodes persulcatus, assembly GCA_013358835.2. NCBI lineage: Eukaryota > Metazoa > Arthropoda > Arachnida > Ixodida > Ixodidae > Ixodes > Ixodes persulcatus. The sequence continues at coordinate 296,949 of JABSTQ010009914.1, forward strand.
AGTAACCTACGTGGCTCGAAATTGCCTTTTGCTTCTTCATCCTGAGACGATCTTAACGAGATTAGGCAGCTCGCCTATTCGACAAAACGGTTATAAGCGAGACATTCCCGAGAAAATGGAATTGCAACAACAAAACGAACTGATTGATAAGAACAGTAAAGTTGAAACGTGGCTATGTTCTGAAAATTTGGTACATTGCCATTTTTCAAGAAACAGGGCGAAGGTAGATTCGTGTTTTGCCTGACTTCTATAAGTTGTGATAGAGTGTTCTCTTCAAGAGAGCCCCAAAATTGCACACTGAAAGCTGTAACATTTTTCCACGCGAAGAAAATGTCCTTCACTCATTAAGGGACACCAATTTCTTAAAATTCAAAGCAGTGAATACCCGTGGCAATTTGTTTTTCATTGGTCACCTCGCACGGAGATAGGCAAAACCAATGCGTTGTGGAGAACATTTCTGCTAGCAGAGACTCCGAGCTGGGCAGGGGCGCTGCGATCACTTTTCGCCCGCGCTCCACGGGAGTTGCTATTGGCTTCATGGTATTTGCACAGAGGAGGTGCCGTTGAAGTGTTCCTAAAAAAAAGAAGAATCTGAGGCTGGCACGCAACCTTATTTGACAGGTGAGCTAGACCCAGTGGACAAAGCTCAAAATGCTGGATAAATAGCCACGCCTTCGAAGAACCACGAATGTATTTTGAGAAGATCGAAAGGAACGCCAATCGGAACTGTACACTTTAGAGCGTATAGCCTTTGGTACATCTTCTACATAAGCCAGCGTGGAGAGACATTCTCGGCGCAAAAGTGTATTTTATCGGAACAGAAGTCTCGCAATTCACCAAGTACACTTTAGGATCTTTTTTTTATTTTTATTTTTGCTTTTGAGATTACGCTTAGTGACTCGGGCCGTTCTTCCTCGCCATGCCTTTTACCCCGATTCTTTCATTTTTGTTTGTTGCAATTAGAGCACACTTGTTATAACTTTTCAGTGACCTATACTTTTTAATAAAAAATAGGCGTCTCGTTTTCTTTTTTTAAATTTGGATTTGAATGTTTCTTGCGTGCGAACACGTGTTTTCGTTCCGGAGCAGAATCTGAACTTGACTTTTCTATGGAACGAAACTGAAACCAGAATTCTCGTCTGTAAAATACAAGCCCGGCCCTCTAGAAGTCAGCAGCCAATGGCGGCCCCGTGAAGACCACCGCCGCGAATAGCTCTGCTAGGCCCAGCGCTGTTCACCCTCTTCAACCGCAGCATTAACCCCTCTCACTCGTCAGGCTCAATCTAAATCATCCTCAACAAATGTTTTATTCATCTGTACAATACCATATTACAGGGACTTCCCTACACATCCCTAAGGGGGGGGGGGGGTGTACACCCCCTTGTTTTTTGAGGTAACCCTTTTAATTCGCAACGACTCCCATATTCTCAAATCAACCCCTAACACCCCCCCCCCCCGAAAATTTAGACGCCCCCCCCCCCCCCCCCAAATTTCAATTCCTGGGAAACCCCTGCCATCTTACCATCGTTGGACGCGGCGCCGCGGACCTTGGCGGTTTGGGCGACTTGCTTTTCTGCGGCGTCCCGGCTCCCCTGAGCCGAAAAAAATATCATTATCACTATCACTATCAAGAAAAAGTATTTCGTTCCCACACTCTGGTTTGCAGTGGTCATTGAAGGCTCGGTGGATGTTTATGTTGTCTGCCAGCAGATTATGTGGAGGAATTTCGTTATGTGGCCCCAGTGAGGTTTAACATAAGTGGCCTTTTGTGGCCAGAGGTAAAAGTGAACGTTTACAAAAGCTGAGGAGCTGCGAGAAAAAACTTCGATTTTTGGTATGGACTTGAGCGCTCCACCGCGCCTCATTAATGTCCTAATCCAAAGTTAGTAAAAGTACTAAGATGTGCATGGTTTGAAAACTATATTCAGCCAAATAAGCCTTCGATAAGATCACCATCTGCTCTATCTCCAATTTGTACACGACATCTTGGAAACCCTGAGATGGGGAACGATAAAAAAACGGACGAACACAACAAAATCTCAAACACAGCTTCATTATTGACATCGCGAAAATATGCATGTCTTTTGTCACACTCGGCGGATTTCAAGCGCATGGAAAGTTTCCAAAGAAAAATGCTTAGATTGAGTATTGAGAAAATTATTTTAAGTATTCTCTGAAAAATTTAGAAAAGCTACGTAGTGCAGTTGAATGTGACGTGGATGTTTTGAAAGCCCCTTTCGTCTATATCGGTTTGAGTGCGCATGTTTTCTGTGCATCTGTATGAATATGCATGCTTTCGTACACGTGTGCAGGAATGCGCATTTTTTCGTTCATGTGTCTACAAAGGTAAAGGTTCGGAAGCACTCCGCCTGGTCAAGAAGCGACATAAACGGCAATTAAGAACTTTAATTATAAATGTAATAAACAAACTCCTGACATTCCGGACACACATTACACCCCTTTCAGAATGTCTGACAACAATAGATAAAAGATAGAACTGGCTGGGTACACTGGGTAACGGACGCCATGTTGAAGGATGCTCCCGTTTGTTTACGTCGCCCCAGTAGGAGTTTCGTGGTGTAATAGGGAAGTCGCGGGTGAAATACAACTACCATTTCAATATCACGATCTGAAAAATACATCCTTTTTCTGCACAGAGTAAAAGCAAGAGACTGAGTGGTACCATTCGTTTATAAAAAGTGAGTGGATTAGTTCCTTGAACGCCATTTATGTGTTTCGGTGATGCGCTCGCAGCCACCTTGTTGTGAAAGTTAAGTCAGTGTTCGTGGCTACGCGAATAGAAAGGCTTGCTGTTGCATCATCCTGGCATTCTAGAGTCTATTCCCGCACTGTCGCGAGCTCATGTAACACGCAGTGCACAGCTGTCAGCGATTTGGTGACTACGGTCCGATCAATTGCTAGTCGCTGTGGTCGCAAGTCCTCTGACTACCAAACTCGCTAGGAGGTTGCAGACAGCAGGCAATGCAGTTTTGCGAAAGCAGTGTCCCTTTCCGTTTGCTTGGATGGCGCTAGTACATCATCTGGGTAGACTGGTTATGTAACAGCCACATTTAAATATATTGTTATTCCCACTGGGCTGTTTTTAAGATCAGCCACGTGTTCTAATATTTGCACACACAAATAAAGTACCCACCTTAAAATTTCTCGCACGTAATTAATTTTAATTTATGGTCTGAGTAGTCGTATCCGCGGCCGAATAATTTTCCTGACCTCGTAGAACGTAGCTGCTAAAACGACTAATCCTTAAAAAAACAAGTTATACACGTATTAACTACAAAAATGTTGCGATAACGTCACTTTTACTTGTACTTAGCAGTTTGAACGCTGGAATTAATCAGCTGTTTCAAGCTGTCAGCCAAGCACTTGAGGCCGTAGTTTTACGTATCTTCACGTCTACGAACACAACTTCCCACACGAATAAAGCCGTATTCAAAACTGATAGTCACACACTTTTATTGAATAACAATAGTAGCTCAATCTGTAGTTATATCAGGCCCCCTTGCCATATCCGTATCAAACGGGCCTCGCCAACGTCGAACGGACAGTTGCCGCCCCGATCGTGGCTTTTATTTAGGACATTATGGCAGCACAAGACACAGTTTATTTACTAATTCGAGGAACCAAACCACTCTCCATCTCACTTTACACAACCAAATGCGAACATATTTTGATTAGCAGTGCAACAGACACTGAAACGTGCGCAGACTGGCATGAACGACGCAGTATTCTTCAAGATGCTGTTAGGGCTCGTTGCCTTTCCTTGCGACAGGTGGCGCTCTTTTATCTAAATTGTCGGTATACTTCGACAACAGCACCGCGCTGGTCTCGGAGAAGAATTGGAGGGAATCTCTTCGGGAGCTATGGTCCATCCAACGCGTAAAAGGAAAATGAACCGCTCTATGTGTACTTTTCCTGGCAACTGTGTGTTGGGGCTGCGTGACGTCGCCAAAGGTTCATACATATGTGCGTATATAAACGAGGTGAGTCCCAACGAGGTAGAGGGGTTTAGAGTGATAAACCGGAAGTTCGGAAGTAGCACCACCCCGATTGCCGCCATGTTGTACGCAAAAGTGATCACTCATCACGTGACCTCCCAAGAACCATGACGTCACCGGTAAGATGGCAGCGCCCAGAGCTGGCGGATGCGAGTTTGTTCTGTGCGCGGTAGCCGTGATGTGCAGCTGCTTTCCGACGACTTCGGGCTTCTTCGTGCTCGCTGACGCAGCCATAATTTGAAAGGATAAGGGAATGAGACTTGATACCCTTTTTGCGCAAGATCGCTCTGGATCATCTAGATATTAACACCTGTGAGACAGCATCAGCCGTATCGCCGTACCGGTACTCGGATTCCCGGATGTGTTCGAGTATCGATACACAGCAAGTCTTCACATTTTTGATTGATCAGTGCACAAAATCTGTCATCCGATGTCCCTTAGAAATTAGTATTAGTATGCTCTTTACCTTGCCGATCGGTATCAGCAGTCCACAGTAACTTCCATGTGTATGATCATACTCCTCTTGGATGGTTGTCTAATCTATCATTCTAACATCTAGAATCTTTAAAAAAATGCAGCCCCACTCTTTCGAGGTTCAGAGATAGGACTACACATATGAGCAATTCGTTAGATGTAATGCAACTCGGAAATAGAAGATTAACTGCACATTTTTTTCTATCGTAGGATTTATTGCAGCAATCATTTTTTTTTTCATCAAGAGTCCATTGTATTAGCCGGTCAATTATTTAGTTGTTCTAATTACCTGGACAAAATGACTCATATTTGTGTTCATACCTTGCCCGATGAGCAGTCCTCTTGAAAAATGTTGACTACCATCCCTTTCAGACTCTTCAATAGACTTTTTTCAAAAGTGTGGGCCGCCTAGACTTCGTTTGACCGTGACTTGGAAAAGAGAAACCGCCACAGTCATATCGAGCCAATCAGAGAGACGGAGTGAAGGTGTGTGACAAATCTGAGCAGAAAGAGAGCACTCTGATGATATATGTTGTCACGTGCCTCTCTCCAACGTGCATATTGACCCACCCAGACGGTAGCCTTTGCCGTTTGCCAAATTATGATGCAACGAATTACAGTAGCTACTACTCTAATTACCCAAGGCCTTCATACTGTTACGATGAATATATACAATGATTTAATTTACATTAGGTGAAGACTGAAAATGGCGGTTACAATCATTCAAAGCTCGTTGCCTCTGCTTCCTCTTCTTCTCTTGTCTCCTCACAAAGAAGTCTCTTCTTTTTCTTCTTAACATCACTCCCCCTCGGGTGGAAACGGCGTCCCGCCGTCTGCTTGGGGATGTATGGTTTGAGTCGGAGGACGTGAACTGTTTGTACTTGACGATGGCGGTTATTTTGAGGAGGGTCGACGTGTTCCACTGTATAATTGACGTCACTTGTTCGGTTGAGGATTCTATAAGGACCGCGATATCGAGGTAGTAGCTTCTGAGCAAGGCCGACTTGTCGCTGTGGGGTCCAGATCAGAACCAGGTCACCTGGTGAATAGGCGACGAAAGTGTGGGTGCTGTCATAACGGGCACATTGCCGTTCCTGAGAATCGAGAGTTCGCAGGCGTGCAAGTTGTCGTGCCTCTTCAGCACGGCATATGGCGTCCGACGCATAGTCGGAAAGTGAGACTTCGGGGTGTAGCGGAAGCAGTGTGTCTAATATGAGGAGGGGTTCATGACCGAAAAGGAGATAGAAGGGAGAATAGCCGGTTGTGTTATGAGGAGAGGAATTATATGCGAAAGTTACGTAAGGGAGTGCAACGTCCCAATTTTTGTGCTGGTGGATCACGTACATGGCGCGCATGTCGGCAAGGGTCCGATTAAGGCGTTCTACAAGGCCGTTCGTCTGTGGATGGTAGGCTGTCGTTTTTTTTGTGAAGAATGGAGCAGAGGTTCAAGATTTCACTGACAACGCGAGATATGAAGGGCCGTCCACGGTCGGACAAAAGTTCTCGAGGTGCTCCGTGCTTGAGGATGATGCCTTCGAGCAGGAATTGGGCGACGTCAACTGCCGTTCCGGTCAGGAGGGGCCTTGTGATTGCGTAGCGTGTGGTGTGATCGATCGCGACGGCTATCCAGCGATTACCAATTGAGGAAGTAGGGAAGGGCCCAAGAAGGTCAACTCCTACGCGGTGAAATGGCTGTTCAGGAGGATTCAGAGGTTGTAGAAATCCTGGAGGAGGGGAGGAGGGTGTTTTTCGGCGCTGGCAGGAGTCACACGATGTGACGTATCGCTTCACTGTTCTGTACATATTTGTCCAGTAAAATCGTTGTTTCGCTCGGGCGTAGGTTCTGACCACACCCAAGTGACCGGATGAAGGTGCGTCATGCAGCTCGGCGAGAATAGACGTTTGTAAGTGCTTGGGTATAACCAGAAGCCAAGAACAACCGTCAGGTCGAAAATTTTGTCGATAGAGAACACCATTTTGGAGAGAGTAGAGACTTGAAGAAGGTGTGTTGGTGTTACTTCTCAGATCTGAAATGATAGAGTGCAGCAGTGTATCAAGGTTCTGTTCCTGGGCAATGTCCAGAAGGTTCGAGATAGGAAGAACGGGAATATCGGTGTCTTCATTGATGGGGGGAGTAGAGTCCACGGGGTAACGGGATAGGCAGTCGGCGTCTTGATGGAGCTTCCCTGATTTATAGGTTATAGTGAAATCATACTCTTGGAGTCGAAGAGCCCATCGTCCAAGGCGGCCGACAGGATCTTTTAGCATGGTACGGGAACTACCAGCTTCAAGGCAGCTCTCCGTTGCGTCGCACAACCAAAGTGAGCCTTCGGTTATTTGAAAGAACCGGCACAACGATTGCGCATTGCCAAGCACGACTCACGCAATTTCTGTAGCTAAACGGTGCATCCAGATACAATGCACACACTTCACTGCAGACCTCGAAGATTCCAATAATCAACGAGAGCACAGAAACGTCGCCTTAAACTTTATTCTAGCGATATCCGAATCAATCCAAGGTCCGAGCAACGCAGGGCCGATTCTCTCTTTCGCGGCAATATCCACGTCGGTCACCAGCTAAATGCACACCGTTCTTCCGTATTTTCACGTTATACTTACGTCAGACACCACGCTGAACTCTGAAGTCGCTTTCGACCGGCCTCATATGGCGGCTTCCACGTCTGAGATGAACTCGCCGAGATGAACGACAACGAACATAGCATCCGACAAGCTCCGGCGAATGCTCCGGATCAGCTGGGGCTAGCCGTTGCCTGGGCGCTGCCATCTTCCCCGTGACGTCACGAATTTGGTTCGGTCACGTGACGAGTGGTCACATTTGCGGACAATGGCAGCGGCCTTATGGCTATAACTTTGGAGTGCAGACCGGAACCCCGGTTTATTGCTCTAAGCCCCTCTACCTCGTTGTTCAAAACACAAATTTCGTGTTCTCTAATAACATCGAAATTGAGACTGACTTAACAAGCGACCGGGAACCCTCGTCCCCTGTTCAACATACAAACCTATCTTTGAGGCTTCCAATCGGCGATCGCTTTCTACGCATGTCAAAGCGGACGAGCTGCGAGGTTATGCGTGGAGAAACGGAACACAACGTGATCATCGGTTGACACACTATGTAAGAACATAAAACGGTTGACCCACAGACTAACAACAGGCAGGGTCGCTGCAACGGTGGATTTCGCAGTCACCATTGTCACGGGCACACCGTCGTTACGCTTAAATGGGCTCAAGCAAGCTCGGGAGACCCTTGCGCATCCACCGTGACCGGTGTACGTAACACCATTTTGGAACTTGGCAGTTCATGACGGCTTCGTTTACTTATTTAACGAAATGAAGGGTAGAAACCTAATACTGCTCTGTGTCCTTGGGAGAATATACTATGGACGCCATGTGGTTGCCATAAAAAGTTTCACAATTTCGGGTAACTTATAGTGCTGCGTGGGCATGCGTGGCGCACAGATACTGCTTATCAACTGCGCGTGCAGGCGTGTCGGAAAGAAAATAATAAAGGCGTCGCAAAGCCTAGAAGCAGCTCACGAAGATAAGGTGGAATAACTTTCTTCCCGTCAGCCTCAGAAAGAAGGAAGATGTCTTGTTCCTCTCTGCTTCTCGGATCCGCTTGGGGGCGTGTCAGTGAAATGAGCAAATTACGATGTTGCTGTCTTTCTCCTTCCTTTTGTCTTAGAGTGTGCAGTCACAACCTGTGACACAAAGAGCTCGACGCTGTCCACAGTAGACGCAGCTGGAGTGAGGACCTCGGGGTCTCTAGACAACGTGTTGGCAGTGGCGAGGCAATTGCCTGGAACACACTGCACCGTGAACTAGCGCAACAGTCAGATCCGGAACCGCTAGACGCAAGGAGGCATGAGGTCGGTGCAGCCCAGCCACTGGATCAGCGACTGGTGGTCGGTTTCGACAAAGGAGCTCAGATTGTGCTGAAGCTTTGTGAACCTCTGGATGGCCCACAGGACTCCCAGCACTTCCTTTTCGATTTGGTTGTAGCGCTGTTCGGCAGTAGTCAGTGAGCGTGACGCAAAGGCAACTGCTCGTTGCTCACCAGGTGTTGCTCCCGCAGGAGGACGGCACCCAGGCCTTACAAGCTGGTACCTGCAGAAACGGTTGCTGGATACTCTGGGTTCTATCGAGCCACGCAGGAGCTGGATGCCACCATCATCTTTAGCGAGTCAAAGGCTGAAGCTTGACCAGTCCACCAGGTCCAGATCGTGTTCTTGTTTAGGACGAGCCTGATTTGCGCTCTGGCGGCGGACAAGCTCAGCAAGAAATGTCCGATGTGGTTCAGCATTTCCAGGAGGCGCCGCACGCCTTGCACGTCTGTCAGAAATTGCATACCCGTGATGGCGGGGGACCTTGTCGGGGTCTGGTGCTATGCCGTTGGTACTCAACACGACACCAAGAAACTTGAGGGACGACACCCCGAGGCGCCACTTCGAGGCATTCGGCGTAACGCTCGCTTGCTGCAGTCACTCGAGGGCAATTGGAGTCTGCTGTCGGGTTTAGACCGGTCTCTTCCATACATCAAGATGTCGTCTACCATGTTGACACATCCTCTAATTCCCTCGAAAATCAGGGACATCAGGCTCTGGAACACCGCTGGGGCCTAAGAGATTCTGAAGGGCAGGCAGCGATAATAGAATCGCCCGAAGGGTGTAATGAACGTCATGTACTACTGGCAGCTTTCGGAGAGGCGTACCTGGTGCAACCCAGATATTGCGCCCAGTTGCGAGAAGACGGTAGCCCTTCCCAGCAACATGAATGCCTGGTCGACAGTCGGAATCATATGCTGCTCTATGAGGACGACCTGGTTCAGCTTAGTTAAGTCGACGCGCAGTCAATAGCCTTGGGAGCCCCGACAAGGCCGGCGCACCATGCCGTAGGAGTCTCGACCCCCGACCACTAAGAAACGCCACTGTTTGAAGACAAGGACATGTCTCCTTTCCACAATATTTCAATGCTGCTCAGCCTTCTTTTTCGAGGCCACCCAAAATGCGGCTGCATGGCATTGCACGCAGACGACAGCGATATTGGCCATAGTACGATCGAAGTTATGGTCTAGATCAGCGTCACAACATGACTATCCGCAGGTTGATAGATTGTACCATAGTAGCACAAATGGTTCACTAAAACACTGAAATCTGAAATAGGATAGCAACCAAAGAGCATATTTCATCTTGCTGTGAAACAGAGGAAGACTTGAGCGACCAGTCGCGTCTTAGTTCACAACCAATTGCAGGATAGACAGCACCCTTTAAGCGATACTGGTGATGAACAGAGACGCGAACCAAGATGATCGTCAGATGATCGTCGGTTGACACTCGGACACATGGCAACATCGGCGACTGTTCGCATAGTCGTTCATGACCACTTTCACAACAGACAGCAGTGCCCAACCATGTTGGTTATGCATTAGGCGCACAGACAAATATTCGGCATGGGAGTCGCAGCTCTGCGGATTTTGCAGTCTCATTTGTCACGGGCAGGCAGCGGCTCTCGAGTCTTGGATGTACTCGCGTCATCAGGCCTACAACTGCCCGAACTACTCGGTGATGACTAACTGACGACTCTGAACAAGAATCGCCTTCGATTTGCCATGACGGACATGACATTGCGATATGTGCTAAAGTCGAAAACGAGTGCGATGACACCTGATATTGGAAGCCTGACCGCAGCCAAAATGTGCAACACGTCGCACTAGGTGTGGCCTGCACAATTTTAAATAAACATAATTTTGGCGCGCCTGATGTTTTAATTGAGCCCCCCTAGTCTAGCACTTCCCAGTAAATAATACGCTTGGTAGGAGTCGAACCCTTGCTCATAACATGCATTTTCATGAGTTCCCAGAGACCTGCCAAGTGACGGAGTGTGTATCAAAAACCACATATTCTGTCATTCGCATTTCATGACGGAGTGGCCTATTCTATAACTTTTCTATCGACAAATTGACCTTTGACCAACTGGCTTCAAACAAGTTGACCGGATACCACGACACACAGGCATGAGCGCCCGCAGAAATATTCCCGGAACGAGAAGAGGGGCCACAGGAGAAGAGAAAACCCTCTTGTTTTCTCGCGTCTTTCCAAGAAGTAGAACGCTGCAACTTCCTCCCACCCCTTCTTGCACCCACATCTCCGGGCGCCCTTGCACACACGGAACGTCGCGCCCCATGCCACACAGAAAACGATTGGCGACCGTTCGGTCACCTTCGTTCACAACAGCAGCAACTGCCATCTGCAGCTCCCGTAACACACAACTTAATGTGATGGTAGGTTGACACGATTAGGGGGTAACAAGAACGAACGGGCGCCCATGCACACACAGAAAACGGTTTGGCGGACCGTTCACGCCTTCGTTCACAACCGCAGCACTGCCATCTGCAGCTCCAGAACACACACAATTTAATTGTGATGGTCGGATGACCCACGATTGGGGTACGGTAACAAGAACCCGAAAAGGGGCCGCCCATGCACACCGAGAAACGTTGGCAGACCGTTCGCGCCTTCGTTCACAACTAGCAGCCCTAGCCATCTGCAAGCATCCAGGAAACACACCACTTAATGTGATGGTAGGTTGACCCACGATTAGGGGTAACAAGAACGAACGGGCGCCCATGCACCAGAAAACGTTGGCGACAGTTCGCGCCTTCGTTCCCAACAGCAGCACTGCCATCTGCAGCTCCAGAAACACACATTAATGTGATGGTCGGTGACACAATTAGGGGTAACAAGAACGAACGGGCGCACATGCACACAGAAAACGTTGGGGACCGTTCGCGTCCTTCGTTCACAACAGCAGCACTGCCATCTGCAGCTCCAGAAACACACAATTAATGTGATGGTCGGTTGACACGATTAGGGGTAACAAGAACGAACGGGCGCCCATGCACACAGAAAACGTTGGCGACCGTTCGCGCCTTCGTTCACAACAGCAGCACTGCCATCTGCAGCTCCAGAAACACACAATAATGTGATGGTCGGTTGACACAATTAGGGGTAACAAGAACGAACGGGCGCCCATGCACACAGAAAACGTTGGCGACCGTTCGCGCCTTCGTTCACAACAGCAGCACTGCCATCTGCAGCTCCAGAAACACACAATTAATGTGATGGTCGGTTGACACAATTAGGGGTAACAAGAACGAACGGGTGCCCATGCACACAAAAAACGTTGGCGACCGTTCGCGTCTTCGTTCACAACAGCAGCACTGCCATCTGCAGCTCCAGAAACACACAATCAATGTGGCGGTCGGTTGACACAATTAGGGGTAACAAGAACGAACGGGCGCCCATGCACGCAGAAAAGGTTGGCAACCGTTCGCGTCTTCGTTCACAACAGCAGCACTGCCATCTGCAGCTCCAGAAACACACAATTAATGTGATGGTCGGTTGACACGATTAGGGGTAACAAGAACGAACGGGCGCCCATGCACACAGAAAACGTTGGCGACCGTTCGCGTCTTCGTTCGCAACAACAGCACTGCCATCTGCAGCTCCAGAAATATACAATTAATGTGATGGTCGGTTGACACGATTAGGGGTAACAAGAACGAACGGGCGCCCATGCACACAGAAAACGTTGGCAACCGTTCGCGTCTTCGTTCACAACAGCAGCACTGCCATCTGCAGCTCCAGAAACACACAATTAATGTGATGGTCGGTTGACACAATTAGGGGTAACAAGAACGAACGGGTGCCCATGCACACAGAAAACTTTGGCGACCGTTCGCGTCTTCGTTCACAACATCAGCACTGCCATCTGGAGCTCCAGAAACACACAAGTAATGTGGTGGTCGGTTGACACAATTAGGGGTAACAAGAACGAACGGGCGCCCATGCACACAGAAAACGTTGGCGACCGTTCGCGTCTTCGTTCACAACAGCAGCACTGCCATCTGCAGCTCCAGAAACACACAATTAATGTGATGGTCGGTTGACACAATTAGGGGTAACAAGAACGAACGGGCGCCCATGCACACAGAAAACGTTGGTGACCGTTCGCATCTTCGTTCACAACAGCAGCACTGCCATCTGCAGCTCCAGAAACACACAATTAATGTGATGGTCGGTTGACACGATTAGGGGTAACAAGAAAGAACGGGCACCCATGCACACAGAAAACGTTGGCGACCGTTCGCACCTTCGTTCACAACAGCAGCACTGCCATCTGCAGCTCCAGAAACACACAATTAATGTGATGGTCGGTTGACACGATTAGGGGTAAAAAGAACGAACGGGCGCCCATGCACACAGAAAACGTTGGCGACCGTTCGCGCCTTCGTTCACAACAGCAGCACTGCCATCTGCAGCTCCAGAAACACACAATCAATGTGATGGTCGGTTGACGCAATTAGGGGTAACAAGAACGAACGGGCGCCCATGCACACAGAAAACGTTGGCGACCGTTCGCGTCTTCGTTCACAACAGCAGCACTGCCATCTGCAGCTCCAGAAACACACAACTAATGTGATGGTAGGTTGACACGATTAGGGGTAACAAGAACGAACGGGCGCCCATGCACACAGAAAACGTTGGCGACCGTTCGCGTCTTCGTTCACAACAGCAGCACTGCCATCTGCAGCTCCAGAAACACACAATTAACGTGATGGTCGGTTGACACGATTAGGGATAACAAGAAACAACGGGCGCCCATGCACACAGAAAACGTTGGCGTCCGCTCGCGTCTTCGTTCACAACAGCAGCACTGCCATCTGCAGCTCCAGAAACACACAATTAATGTGATGGTCGGTTGACACGATTAGGGGTAACAAGAACGAACGGGCGCCCATGCACACAGAAAACGTTGGCGACCGTTCGCGTCTACGTTCACAACAGCAGCACTGCCATCTGCAGCTCCAGAAACACAATTAATGAGATGGTCGGTTGACACGATTAGGGGTAACAAGAACGAACGGGCGCCCATGCATACAGAAAACGTTGGCGACCGTTCGCGTCTTCGTTCACAACAGCAGCACTGCCATTTGCAGCTCCAGAAACACACAATTAATGTGATGGTCGGTTGACACGATTAGGGGTAACAAGAACGAACGGGCGCCCATGCACACAGAAAACGTTGGCGACCGTTCGCGTCTTCATTCACAACAGCAGCACTGCCATCTGCAGCTCCAGAAACACACAATTAATGTGATGGTAGGTTGACACGATTAGGGGTAACAAGAACGAACGGGCGCCCATGCACACAGAAAACGTTGGCGACCGTTCGCGCCCTCGTTCCCAACAGATATAAGGTCGGGGCTCGATAAAAGAATGTAAAATAATAGTCCCCTTGTCCGCTCCCGCCGTTAGGCACCGCAGACTTGAAGCCAATTCGAATAAAATGAATTGGATCCTTTGGATCAAATGGTAATTTCTGTAAAAAGCCAATTGGAAGTTAAGGGGGATAAATGAACCCAGTAATCTGTCGCAGCCAGTGGGACGGCCCGGGAAAACCAGCCGGTACTAAAAGCACCCAAGTGCTCGACTCACCCTCCAACTCCGCTACTAAGACACGAGCGTGCCGCACAGCGGGTCCGACGGTCACTGAGTGGCAACCATGAACCACACAGCCCCGCCGCAGTGATCATTTCTATATCCCTTGGCTCCCTTGGAGGTCACCCCCCCGTCTGGGGGGCCCACCCTAAGTGGAGAAACCAAGGGGCACCACCTTTATGATAGCCTTCCCATTATTTGGATGCCTCGTCTCGGATCACCACGCGGCGTCACACGTCCTGCGTGTACACGTCCCGATCTCACGTCACCCACTCCACGTCCTACTCCCCCATGTCAACACGCTTCACGTCACACTTCCATCCCTTTTCAGTTCAGGTCGTCACACGTCATGCGTCCACACATGTATATTGGGTCGTTACACGTCATGCGGGCTCACGCCGTCCCCACGTCATCACGACACACGTCACACGCCTCACTCCCCGCCTCAGGGGCTCCGTCCTCCATCGGGGAAAGCTAGGGCTTACCAGGCCCTTTTTGTTCCCCCCCGTCCAATGGAAAACCCAGTGCTAGGTTCCCCATCCCAGGTGAGGGGGTTTTCGCCAGAGTCTCCGTTGCAGCAATGAAGCTGGCAGGGTGCACCACGGGCAGGTGGAGGTTGACTTCCCGCGCGGCGACAACACACGCGGGCTTGCACCCCCTCGTTCCCAACAGCAGCACTGCCATCTGCAACTCCAGAAACACACAATTAATGTGATGGTCGGTTGACACAATTAGGGGTAACAAGAACGAACGGGCGCCGATGAACACAGAAAACGTTGGCGACCGTTCGCGTCTTCGTTCACAACAGCAGCACTGCCATCTGCAGCTCCAGAAACACCCAATTAATGTGATGGTCGGTTGACACGATTAGGGGTAGCAAGAACGAACGGGCGCCCATTCACACAGAAAACGTTGGCGACCGTTCGCGTCTTCGTTAACAACAGCAGCACTGCCATCTGCAGCTCCAGAAACACACAATTAATGGGATGGTCGGTTGAAACGATTAGGGGTAACAAGAACGAACGGGTGCCCATGCACACAGAAAAGGTGGCGACCGTTCGCGTCTTCGTTCACAACTGCAGTACGGCTATCTGCAGCTCCGGAAACACAAAATTAAGGTCACGATCGGTTGGCAAACGGTAAGGGGTCACAACACCGAACGTTGCACAGAACACGCACAGATAAACCACACATCACAGTCGCTGCACAACAGTCACGAGAAGAAGGGACCTCAAAGAGCCACAACTCCCTCACCGTCCTCGTAGCGTCACAGCGTTGTAGTAATTGCACCGTTGGTTGCCGCGGTCGCAACCAAGGTCAGGGTCCGGCAGTCGAAGCAGCCGAGGTACGATATGTGGCCGAAGTGGCTAAGGCAGCCGAAGCCCGAAGCCCGTCGCTATCGCAGCTGATTGCAGACGCCATCAAAGCCCAGTGTACGTAGGAGTGTAGGGATCGTTTCGAAGCTTAGCTGTTTACGACGGATTTGTTTCCTCTTTTTTCTTTATGAATGTAGAAAACGCTTTGGCAAAAGAAACGACTAAAGGACCAACCTCGTCGTCTTGGCCCTTGCGTAATCGGCCTAGATTCAACCTGGTTGACCAGGTTGAACTTCATCAGCGTGCTGATGAAGTTTGTAGTAATGATATTTTTATAGTTTTCCTTGTCGTCAGTGGATAATAAGAATTTTAATTTTCCTTCCATCCGCCTGGGTTTGTTTATTT
This sequence comes from Ixodes persulcatus, assembly GCA_013358835.2. NCBI lineage: Eukaryota > Metazoa > Arthropoda > Arachnida > Ixodida > Ixodidae > Ixodes > Ixodes persulcatus. Next base: position 312,678 of record JABSTQ010009914.1, read on the forward strand.
TTGTTTTGGTAAATTATAAAAAAGGAAAAAATAAACTTTGCTCCTTCTAGGGTTGGAGCCCTCGGCCACTTCGTCAGTAGGGCGATGTTCTACCTCTGCACCAACCAAACATAAAGAAACGTTTTTTTTTTTTTATTGCACAATTTTGACAGTAAACGAAGATTTACAATGCACGATACATTTCACTTGAATATGTACAATTACATATTGACGACATTAGTGAAGATGATGATGAAACGCCGCCTGCAAAGTTTTCAGAGGCGGTGAGGATTGTTAAAACTCTCTGATCATCGACAGCTTCAAAGAGGCCGACAACCACTCCAGTTCCAGACATATTTTCTGGTACACAGCCGTTATCAAGTTTACATTTTCAATGAAATAATACCGTACGGGATGGTCATCCAGATCCGCATGACGAAATGCCACCCGACATCTCCAAATAGCATGCAGGCCCAGAAAAAATATGAGGTGATTGGGAAAGGCGTCCCCTCCCCAGAAAAGAAACGTATTCCACGAGTCGTGAGCGGTAGTTCTTTTTTGAAAGTGCGTTGGAGCACATACGAGAACAGGATAGTATCCCAGCAGTTCAGGAACACGTGCTCCACTGTCTCCGGTCTCTTGCACAAAAAACAATTCTCGCCCCATGGTACAAACATACCATTTTTCGCTAACCATGTCTTTACTGGCAGCGCGTTGGTATGTAGTTTAAAATAAAATGTTCTCACAGATCCGGGAACTAGTATTCTTTACAAGCGGGAATGCACATCACGGTCTGTACTGTCGGAGAACAAAGAGCGATACAGTGGGACGGGAAACATGCATTCAACAAGGTGTCGGGTCAGACATAGAGGAACGTGACCTGTTCCTTTCTTCTTAACTTTCGTTCTTTTCTTCTCTGGGGAGCGCGTCCACGAGTGGTCGCGCTGTAGGCTGGGTGCCCCCTGCGAAGGTCGACACGATTCGGCTATGCAAGGAGCCGCACTCAGCCGTCTGGTCGCCGCTGGCGGACTGGTTGCGCTGCGATCTGGGTGGCCGATTATAACAGTGGCAAGAAGAAGCCTCATAGTACTGAAGGCCAAGCCCGATATGCATCAAGTAACCAGTCATCGACGCCGCGTCTCGTCTTGTCTCGTAGTTACACGTGCCGTTTTAACTGTGGTTAGACAAACGGCAGTTACCGGCCGCTAACCATGGTTTGACCAAACTGAGTTGAGATGGTGTTACACGGCAGTTTCGCTTGCAGTTGAAGAGTTCAAGCCAAAACGAAACCAACTGCAATGTCACGTGTTCAGATCGAGGACACGTTTTTTATATTAATTTTAACTGTTTAGAGCGAGTAATTATACCCACAATTTTATTTGTGGTGCATAAGAAACTATTATCAAGACCCCTAAAATAAATACAAACCTGGGCGACATGAGGGAAGCCGCATTGCCATCGACCAGAATCAATGGCAGCCACTTATCTAAATGACAATTGCTGGATCGCGCATCCCCGCTCCACAAGTGCGGCCACCAAACGGCCATCTTGCGTGCCGTTTTTTTTTTCGTATTGCTAGCGTTGCATAGATCGGTGGCAGCGTGCTAAAGACACGTTTACTAGTCGTTCGTCGTCATTCGCCGAAGTCGTTCTTTAAGATCCTGTGCGAAGCGTGATACTTGCCGTTGAGAACATGTAGAAAATTTTACGAACGCGCAGTGCCGCAGGAAAAAGATACAACTCGTCGAAAGCAAGTTTCGCCGGTCTCGCGGCGTGTTCAAAGATTCCTTGGCACGCCCAAGTGTTGTGTCTCTGTGCCTTCGCACGCTTGGATACCGATCATGAATTGACGCCGTGTGGATGTGTATTGCGAGTGCAATTTGCGTGAAGCCCTATGTAAAGGTACAACTCGTCGAAAGCAAGGGTCGCCGGTCTCGCGGCGTGATCAAAGCTTCCTCGGCACGCCGAGTGCTGCATCTTTGTGCCTTCGCACGCTTAGATGCCGATCGAGAATCGACGCCGCACCAAAGGTTTGAAGGTTTGTCGTGCGTAGGTGTCTTTCGATCATATATATATATATCGGCCACGGAGTTCTGGATCGCCCAGCTGTTCCGGTGAGTTTCTATCAATAAAGGGGGGGGGGATCTGTGACTGCTCTCATGTACTATTAAGCATGGCTATGTTCCAAATCTACTCTAATGGATCCCATGGGAGCGCGAATAGAACAACGCTATGGAGCAAGGAGGGTTTTCGAACGCAAAAGTACAACACAGCGAGAATAAAAATCTTTGAAGCGCGGAACATATATCGTCGTGTGGAATCTGTTGACCAATCACAATTAGGCGAGTCGCGCTCAAACGTCAAGTGCAATTAAGTAGGTTAATAATGAGCCAGCACCTATCAGCGATGAGGAGCTGTTGTGCTCGGTATCCTGTAGATCGTCTAACGACGAAAAAAATACGTGCCTTCCCCCCCTCTTCGGTCGCTACTGGACGCTGGATCAAGCTCGTTTCTGGACCGCGAGTGCTGCAAGTTACAACTGCAGTCGTCAGAGCAAAGTAAGACGCTGATCTAGGGGCACGTACGTTTTCACGTATGTGCTTTGCCTTTCGAATGGCTTCGCAGCCATTCGAAGGGCAAAGAACTCGCGAGTCGCGACGACGAAGTAGAGTCTTGCATCTTCGGTAAGCTAACGATGCTCGAGAGTCCCAAGCTTACATTTCCACGGAGCGAACGCGGCCGGCCAGATAGAGGCGCAGTCGGCTCTCCCGTCGCGATTGCTACGTCGTTGCTCTGCCTACACTGATGACATGTGCACCGGCATTCGAAACAGCCCTCCGAGACTTCCTTCGAGTCCAATAGACGACTCTATAGCGCGATAGACTATCGTGACAAGCGTAGAGCTCTCCTCTGTAGTGGCGTAAGCAGCGGCTTTATGTTCGTTGACGCCACGTCGAGAACGACGAAATATACACAAAAAAACATTAAATATATTTAATACAGCAGGAAGGTAAAACTACAAACATGACAGGGACGCAGACAAAGTAGAAGGCACGCTACGAACTACATATACTTAGAAAATACACTAGAAAAGACAGAGATAACAAGAGCTAAAAAACGGAAGATTAAGATGGCGTCAACGACGAAATAAGGCAATGCGAAAAGAAAGCAGCCGGCAAAACTGCAATCGTCCTATAGACAGCTAAGGACGCTTTTGGGATCGCGGGCATATAGCCGCGGCGACGTACGCCCCATTAACCTGGCTAAAAGAAATTCTCGCCCCCAGCGAGCGCATGAATGACTCTCTTCCACTTCCCTACCTCTGCAGTGCAAAAAGGGTCGCGGGTCTATAGCCTAAGCAATATAAAACACCATTGAGCTGGCTAAAATAAATGAATGGTCGCGAGTCTATAGCTCGAGAGACATACATCCCTTTATAGCCGGCTAAGGCACATTGAAAGTTCGGAGGCCTATAGCCTCGGTGACATAAAACACTAAAGAGTCGGCTGAAGAAAATTCAATGGTCGCGAGTTTCTAAATTTAGGGACATACACCACTCTATTAGCGACGTGAGCCATCGAAAACGTCGCTGTGGTCATCCCACCACAATTGGCTGAATGCCGATTATGACGTCAGCAAAGGATGTCTGATCGTCGGAAATAAGAGGGATGTAAGAACTTCAATTTTGACGGTGTTGGCACTGTTGCTTTGAGAGCGCTATGATTTCAGGCTTCCACCTGCTCATTACAAACACCATTGAACTTGTTGTTCACAAGGTAATGACGTCACGAAAGGTAACCAAACGAGGGCGCCACCGAAACATCTCGCCGCTAATAGCCGTCTAAAGCACATTGAAAGGTCGGACGCCTATAGCTTTCTTGACACAAAACACCATTGAGCAGGCTAAACAAAATTCAATGGTCGCGAGTGTATAGATTTAGGGACATACACCACTCTATAGCCGGCTAAAGCACATTCTAAAGTCGCGAATCCATTAGCCCCGAGAGCGAACACAAGCGTCGCTGCGGTCACCGTGCCCTGATTGGGTGAGGTGCACCGTGACGTCAGGGGAAGCACTCCGCTCTGCGACCTCGCATCCGGCTCGCTTCTTTGCACCGGTTTCCTGGTTTGGCGTTGTGTGCCGCACACACTTCGAGGAGCGGAGCCTCGTTTGGGTTAGGCCGATATTGACGTGCTTCCGTACATTTTATAAGCCTGCTTGTCACTTTTACCTTTATAATTGGGTTACGAATCCCGAAAGCTATCGGCGGAGGCAATCTTTCCGATGAACCTTCCCGTCCGCCAACACGACACAAGCAATCTTGCGGGAGGTCGGTGGAGCGGCGGCGTAAGTGTTTCAGACGCTGGAATTCTGTTCTTTGCATGTTCATGATTTAGGAAAATATTACATGCCACTTTGCTGGCATTTGAAATGGCAATTATATGAAGGGCCTTTGGGCGGTCGGCAAATTAGCTCGCGACCCCGACTCTGCGCGTGCCACTCTGCATGCGCTGGTTCGCAGATGTTTTACTTTTAAGTACTCGTGGAACAGGGCTGTTTTACGTAAATGTAGCTTCTTAGTGAATTAATGATATAGTTCATACATGTATGCAGGCTTGTTTTATTTTTAGAAGATGACAATTTCTGGAAATTAGTTTGTATGGTAGCAGGAAAAACGGCCAAATTGCCCCCAGTTCATTGTATGAAATGTATTGAACTGCCCAGAATATGCACAGCGATAGTACCGTAATTTGGAATATTTATACATTTCCCGACATTCTTTCTTTATTCCAGCCTTGGGTATTCGGAAAATACACCGTTTAGTTTGAATTAGTTAGAACACTGCTGCAGGTCCCCAAAAGCTTCCTCAAGCTCCAAACTCCCTATAGCTGGACTCTCTGACAACAGAAGAAAACAGGAGGAACAGCAAGAATTCGAACGGCTGTCCAGTGGTAGATGCTGCACTATAGTAGCAGAAAATGTGGAACCTGTGAAGGGTTACAGTTTGCGTGAGAAAAGCTTCTGGTATATTAGCTTCAGGAATTATTGATTTATATAAAATTTCAGTTTTAGAGCCTAGGGGACTAATAACGGGCTAGACACCGTCGCTTACGTTGGTTCTACATTACTTGAGGGATGATATAAACAAGTCCGCAGATACCACCAGTGGAGTTTATTGTAATACTATCCGAATCCAGCAAAGGTCAAATGCGAGCAATGTAAACATAAATAAATATATAAGTGGTATATGCCTGTCTTCCTTCTTTACCTTTCCCCAGTACTTAAGCTGCCTCCCTTGTGATTTTCTCTCCATGGCCCAGACTGTATTTAACATGTTGCTCGAGCAGCATGCAGTTTTTCTGCTTCGGCGTTCTTGTTTAAAGACAGAGATACTAAAGAAAAAAAACACGAAATAGTATACAACTTGCCAATTCATTCAGACCTCCAGCAGCATTGATTGTGTGAGATGTAAATCTGTAGTGATGCTCCTACAATTGTGGCCATATTTCTTTATTTTCATATACCAGCTGCGATTCATCCGTTGCCTGCCCTGTTAACCGTGCCTGAAATGTTGGTTGAAGTTTCGCCTGCAGCTACAAGCCGTACCTCAATAAAGCCACATATGAAAATTTACACTTCCTACGATAAACGCGCGCGAAAAAAAAAATTCAATAGAAATGACCGCGCCGACAGTTAACGTCGTCCCAGTCTCCACAGGGCGAGAGGGGCGAGTCGGGGAAAAATTCTGTCCTCGCCGTGACGTCACCCCGGTTCGCCATAAGGGGGCGCTACGCGAACTTTTTAATAGCATTGAGGACATAGATTTCTCTTTAGCTCGCTAAAAACGTTGAATCGTCGCGCGTCTATAGCTGCATAGCCATAAATTATTCTATAGCCAGCTATATAAATAGGAATGGTCGAGATTCTATAGCTTTGAAGACATTTCTATAGTTTTGAAGACTTATTTCGACCATTTCCGAAAGCAGCCAAAGGCTGCTTTGGCAAATAGTCACAATAATTATTCAATGGCAGTGTTTTTGGCCAATAGTTCCTTTCTGGCCAGTGTAACGGCCTTTGGTCAATTATCGATGTCAGCGGTCAAGGTCATTTGCCATTGGCCTTGCCTTTGACAATGGCCAATGGTTGAAAGACAATTAGTGACGACCTTGGCTTCGCACAGAATCGAAGATTGTTCACAAGCTGCGGCTGCTCAAAGAGTCCACTTAGGGAGGAGATGCGTGCAATTCTAGATTGCCCTTTGTGTGAGGAACAGCCACATCACCAGGGTGCAGCTGTCAAAACCTTTCTGTTTACCTTCTTGCGTGCCGGTCCGCCACACCATGACATCTGTCACGAACGAGCTTGCTCGAATTCATGTGTAAGCAACACTGTAGGAAAAGATGCTTTTTTTTTAAATATATATTAGCTCGGGAAATGTATTCCTGTGACATTTTTCGGACATAAAGTCTATTCATTCAGGCATCTCCTCGAGACGCATTTCGGCGGTCATTTCTTTTCGAAGAGTATTCACATAATTCCGAAGAGAAGAAAAAAATGCACTGGAAATAAACTACGCATCACCAAAGGCTCATTCTTCGTTCAAATCTACGCTTAGCGGTCCCGACCAGATGCCAAGGTTCCGGAGGTTGCCGTTATCTAGTAAAAGAAGTTACGAGTGATTCTCTGAAATTCTCCATTAGCAAATGAGGCCCGTTCCCGGTAAATTTCGCCATTCACCTACATGTATTCGTGGGCTTGGTCGGCCATCACTTTCCGAGATAAAAGTTTAGAAAATCTCTTACAACTTTTGAATTAGATAACAGAATGCTCTGAAACTTAGCCATCTGCTCCGGCCCACTAGCGTCATATATCGAGACGGAGTCTGAGCGTTGGAGAGGCGTGGTTTTTTTTTTTTCGGTAAAAAATTTAAATATTTTTGGGGACGCTCTTAACATAAACGTAATAGTTAAAGCAAATTTCTTAGCAAAAATTGTCTTTTGTGCTGACGAAAACACTATATATATTTTTCCTTTTATTAAACTATATTACATTACCAATCTTGCGTATACTACACTTTCCAAGCCAAACGCCTCAGCAAGGAATGATGACATGAACCGACAAAGCAAATCCGACTATTTCCCCTTTAAAACAGCGTGTTTGCAAACAAGAAGCATCGCATTAAACTCGATTTCAAGACAAATTATTCGCTCATTTAAAACTCGTGTTTTAATGCTTTGAGAACTACATAGTACAGCCACAATAATTACCGAATTACAATACTACACTCCTTTACACGTAAAAAAAGGTAAGTATTGCGCATTGTTCATACGCCGCCCAAAGTAATTTTTACAAGATTTGATTGTCGAAGGAAGAAGCTATGCTTTTGCCGTTTGAAATATGTACGTACTGATGTAATCTAAAATGTATTCGCGTATATCTTTATTATCTACATAAATGAGGAAATTAGTAATGGTCCGCGAGAAGCCGCACGTTTGTTTTTACTGCGGTTCTTGAGGTGAAAACGAGTATAATGTCACTCAAGTGATCAACGCACCATCACAGTTTGGCATTTGCCGTTAATGTGGAACTATGTATCTACAGTTATGTATTTCACTCTCATTTAAATACCCGTTATTACCCTCCTCTGAGCGAAAACCTCGTTCATTACATTAAAAAATATATATTCTTAAAATATTTTGGGATCATCTGTAATGTGCTTTATGATCACACGAGAGTTTCTTTGGAAAGTTTAGACTATACAAGGTATTTATCATCTTTATACATAGATTATGTGGGAGTTTAAGCCTAGAAAACGCTTATCACACATTTCTTAATGATGAACTATAATCGTGAGACTAGGGAGAAAGACGACGATGAAGGAGGGGAAGAACAGGAGTCTCAAAGACAGACGAATTATTTTACAAAAAAACGTGTTTACATAGGCTTCAGGCACCTTCACAAATATAAAAAAGAACAAAAAATAACACAAAGAAGGACGTTTCCCGAAATGTACGTGTACAAACACTAACAGGAACGAATAACTACAACAGGTCTAGAAAAAGGGGGGGGGGTGCAAGCAAACTTTTGTTAAACGTATTAGTGATTCTCACCATGGAACAACACGGGAACATAGAGGAAAAAAATATTAGAAAAACCAGAAAAGCCTAAAAGGGTCAAATTTCCAGAAACCTTTTCAACTCTATATTGAGACCGAGGGAGGGTTTGCTTACCGCGTTTCCGAGCTGAACAATTATGATGGATTCTTTTAACCACCGTTTAGGATCCCCCCTGTCGGACAATACCACGTCGCGAACTACCAAAAGGGTACACAATTCTGACACTTAATTAAATATTTCGACACCTTCGAGTACCAATATTTGTTGTTAACACTACGTTTATCTTCTGTTATACGATAATTTAGGCAACGGTTTTCTTGTCCTATGTAACAGAGACTAGAATTAAACAAAATTTTGTACGTTACTCCAGATACAAAATCGACCTCCTTGTCTGTGCTTCTTGTTACAACTTGTCTTTTCCGAACAAAACGGGGTTAAACGACTTAGTTTAAAATCATTTCTAAATACTGTACTGACTTCATACCTGATGCCGATATACCTAAGGTTATGAGAAATTCTATGAAAAAAAAAATGGAGAACCACTCGCTTTGCCGTCTTTTCCCTGTCCTAGACTTTCTTTTTGGGGAAACGTTGTTAACCAACTGCTGAAACACATATTCTACCGGGTATCTAGCCATATGAAATCGGCCAAAAAGCCGCTGCAGGTCACTCTCTATCGAATGGAAACGCGATTTACTGATGGCATTGCTCATCAAAATCCGAACAATGCCGGCCTTCACACCTTTCGGGTGACAACTTTTAAAAGGTACGAGAGGCTTCGATGACATCTTGCCGTATTTCCAGCACAAAAAGTAGGGATTCTTCGGCAAACTGTAAGCAAACATCGGTTGCTGCTCCTGTCTTTCCTCTCCTTCATCGTCGTCTTTCTCCCTAGTTTCAGGTTTATAGTTCATCGTGTCTAATCATCACCAGCTCGTTTGCGTTACATTCTGCATGCCCTTCTTGTGATCAAACGTGTCTAAATTTACACAAAATGAGCAAGTTTATTTTATTTAACCCTACATATAAAGCATTGGACAGTTATTTGATGTATGACAAACTATGACTCACAAATTCTCCTCTAAAACTGCTCAATACTCTATTACAAAGTTTTATGGATTGAATGCCTTCTTAATATTTAAGTTAATTTGAGATGCGCAATTGAATGCTCATTGATGTGTTGTATGTAATTATCTTATATTTACTAATGCATGTGCGTAAGATATTTTACCTTGATCTGATACATGTTCTGTATCTTTCTCGTCCTTAGAACAGAAGGCAAAATCAGTGTGCACACTCTAGCGTTCGTTGTCATCCTGTTCACTCGAGTGGATTCTGAGATCGTCTATTGATGGTGATACGTCAATCTACGGGCCTTGGGCATCCTAATAACTTGAAATTACACTCATGAGTGGCCGATTTCCCTCTTAAAACTCGAATCAAAGATCGTGACGGGCCCCTCTTTCTGCGCCTCGGAGCAGACACCAGGAGCAACCGTCGCACTATGGTGCCTTGAGCGCGTCTTCGACTGGTGTGCTGAGTGTCCCACCCCACCCATACATCAAAAGGGGTCCCCAAGTGGCAACAAATGACGTCACAGAAAGCCGATTGTTACGCTGTTGAATTTCGCGATCCTGGCGGTTGGTCGTAGAAATGCTAACGAGAAGCTGCGACTAGCACGACCGTACGCGAGTGCCTCTGTCGTCACGGCGTCTCCGAACTTATGGCTGCCGAAGCTTCCGTAGACGTCCACACTGGAAAGCGACCTGCAGCGGTGCAGGCGTCGGCCACATCCACCCCAGATGTTGGGACGCCGCCAGGATCGCAACCGGCGACAGCATGACGCTTCTGTGACGTAATCAGGCGGAAATCGAGAGACCAGTCTCTGGGACGCGGTAGACACACCAGTCGGAGACGTGTTCCAGGCACCATAGTCCGACGGCATTCTTAAATAATAACTGTTTTATTACGTCTGCTAAACCCAAATGTTTGACGTTTTTTGTCGCTATATAATGCACAACGCGCCTAGAAACAGCAATTTTAGTAACGTTCGAAATCTGCACGCAAGTATATATTTTAATTTGTCGCATTTTACGGAGGTGGTGGGAACCCGAGGACGGATCACCCATGAAGCAATAGTGCACTTGTATTTCTATTGTTGTGAGTTTACAGGGACCTCTTGCCATACCAATGAACAAAATGCCCTCAAAAGCAAGTCTCTATACTTTGTTTCAGCTGAAGTCCAGACGCAGCCGATGCTGCAAAGCGCGAGCATGCGGCCCTGAACCTGCACCGCCTAGAATAATCAAAGCCTGCGCATCGCCTCCTCTCCGTTCAATGAACCTCATCAGAGTCGGATTGCGCTAACTCGGCTATTGAGCCCGAGTCCGACCTTGGACGTGCTGATTGAACACGAGCCCCGGCTGAACACTGACACAGGACTCGTTCCTAATCTCAGGCCAAAGTATACAAAAAACATTTGAGTGCCCATTTAAGCTTCCTGTGTGTGTGTGTATGTGTGTGTGTGTGTGTGTGTGTGTGTGTGTGTGTGTGTCTGTGTATTTTGTGAGTGCGCGTGCGTGTTTGTGTGTGAGTATAATAATAATAATATAAATAAATAAATATTATTAAATATTTACCAATATAAGTATATAAACATAAATATAAATACTAGTAATAATAATATAATTCATACTACTACTACCAATATATTATTAACAATACGTAGTCGCAAGTAATAAGGTTGTGCTTCTCGAAAAAATACGCGGACAAGGAGGTATACACGACGTTTCGGGCGGACGCCCTTCTTCAAGTAACAGACGCGAAAGACGGCAAGAAACAGGCAGGGGTTGGACACGTCACAAAAATAGGGGTAGGTACATTGGCCGAGAGGGAGAGGAAGGCGAAACCGTTAGAAGACGGGGTACAACTTCTTCGCCTGTCATCTCAAACAATAAAAATAAGAAAAGCCGGGGCGCGTAAGTGCCACGTGATCTCGAACCCTCCTTGCGGCGTCTTCCGCGAGGACAAGACACCCAGAATGGTCCTCGGGGGTCCCCGGCCGCCACAACCACGACCGCAGCGGTTACGACGGGCAGACGCGCGGTTCGGATCGGTTCGAGGAAGCCCCCCCCCCCACCCTAGGTGTCGGGTGACACGTGTTGACCTCGGCGCCGTTTGTCCCAAAAAGATTCAGAAAAAAATACAGTTTTTGTAAACAGCAGTAGGGACAATTTATTGCTATTCGTTTTGAATATTTATTTATTGGTCTCCGAGTCCCCGAAACCACCGAGTGCCGAAATCACCCACGCGGGAAGGCCGTTCGCAAACCGGCACGAACACAAGAGCCAATCGCCCAGATCCCCCCTCTCACCCCCTCCCCCCGCCCCGAAAAAAAGAAGAAACGGGCGTTTTGAAACATTTGGTAAACGCTCCCAACCGACAACCCCCCCCCCCCCTCTTTCGACCCCCCTCCCCACTCCCCCCTCCCCCTCCATCCGACCCTCACGGCAACAACCTCCTGATGAAGAACGTTTTGGGACTGGAAGTACGTATTCCCACTATATACAACATGATACAGGTTAAAGAAGCCGGAATGGCGAACTGACGTAATTAAAAATTCTACTGGCGAGAGGAAAAGATGCACGAGAGCAAACGGTAAGGCTCCTAAAGAAAGCGGAAAAGCGAGGGCAGAAAGGATATTCCATGAAATCGACTACGTCATAGGAGAAGCGGCAACCCTGCTGGGGGCGACCATCCGCGGTTACGCCGTCAAAGTCCCGAGTGATCATGCACTCGCGCACCGCAAGTGCCGACCGTACGGCTGTGCGAGCGCGCCCGTCGCTTCAACTGCGCAACCAAAAAAGAAAAAAAAAGAGAAAAAAAAAGGAAGGGAAAGAAAAAAGAGAAAGGGTTTTTGTCTTTAAACGCCTAGAAAAAAACATTTAGACTAATACAGAAATTTAGTACGCGAAAGAAAGTTTGGTGTTAAGACCAAAGGGGAATTCTGTTTTGAGGTTGAAGATAAGATGGTTTTCCTTTCTCTTTCGCACGTGGGAGGAGAGGAAGCCTGATCTGATGACACAGACGCGCATGTTTAGTTGCGTATGGCCGGAAGTCGAGAAATGGTCAACTACATGCGTGGATTGTTCAGAAGGAAGGTCTCCCGACAATCTCCGGTTGACGAGACGGCGGTGTTCACGAAATCGTTCGTGCAGCCGTCGGTCTGTCTCTCCGATGTACAAAATGCCAGGGCAGCTCGTGCAGGAAATGGCGTAGATGACATTGGCTGACTTGCAGGTCTGGTTGTCTGGAATTTTGAATTTAAGATGTTGCGGGGAGCCAAGGTGCTTGCAAGTCAGGCATTTGGGAGCATGGACTTGGTGACTTCGCCATGGCAGGGACGCTAAACACGCGTCTTTTCTTCAAACTTCAGGTTTTTCTGTGGCGTGTGGCAAGCGACACCGCGAACTACTACAACAACCCGGTGCTGATAGAAGATACCGTCAGCGATGATGCGGCAAGTTACGGACAACGCCCCCCAGAGTACAGCTTCGAGGACGCCACCAATAATCGGAGTGTCACTTCAACTACCTCGCCTATAAATTGGCGCAACGAACTTGTGCACTCCAGTGGACTTGGTGACTTCGCCATGGCAGGGACGCTAAACACGCGTCTTTTCTTCATACTTCAGGTTAGTCACCAGTACCCTGCGAAATGTTATCGTAGTGATGACCGCTGTTTGCTCCTGTCACCAAGTCCACGACACCTTGTTAGGAAAGTTGCCGTATTTTGTAAGGAATTGTTTTTATCGCTCTTGCTTTTGTCGGGGGATGTAGAGCCAAACCCTGGTCCCACTACTGAAGAAATACTTAACCAGCTTCTTGCTGGTCAAACGGAGATACGAAATAACATTAAGGAAATCAGGGAGAAACAAGGGAGTTTGGATATCTTCATAAAGGACGTATTGACTAGACTGGACAAGGTTGAAAAGGATGTGCTTTCGTTGCGCGGAGGAGACGCACGAACCGCTCCCCTTCCACAGGCAATCGATGATCTGAAGCGTTCAATCAAATTACAGGAAAATAGGCTTGTTGACTTAGAAGACCGGTCTAGAAGGAATAATCTTGTTATTTTTGGGCTTAATGAACCATCTGGAGAAACAGCGGAATCGCTTAAAAACCACGTCCTTACTGAAATCTTCCAGTCCAAGTTGGGAGTGACGGTTCACACTGTTGACCGGATGCATCGGCTTGGTCGAAAAGAGGGATCGAAGATAAGGCCGGTGATTTTGCACTTCGGGGACTACGAAGAAAAGGTGACGGTGCTGAAAAATTGTAATCGCTTGAAAGGAAGTAAGATTTCTGTTCAGCAGGACTTTTCTAAAGAAACGCTCAGAACAAGAAAGTTGCTTTGGGAAAGCGCAATGCCTAACAAAAGAAATGGCGATAAGGTTTTTTTAGTACGCGACAGGCTGCATATAAATGGAGATATTTACTCTTGGGATGATATCAAACGGACACGTGTTCTACTTTTTACAAAAAGCGCGCCTGTGCCCGACCACCCATGACGCCAATCAAGAGAAGAGTTTCGCCTTGTGTCTTTTAATGCACGGAGTATTATGAATAAACTAACGGATTTTGAAGCCATGCTACTTGACCTGGACCCTCACGTAACGCTGATAACAGAAACTTGGTTGCATTCAGGAATAGATGATAGTGAAATAATTCCGCCAACTCATAAAATATATCGGAACGACAGGCCGTCTCGAGGGGGTGGTGTTGCTATTGTCTTAAAATATGATATAAAAGCATTTTTGCTGCCAGGCATACCCAACCACGAGAGCTTATGGTGTAAGATAGACTTTTATGGGAACAGTGTAGTCCTGGGTGTTGTTTACAGACCCCCTAATTCCAGTATAAAAATTATAGAAGATCTCAGTGACTACTTGGTTCGTTTTCGTAATGATCGTGTGCGGCTAATTTTAGCCGGCGATTTTAACTTGCCGCACATTGATTGGCCAAACATGAGACCAACAGGTTTGCAAACTCGCGATTCCGAACTGTTACTGGATTGTGCATTTTCGTGCGATCTAAATCAAGTAGTCTCATCGCCGACTAGGGTGGGTTCCACAACAGAGACTATGTTGGATTTAATTTTTGTTGGGCGCCTAATATCGGATTACACTGTTGATGTGCAAAACGGACTGTCGGACCATAAGTTGCTGTATTTCACGTCAAGCTTTGTAAAAAATAGTCATGAGAATGCAACACAAAAATGTGTGGTTAAAAATTACAACGCCGCCGATGATGTTAGTATATTAGACTATTTGGAAACTCATTTTGATTATTTTAGCCAGGAATGTGAGGTTGAAACCTTGTGGACCATATTCAAAAATATTTGTAATCACTGCATCAACAAGTTCATCCCTGACAAAATAAAAAAATCACGAAGAAATAATCCATGGATAACGAGGGAAATAATACAAGTAAAACGCAGGCTTCAGCGGAAAAGGCGGAACCACCCTCAGGAGCGTTTAGATATTTCCAACAAGCAGCTAGAATTAAAAGAAAAAATTAGGATTGCGAAGGATACATTTTTTTCGGGCACTCTTGGCAACGTTCTTAAAGAAGCACCCAGTAAGTTCTGGAAGTTCTTATCTGGGACAAAGAAAAAAGAAGTTGAGTGTATATCGGTTGGCGGCTGCCAAGTAACTGATCCTAAAAAGATTGCGGAAGTGTTTAATCAGTACTTTCAGTCTGTTTTTAGTGTTCATAGGCCAACGGCAGGCAATGAAGCAAGTGAGTCACGCTCGCTGATGGGAGAGCTCTCTTTGAGTCAGGAGGGTATCTTTAACCTTTTGCTTAATCTAGATATTAAGAAAGCAAGTGGACCAGATAATATACCGTCGGCATTTCTTCGGCGATATGCCGAGTGGATGTCTCGTTACTTGTACATTATTTTTGACCTGTCATTGCGAACGGGGACCCTTCCATCAGACTGGCGTTGTGCACGCGTTGTGCCTGTTTTGAAAAGTGGGGATGCACAA
Organism: Ixodes persulcatus; assembly: GCA_013358835.2. Taxonomy (NCBI): domain Eukaryota; kingdom Metazoa; phylum Arthropoda; class Arachnida; order Ixodida; family Ixodidae; genus Ixodes; species Ixodes persulcatus. The sequence continues at coordinate 327,823 of JABSTQ010009914.1, forward strand.
ACTGTGTGTAATTACAGGCCAATATCCCTTACTTCCGTTAGCTGTAAAATGCTCGAGCATATTATTAGCAAACATATTATGGACTATTTGGAAACCAATAATTTGCTCACAAGTGCACAGCATGGCTTCCGGCATGGGCTGTCGACGGTCACCCAACTGGTTACAATATTTCACGATTTCGCACTAGCAATTAATAAAAGAAAGCAGCTTGACGCCATTTTTTTAGATTTCGCAAAGGCGTTTGATAAAGTACCGCACAACAAACTCGTACAAAAACTCTACGCGATAGGAATGAGAAGCAGCCTAGTAGAATTCATTCATTCATATCTAACGAATCGCTCCCAATTTGTAGAAATTACCCACCACTCTTCAGGTCCCTTGCCGGTCACATCGGGCGTCCCGCAAGGCTCAGTTCTCGGACCCATTTTATTTCTTATTTATATAAATGACATTGCTGCAACTGCGGGTGAAGGGGTTAATATACGGCTTTTTGCTGATGATTGTGTGGTCTATAAGGAAATAGAATCCACTGAAGATCAAATTAAACTGAACGGAACTCTTCAAAACATATTCCAGTGGTGCGAGGATTGGCAAATGCCATTAAATTTGAATAAATGTACAGTGCTCAGAGTGACAAATAAAAAGACAGTAAAAACATTTCCTTACTCAATTGGCAGCGTTAGGCTTGGGGAATCAACGCAAGTAAAATACCTCGGTGTGACAATTACAAAAAACTTGAGTTGGGACGCTCATATTTCCAATGTGTGCTCCACTGCACTCAAGACTCTGTGGTCTCTAAGAAGAAAGCTACCGTTAGCCCCGCCCTCTGTTAAACTTAGCGCTTATAGAACATTAGTAAGGCCACATTTAGAGTACGCGTGCGTGCTTTGGGACCCGTACACACAAAGGAACACCGAAGAACTAGAAAAAATACAAAAACTAGCAGCAAGATATATTTGCAATAGATTCAGGCGATTAGACAGTCCATCACAAATGTTAGACACACTTCAATTAGATTCTCTTCATTTACGTCGAAAACACTTGAGACTGAAGTTGTTATACTTGTTTTACCATGGACACCTGAAGGTTGACGTTTCCCCCTACCTAACACCTGTTTTACGTCGCGACACACGATTCAATCATGGTAGATTACTGGAACCATATCGCAGTAACAATAACACTTTCAAAAACTCATTTTTTCCAAAAACAATAACTGATTGGAATGGACTCCCGAAAGAGATCGTCGACAGCTCATCGCCGGATGACTTTCTTGAACAGCTACGAGCTCTACAAACCTGACGGTTTGATGTTATTATTTTATTTTTTTTCTGCTATTTTTTGGTGTTACAAGTGTTGTTTCATTGTATTGAAGTTTTGCCTTTTTCATAATGTCCTGTACTATGTATTACACGTCCACCCCTGCCGGGGCCCTAGCGGGGCCTGCAGTATTGTTAAATAAATAAAATAAAAAATTACAGGGCGTGGTGCCAGGTATGATACCAGCCGGGTCTGTGTTGGTTCTCGCCTTCAGGCTACTTTTGACAAGCAGGGTGCGGAGGTTCGGTGGACGGCGGTAAGCGACGGAAGGAGACCTGGAAATTAGTTGGGAGATGTGCAGATGAGATGTTGCAGAGAGGAGTTTATGTGCTAGCTTTGGGACTTTAGGGTGGTACGTAACTATAAAGGGGTTCTTTTTGTCTTTAGGACGGGGGTTTGCGAAAAGGGCGTCATGTCTGGAAATGCCGAAGACCCGTCGTTTAGCCCTCTCGAGCAAATGGAGAGGGTAGCCCCGGTCGACGAAGAAAGAAATCATTTCAGTCACTTTGTTTTGAAAGTCAACAAAGTTGCTGCATATGCGCCGCAGGTGGAGGAACTGTGAGAATGGAATGGAGTCTTTTTGAGATCGAGGGTGGCAGGAGGAGTAGAGCAAGTAGCTGTGGGAGTCAGTGGGTTTATAATGGACGGAGGTTTCAAAGAGGCCCTTTTCCACTAATATACGGAGGTCCAGGAAAGTCACAGATTGGGAGACTGATGATGTGAATTTTAGAGAAGGGTGCGCTTCTGAGAGGCTCTGAGTGAAGTTGGCGACGGTGCTGGGGGATCCAAAGCCAAATATGTCGTCGATGTAGCGGCCGTAGAAATCGGGGTGCGGATTGGGGAGGGAATCAAAGAGGGTCATTTCCACATACCCCACAAAGAGGTTAGCGAAAGAGGGGCCCATCTTTGTGCCCATTGCAACCCCAAATTTCTGACGGAAGAAAGAGCCGTCGAACTGGAAGGCGTTAAGGCTTAGCACCAGCTCTGCAAGGCGGATAATGATGTGAGAGGGAGGGTCCAGATTTTGTCTCCGATCAAGAAAATGTTGCAGTGCCAGAAGGCCGTCCTGGTGGGGAATGACAGTGTAAAGGAAGGTAACATCCATGGTGAAGAGAACGGTGTCGGAGTTGGGCGTGAATGTATGAAGTTGTTGGAGGAGATGTGTGGTGTCTTTTATATAGCTATGCAAAGTCTGGACGATAGGCTGCAGGATAGAGTCCACAAAAGCGGATATGTAGGCAGTAGGGCAAGAGATGGCAGAAACAATGGGGCGACCGGGGGTGCCGACCTTGTGTATTTTCGGCAGTAGATAGAAAGATGAGAGTTGTGGATGATTCACAATAAGGCGGCGGGCGGTAGAGGGCAACGCGCTGGTGTCAATGGCATGTTGAATTGTTGATTCAATTAATTCTTGGTACTGGTCGGTGGAGTCAGACGGAAGGGGTTCGTAGAAACTGGAAACAGAAAGTTGGCGATGGGCTTCCTCCCTGTATAGGTCTTTTCGCCAGACTACTATCGCACCACCTTTATCGGCCGGTTTGATCACTATGTCGTTACGTTTTTGGAGGGAGCGGAGGGCATTTTCTTGTTCACGATTGATGTTACGAGCGAAGGACACCAGAGATGAAGATGACTGTTGTAGGATGTTGCGGCAGGCGCGGATGCTATTGTCTGTCTCAGGGTGCCTCGACGCTGGGGGAGTCCAGATACTAGGCTTGGGGTTGATAAGTTCGAAGATGCTGCGAGTAAACACTGAGGCAGAAGGTTCTTTAGAGAAGTGAGCATCTAGAAGAAGGCGTCGGAAGAACTGCTCGGATTCAACGTGAATAGTGAAAGGGTCAGGAGACCTTCGGAGGTTAGGAACGAAAGAAAGACCTTTGGAGAGCAAGGAGCGCTCGGGTAAAGTGAGAGGCAGGTCGTCCGGAATGGTCACCACAAGGGTGTTTGGGGGATTCAAAGGCTCATGCAGACCTTGACGGAGGAAAGGGTGAAGTTTGTTGGATTTGGTCATTCGGAGGTCCGAATAGAGCAAAGCATTTAGTGCCCGGATCTTATCAGTGATGACGCGGGAGTTTGTATGGAAAGGAGGACTGTCGAAGCCCTGCAGTGTGGCCTTCGTGCGTGCAAGCCCATCGCGGAGCTGGGCGCAGTGGTTCAGGTGGTATTTTAGATGCGCCTTGATTAACTGGAAGGCTGCTTTGTCGAGGATTTGGTCAAGTTGTTTCTTTAATGGTGGGTCATGGAGGTGTAAACCGGTGCGAAGTCGGAAGCCCCTCGGGATTACTCTATGTCTGAGACAACGCTTTAGGAAAGCAGCATGGCTGGAAGCTTTAGTGATTTTAAGGGTGAGCGTGAACGCTTGGAGCGCAGGATAAAACTGGGGGTGTGGAGTTCCATGGAAGCCGGGAGTAGGATTGTTATAAATTATAAGCTTGATTCAAAAACTCCTAGCCTGAGGTAATGGCATGCGCACTCAGAAGTGTTTGGGACTTTTAAGTGTGTGTGTCGTTACCTGCAGTCTCGAGGGTTTTGAATCAGGTTTAATGTAGAACAGCTCGTTTGCGCCCTAACATTTATTTTATTACGAGCTGTTCAGATATTCACCTCCCATGTGGCTTCCACATGGCATATCGTAGCATGAAACTAGCGAGTAGTTTCCTACTGCGCTTTATTAATATCGAACATTGCTTCATCTAATAGTGAATTCCGCTCGAAGATCTCAAGCGCTCCAAGGGCGCTCCATTTGGAGCGCGCATATTCCGCTCGCAGATCTGGCTCGAGTGGCCATCTTCCGCTCGTAGATCTCTGGCAGCGCCCGCTCTTACAGAGCGCCTCCAACCCCGCCGAACTTGCTCCGCGGGATTTCACAGATCTTTCCGGAAGTTGACAGAGCGCACTACGTCATTTCCTTCTAAATCGGCAGTGCGCATGCGCGACGGGGTTGGCGAGGTCGCCGGGCCGATCGGGCCACGGTCGGGTCGACGAGTTGGATCTGTTTGGATGTGACGGTTGTTTGCGGGGGATTGGGACGGCTCAAACGCTTGTACTTCGCGTAGATCAGGGATAAAAAGCCGGGACTGGAGCGTGGTAAATCGCAAGTGCTGACATCTGTGATCGTGAGAGGAAGAACAAGAAAAAAATAAAAAAAACGACAAAAAATCAGGAGGCTGACGCAAGGTTAGGCCTGTTGATTCTGCAGCCATTGATTGTTTACCCTTTTACACTGCATTCCGCCGGCGTTTTCCCGTGCAACAAAGCAAGAACAGACTAGGCAACGACCGTGCCAGTGTTGGTTTGTTACCTCTGTGTTTATTAAAGTCGTACCAGAAATCTGAAGTCCACCGATGGCAATCGCTGTGCGTGCCCCGTCGCTTCGAGGCGTTCGAAACGTATGTGACGGTGGCGAACGTGAACGTCTTCCTCGTTATTTGTGATATGGGAGCCGTGGTACGTATAACTTCGCCCAGCCTGTGTCGCGTGTTATTTCTGCAGCTAAGCAGTGAAAGTTGTCACTGGTCGTCGGAAAGATCAGTCGGCTGGGGCGTTGGTGGGCTTGTCAAGTTCGAGCAGTGGCCATTTTGAACAACCGAGGGGGAAGCGGTGGGGAGGGGTGTGGCGGAGGTTGCTCTAAACATGCGAGTTCATCTTCCCCTCGTCGATTCGGAGCTGGTCCCACGGAGCGGAATTTCGCCTCCCCCGCGAATTTCGGAAAGCGCTCCGGATCTACGCGTGGAGTTCACCATTAATGTTTCCAAGACACGTTCTTGTAATCAAGATTGTGGTATACAGGCCACATAACATGTATTACACAAAAAGGCAAGCGATAATAGATTCGATAATTTGTCCGTCATTAATCGTTTTGATGAAATTAGGTCGACAATTTATGCGTCGGATTATTTGAGCCAAAGTTTATTATAACTTACTCTGGTCCGATTTGTTTTCAATAGAAACATCAAGGACGCTTTGTCGGAAACAGTTAATGGTCCTCATGTCGCCACAGGTAGTGTTCTCACCTCTTCGCGTCTTACAGCACTTCGGGCTGGAGTGTGGTTCTCACTAAAATGTGTTCAATTTTTACTTCGAATTCCACGCCACAATTAGGAGCAAAAGTTTTGACACTATTTTCAGACGTCTTTCGGGCAATTGAGTTTATGCAGCTAGCACATCGTTGCATAAAAATACGAAAGCTTCGTGGCTGTCGTGGTTCACTGTTTAAAGGAAAGCAAAACGATTGGCGAATTCGAAAACCCTGCGGGTGTTTTAAAACATGCGCCCTGTAACTTAGATGTTTTTTGTTGTGTTTTTTCGCAGGAGTAAAGAAACTTTCTTTTCAAACTGTGCCTTCGTTCCGACCCCATCACACACCGAGCCAACACACTTGTTATAGATACCAAGGTCGTAATGTTTTGCGTCGCCCACAGAGGGCCAGGGCGAAATTTGACAGGTGTGTTGCACCGAGCGTTCGGCTGTGTCCTCCTAACGCTAACGCAGCACGTTCCTTCAATCTGCACCTACTTATCCACCAATAACGTAGAAAGTCCTGCACTTCGGCCTTGTACTCTATCTAGAAGGTGTTGGTAGAGCGCGGAAATGGAGGAGAGCAAAGAAGGAAGGTGACGTCTATGCTAGATATTCACCGCATTCGGTTGGAGTTGGTACCTCGAGGGCGCCACAGTATTTGGTGCCCTAGCAGACTTCCGCTAGTATATTTATTTGTTCGTCAGCAACGCACAGTGATCGGGTAAGAAGATGTTTCCCAGAAGAAGTACCTGTAATACGTTTCCAAAAACCTGCGCGCGTTGAAAAACGTAGTGCAAATAACAAAAGGACGGGAGACGAAAGGAAAAGAAGAGGAAACAGGAAGGGCGAACGGGTCTGTCGATAGCTGGCGGCAGCGAGCTTGCTTGCAAACAAACGCCGGTGAATAAGATGACCCTTCCGTGCAGATCCCAACCTTTCCGGACGGCATGCATGATATCGGTATCTATTCGACTATCGAACGGGTATGTACTGATCGCCTATCACAAGACGTGGTTCGGTGTATGCGGTGCGCAAGCTGGTCTGCCTCTTGTACAGGGGTTGCGATGATGTCAAAACGCCAAGCTCTTAATAACTGATTAAAAACAATAGTGGGTAGACCCACTATTTTTTTCCACCACTGTTTCGATTGACGACACGAACGAGCCAGTTCCGGAAAGAATAAGAAGGCATTTGTTTATTCAGTTATCATATCTGTAGGGTGTTATGGAAAGAAGGTAAAGAAGAGGGAAAGGATGAAGTTGCAACAGAGCGTGCGTCACGATAACAGAGTGTGAAAAACAAAAGAAAGTACAGCATGTCGACAGCGTAGTAGCTCGACACTCGGTGCGGGAACACTTGTCATGAGCCTTGAACAAAGTTCTCGCCATAGCCTAGACGCTCTGGAGGTCTTCTGTAGCGCGTGGACCTTCTCAGCACTGATGCTGTCGTGGCCCCGCTGCCCGAGGGTCGTTGACGTTGTTCCGGTGTCTCGTCGTTTGAGTTTTCTTCATCCGAAAAGTATTCTTCGGGACGGTTGAACTGTTCTTTCGTAGCTAGCAGATGTTGGCGATTACGTCGTAAAACGTTGCCATTTTTTGTGGCGACCTGGTAAGACCTGGGCCGCGTCCTGTTGATTACCTTCGCTTTCGTTGCCCATGTGTCGCCCTTGATGCGGACCACTTGTCCTTCTTGCAATGCTGGAAGATGGCTCCTCTTCGGCTGCGTCTGATGATGCTTTTCTACCACTGTGCGTGGTGTTTCGTTGAAGTCTGGTATTGGCGTCCGCAGTTGCCGACCTTGAAGCAGCTCTCCTTGGTACTTGCCGTCTTCCAAAGGACTGGACCTGTAACTGAGCAGTCCAAGCCAGAAATCGGTCTTTCCTTCGGTCGTTTTTTTTTTAAGAATTCTTTTAAGCACCTGCACCCCCTTTTCCGCTAGGCCGTTCGAGCGAGGAAACCTAAGGCTGGAAATGGTGTGTTTGAAATCATAGTTCTTTGCAAAGCTGGCAAATTCTCGGCTCGTAGAGAGAGAGCTGGCAAAGCTGGCCAATTCTCAGCAAACACGATACAGACCTCAAGGCATCTAGCATTGAGGTCCACCCACTATCCTTTCAATCTAAGCCAATCAGAGCTCGGCGTTGTTCTGACGTCAACGCCATTCCTGCGCAAGAGGCAGACGACTTGCTCCCCGTATGGGCTTGTTTCTCCTGCACAGGGGGCGCTGTAGCGTTCATGAGACGCGACAAGAAAAGAGGCGCTCCTCTAGGGTCCCCTTAATGTTCACGTGAAGCGGTATTCTGGCGTCTCATTATGCAAGATCCACGTGCGTAAACTAGCGACAGCCAGTGTCCCCAGTGAGCGTCCCTCAGTGCCTGCCCACGGGTACTAGCAGAGCGCTTCAGAGGACGCAGCGAGACACACAACAGAAACGCGACCTAAAAGACGCGCAACGGAAACGCGACCTTGAAATATCAGCCGTTCCTCGACAGGGGCAGTGCTCAAAACTTCAGAACTGCAGGTATGTAGTCGCCGATAGCTTAGGACAGTGGTTCTCAAATGGGGGTCCGCGAAGCCACTTCTGGGGTCCGCGAGACCCTCAACAAAATGTTTTTTTTTTTTTTTGGCACGTTTTTTGTAGTTCAGTCCGGCCGTGACTAATTTTCAACCTGCTTCCGCAACTACGACAGCAACAAAAGGCACCTGTTTCATGCTCCAGACGTGTTAACTTACTTACGTACCCCCCCCCCGCTGGAAGGGGTCCCCCATCACTGCCAGCGGTCCGCAAGGGGTCCCCGACACATCCATGGCTGAGAACCACTGGCTTAGGAAACGCGCGGTTTGTCGTTTCTTCATTTAAAATGACTTTGGACGTACTTCTTTTGTAGCTGAACTTCTATTCAGAACTAACTTACCACCTTTACATCAAAGAAATCGGCATTTTCGACAAAATCGTTTGTGTAAAATAATTCATAGTCATTAAATGGTAGACCTGTCTGAACTAATCACATTCTCATTAGATATACTACTCGACAAAGGCGTGACCTAACGATAGCTCCTTTCCTCTTGCATAATAACTGCTTTATGTATTATTTCTTTTTCCGCGAACAGTAAATGACTGGAATAGTTTTACTAACAGTTCAGTTACACATTCATTGTCAATTTTGCCTCCACCCTAAATTAGTTCGTTCAAGGTGCAAATATTTTATTTTTATTGTTCGGAAACATGTTTGCTTTGTTTGTGTTTTGCCACCCTGTTTATCTTGAAGCACTGTACCCACCTGCTAGAATCCTAGCTAGAGACCGTATTGTTCAGAAATAATTGAGAAGTTCCAAGGATCTTATAATTCTTCAGCAGTCAATTTGATTGCATCATTCGCCTATAAGACCGCGACAGACGGTGGCGAACATTCTGTGCAGTGTGCAGCTCTGTTCTTTGTACAGATCCCGCTAAACTGCTCAGCCATCGTGAAACCACACTTCTACGCTTCAACCGGGCCAGTTCGCCGGTATCTACACTTTGACGGAGCTGCGAGGCTGCCTTCACTGACTCGTTGACGCGCCCATGGAATCAAATCGCCGCAAGAATTGCCGTGTCCGGGCTTCTCCGGCAGATAATAAACGCTCCGACATAACGATCTTCACAATCGGTGGCGAACATGCTGTGGAGTGTGCAAATCTGCTCTTCGTACAGGTAAGCGATATTTCTGCTTTATTTAAAGGCGAAAGCATTAAACGTCTCAGAGAGTGAAGCCGGCGAAAAACGGCACCTAAATTTCTATTGGCTGAGCGAAACGGCACCTAAATTCCCAGTCGCTGAGCGAAACGGAACCGAAACTTGCATTCCTAATAAAACACAAAAAAGAGCACAGCAACGCAGTGCTTCGTCACGGAAGCCGCCGGGTACGCTCAAGGTCAAAGCGGACGCGCCTCAGAAATAAAACGCAAAGAGAAGCACAGCAACGCGATGCTTCGTCACTGAAGCCGTTGTGAAGCCGGCGGGGTTCGCCGCTCCCACGCAGCGGGGGAGCGCGATGCCGCCGCGAAAGGAAGAGTGGGTGCGCTGCTTGTAGGAATGCGCTGCGTGTAGGAATACTTTCGCATTCTTACACGTCTTAAGTGTCTTCTCGAATTTTATTTGCGCGCCCATGCGCTAACTTTTGCCACCGACTGCAACTCGGGTCATTTTTTAGTAAGATCTTTCACGTTTGCGGAAGATTCAAGTGACAAAACACCCAGGTGACGCCTGTTTGCTTTGTGATAAAGCGTTGCCAGATGATGGTGAGTTTTTGCATATGTGTTGAATGTAAATTTTATTATCCCCAAGGAGAACCCTCAGAGGTTCAAAGACCAATATTTCGATCAAAAGGACTCTCTTTCCGAAAAAATAGGCGTTGCCCATGATCAAACCTTGGAGACACATAACTAGGCGGGAGAAGGAGGGACTGATGTAAGTTCGGGTGGTAAAAAATATTGTGCAGAAGACAAAACAGGGAAACGTTACGACGAGTAGAAAGATCGTGAGATTTAAGGTGAGCTTTAATGGCAGATGCACTGGGAAAACGTGAGTAACTCCGGTGATTTTTTGAGCTACCTCAACTAACTATATTTTCTGACTCCCCGGCCTTTACCCTTTCCAGTATGGTATTTGGTATCGCGAAATTCATATTAGTTATTGTGAAATCGGCAAATGAAAATGATGCAAAAACCAACATTCAAATATACCCGCACTTTTCAGTGCCGTGACGTCAGTGGCAGGCAGGCTTGCCAGTCGAGCAATCGGTCTAAAAAATGAAATATGCCAATCATTTGATCCGTGCTGGCACGCGGGTACTGGAGCGAGCTTCCAAAGCATTGATTTGACACCATGAAACTGCTTGGAATCAGTTGGAAACAAATGTTACAGCCCAAAAAGTGAACCCATGCCTTCCACTGACGTTAGTTTTTCGTTGTTGCCAGTAGAGACTTTCAGTTTGAAAAACACGGTGAGGACCAAAATTCTAAATTCAATAACTTCGTGAAAAAAAATTATTTTGACCTAATATTTGGGATACTATTTTAGCGATGTTGTTTGGCGAGTTTAGCAAAATTTTAAGTAAATCGGGGACCATGAAGAAATCGCCGGATTACCCCTTTAAAGGGGCGATACAACAATTTTTGTACTTTGCGCATATACCGCTTAGAACGGATCCCTGACGTTAATGACCTATAAAACACGCGTTCGTTTTTCACCCCACGCCCAGAGCCAAACATCTGATAGTGATATTTTCCCCTATGGCTTTCACTTATTTTGGTTAGATCGAGTTTCGAGAGGAGGTTAGGTTGCTCTTCTGTTAGGGACGCCCTTTCATGCACGTTCATTGAAGATGATCATGATTGTGAAATGGTTTGGGCTTCCATAAACTTTGGTTGCGAGTCAATGCTGTTGGAGGAATATACATATGTTCTCAAGCTATTGTCGACGTTCTTTAAAGGCCTATTCGAGTTTCTTCAAACCAAAACTAAGCAATATTCCCGTATAATACTGGCTGGTGATTTTAATTTGTCAGATATAAACTGGCACAAAGGTGATACCCTAAGGAAACTGAGAATATTTACAGCTTCTTGATGATGTTGCTCTTGACAACAATTTAAGTACAGTAGCTGAAATTCTCACGTCAAATGGTAGCGAGTCGCTACCTCCTTTTGTATTCCTATTTCAGATCGTTAAAAAAGTGTGCTTTATGTATCAGTCGCAGAAGGCATATCTGACCATACGATAGTTGTCTGCGATATCTTTGCTTCGCGGTATGTGTACGTAGAAACCGAAGAGAAACGCGATCGTGATTTCACTCAAGTAAATGTTATCGCCATTCTGATTCCTTGGAACTATCCCTCGATAGATGTCTTGTGTTTCCAGAAAAAAAGGCGGAATTGGTAGATAAACTCTAACTTCTATGCAAACAAGTCGTTCTTACAGGTGTCGATAAGTTTGTCTCGAAGAGATCAGTCAAAAAGACAAAGTCCGTGGGTGATGCGGAAAATTTTACATGTAAAACGAGAAATAAATAGAGTAGAAGGATTCCGACCAAGTTTAAATATTTTGCTTTCTTTTCACCGACATCAATTACGCGCCCTAGTTGGCATATCCAAATAAAATTACTTAAATATTAAAAGCACAACCTCCCCACAACAATCCCAAACAGGTTTTGGGCGCATTTCACAAATCAAGAGTGTAATACTTAGTCATAACGGGCAGACGCTTGTCGATAAACACTGCATAGCTAGAGAGTTTACTCATTTCTGTCCATCTGTGTACGCTAGAGATAACTCTGTCTTGCCATCATTCACTAATAAAAATCGTAGGATCAGTGACTTCGTAGTCTCTACAGATGAGATCCTTGACAGCCTTCAACGGATAGACAGTCGAAAGTCGTTCGGCCATTAAGGAATGCGTAATGCTTTCCTAAAAATAGATGCCGAATGGTTTTCCCAGTTTCCTTACGTGATTTACCATCCCGGTAAATCACGGCTTAGGTGCAACAAGATTGGAAAGTAATAAATCTGCCAATATATAAGAGTGGAGAAAAAAAGAATGTTTGCAATCATAGATCATTCTTTTTGTTGAGTACGTGTGGTAAGGTTCTTGAACATTTTAATTTCAAGCATATCATAACTTTCTAGAATCTACAGTGTTTCTAATAGATGAACAACACGGCTTCCGTATAAGGTGCTCGGCAGTGACACAGATCCACACGGTCCATAATTTTGCTACAGTAGTTGATAATGAAGGTCACATCGAAGCTCTTTTCTTAAATTTTGCAAAGGCGTTCGACAGGGTTTCGCATTGCAAGTTAATGCATAAGCTGAAGCAGATGCTAGATAATGATTGCCTCCTGAAATGGTTAGACTCTTACCTTACCAACCGCAAAACAGTTCGTGTCTTTGGGCAAAGCAGAATCCATTGAATTTTCCGTTCTATTTGGAGTACCCCCGGGCTCAGTACTCGAACCATTGCTTTTTTTTAATGCGAAAGCATTAACTATCTCATGGAGCGAGCCGACGTCATCATCTTTAAACCATGCAAAACGGCACCATAATGAAACCACGCGCAAAGCTAACCAGCGGGAACTTTTACACTTCGGTCCTATTGGCTGGCGCACGCCGACGAGGCTCCCATTGGCCCTTGCGCGTCAGTTTGTGTGGTGTCATCCGGACTGTGTTATCGCACTGTTGTTTTATCACCGATCACCGCGTTCGCTCGCCTCTTATCGGCTGTACGACAAAATTTTAAATTCTTCTAACTGAAATGAAGAACCGTAAAGTTCCCAAGGAATATAATAGCTGCCGACTCATAGCACACACGGCAGTTAAAATTTCGGTATTTTAATTAATACTTTTTATCCCTCGAGACATTCAAATTCGGCCCGCTTTTTGCCCCTGTAAAGTTAGCACTCAGCCGTGAAGCAAGAAGCTTGCGGCCAAGTTACCTTTATAGGCTTATCGAAAAAACAATTTGTACGATGCGTTTGTAAGAGCATATTGACTAAGAATGTGACGGTTATAATATGACTATATAATAATTAGATGTTTAAAATCAAAATTTGTACCCTGGATTTCAAATATAAGCAATTGTTATGTAGGGTCAGAAACACTTGCATTGTATATATTTTGCTTTGAATTTCACTGTGCACGTAAAGGTTTAGCTCGGTTACATACACAAACTAAACAAAATTCTTTCAGGCGTGTATAACTAGAAATAACTGGAAATATAACTAGAACGGCGCGCCGCTGGCCGTTCGATTGTGTCTTTTTATCTATCTTATTTTATTTATACATATATACGCGTATAAAAAAAGAACACAGCGAAGGCGACGTTGAGAGGATGACACACCGGGCGACGGCGGTGCCTCAATCTGAGCCCTAGTTCCTGGCAAGCGGCAGCTCCTACTTTGTCTAGGCGACCTCCTTGCAGCCTGATGCTCCGACCCCAGTGGACCCCAGTGAGCAACAGCGTCATCTTGTTCTTGGGGCTCCTTCATGCACCGATCGAACGGCGTGCCAGATCCCCATGGCTCGCTGCTGACCCGCCCAACCCACCTCCACGAAATCTGGACTTCTGCGAATCGGAGTGCCATCGTCCTCAATACCAACAATCGATGTCGTCGTCATCATGCATGTATATACTCATCACATTATTATGTTCACTAGACGCGGCACCGCGGGCCTCCATGGTGCTGGCTGCTGCTTTTCCGCGGTGCAGCTGCTCTCCAGAACCAAATAAATAAAGACTAAAAACTAAGGAATAAAGACAAAATGCTTTGCTGACCAACAGCAGGTAGCGCCTTAACAGAAAGAAATATAGTGTTTCTTCGTTTAGAGGATGCAAATTCCAAAACCACACCATACTAGTGGCGCATATTACTGAAATGACATACGCAATTCAGAAAATAATAGATTGTCTCTTTAACGCAAAACGGCAAAATACACATCATTGGAGAGATTTTTTGTTTCTAAAAGCCAAATTCAGAAACCTAAACTAAGGTAATGTTTGCTGACACTCGGGGTATATCGTGTGCATCGTTTCAAAAAAGTATCAAACGAAAACACCACGCAACACATTTGACGTTGTTTCACATCTCGAGACACTGGCTTCCACTGGCGCACCGACCGGCGGCGTAGCATATCGCGTAGTCGTGAAATGTCTACGACTGATAATGATAATAACTTATTTGCCCCCGCAAAAAAAAAAAAGAAGACTCGGCGCAGACCTCCTATCCGTCAGGGCTGGATTCGGCGCTGTAGGCGTTCTGTCTAATGCAAATGAGCGGAGTGGAATGTATTCCCCCTGGTAAAGTGTTTGGCCAGACGCAAACGGTGAAAAGGGTGGGAGGTCGGAGAGATGCACAGGAGAGGAGGTTCAGATAGCGGTCGCGCGCTTCGAATTCTCCGTTTATCTTGCTCTAGGGTGCCTACATGTCTGTCTGTTTCAGGGTGAATACATCCACTGCTGCCCTGAATGTGCCAGCGCGTGACGCTCTGGCGCACTCGGTGCGCGACTTGGGCGGTAAAATGGCGTCTATGCATTAGCCAAAGCTACGCGCTCGAGCTGAGTGACACCGGATTGCGCGCACTTCAGAATGCATAAAAAACGATTGGTCGGAAAAATAGCTGAGATGTCACCTCTAAAGCTAAAGCGCGCGTGTGTATGAAGGCACTCTATTTTGCTCAAGGTTGACACGCCACGTGTCGTGAGAATCGGGAACTAAAACAGCGTGTCTCAGAAATCTGGCCATGAGGTGCTGGCGGTGGTGCGCCATCTAGGTTTTACGTTGTTTAGGTTATCCTAGTTCCAACTAGCTGGCATGGGAAGGTAACGAGCTCTAGTAAGTACTGTTTAATAAAAAAGAAACACGATCTGTTCTATATTTAACAACAGGTGGTCGATCAAGCGTGTGTCCTGTAGGAAGCGCAGTACCCCATTAAAGAAAAAAACTGACTTTCGTCTAGGTCCGTCTGGGAAGAGGATATTGACTGTTGCTCCCAAATTGTTCTTGCCGATTTGTTCATACAGCACTGTTCGTTTTTCTGCGTATGCCGGGCAGACGCGGCGAATGTGGTGCACCGTCTCTTCCTCGTCGCTCTGCGAGAATTCAGGCACACATCGTCTCCCCATTTTGACTAGAAAGACATTCGTGTTGGCCGTGTTTGTGCGCAGGCATCGCACAAGGGTATCCGCCGCCCGAGATAACCCAGACAGTGCACCATTTGGCAGCACCGGCTCATTTCTTGTTTCGCACCAGCGGACGTGAAATGCCACCTGTGTTGGATTGTCCTGTGAAGGTATAGTCGGTATTTCCAGGTGAGCAACTGCAGCCAGCCTGTCTGCCTGTTTGTTCCCTTTGGTCCCCGCATGTCCTGGAATTCACAGGGGCCACACTATAGATCCGCGTGTTTCAAACGACGCGAGTGTATTTCTTGGAGTGGTCGTTGCTGGGTTCCCTCACCTTGTCTTGGCAAATGGAGGCCGCATCTCGAGTCAGTGAGTACCATCGTTCCCACTTTTGACATTAAAACCACGCCCCTCCACCAAATACCTCCAAACCCCGATACGGCCCTCGGGTCAACTAAACGTTGGGAATTGAAGAAATTGCCAAGCAACCCGAGGAAACAAAAAAGAAAGAGGGCCTCACACTCATCCTGGACCATCAGAACATTGGTTCACTGTTCCGTCTTCAGGACACAACAAAATCACAAAGAAAAAAAAAAAAGCTCTGTGTAAAATGTTTGAATGTTTTTTTTTTTTTTTTAAGTTGCGGTGCGTGCGATAGACTTTGGACACTTTTTTTTTGAGGTAGGATCTCAAGCACTACCGTGAGTACCACCAATGGAGCAGCACCAGAAGAACCCTGTTTAAACGGCTATGGAGTGTGAAGCGCAGACGTGTCGTGGGCAGTATCAAAAGTTTTTGAATCTCGCGGTAATGGGGATCAGATATCGTGGTTTTGAAGTGACGCATTGTGTCATCGCGGGTAGTCAATTGTCAATCCGTGTAGGGAAGCGTTATAACAGGACGGAGAAAGAGTTGGCTAAGGTACCCAAGTATTTCTTGAATTTGAAACCTGCGAGTCTTCAAAGTTTTGTCTTCCATTCATACAGTAGCGAGAATGGTTAGCCCGGAAGAAAAGGTCGCTTTCGTAGATCATGGACCCAGCAGGATGGAAACGATCATAGCTGAGACGTACCCAAAGGACAAGTGATGGATTAGAAAAGTCAATACGGTTAAAAGGGCGTCTCGGACGAAGTCGTTAATCTAGTTGAAAACAGGTAAGTCTGGACGGTTTGCAGTTTTACCTCTGGCAGTATAAAGAAAGTAGCAATGGAATCATTATTTTCTGACTGGGTAAGGAATATTGTAAAGTTGAAAAGAAACATTTGCGCATTCCTGAGTAAGGGTAAATTGAAGGATGCAAAAAATACTCCAAAATCCGGGAGACGTCATAATTAAAATAAGAGCACTGACTTGACACAACAGAAGAAACTATTTCGTTAGATGTTTCGCCTCGTATGCGAAAATGCAAGGTTCAACCTCAAGTCACCGCTATTTATCAGTAATGTCCGTATAAGCTTCGTGGAGAGGGCCGCGGTTTTTGTTACACACGGATGTGTCCCTGTGGACGAACCACGATTCTAGAATGCAAGAATTCGCTCCGTTGGTCTGCGCCCCAACCCTCCTTTCGAACGAAGGTATGTTTTATTTCTATGTAGTTTCCCTTTTTACTAATGTTCCTAACGATCTAGCCATTGATGTCGCACGTGAGCGTTTACTTGATGATCAAAGCCTGGTAACACGCACGTCACTTCACGTTGATGATATTATTTTGCTTTTACGTTTTTGCTTGAACCAATGTTTCTTTGCCTTCCGTGGAGAGACGTATCATCAGGTGAACGGGTCCCGGTGGGAAGCCCGGTATCTGTCAATGTTGCCATTCTTGTTATGGAGAATATTAAGGAGAAAGTGCTGAAAAAAGTTGCGTTCCTGGTACAGTTTTACCGCCGATATGTGGATGACACTTGCGTCATTCTAGGTAAAGGTCATGCTAACGATTTTCACCGAAAGTTAAACAGTGTTCACCCCGCGATACGGTTTTCTTGCGAGGAAGAACAGAAGGGCAAGTTGCCCTTCCTGGATGTATGTTTAATGAGGACAGGCGAACCAAGCCCCAGGATTGAAATGGGTGTGTACCGCAAACCATGTCAAACAGATCATTTTTTTCGGATGATTTGTCTCATCACCCAGTGCAACACAAGAAATTAGTAGTGCGGTCGTTTGTACGCAGATCAAATACTGTGCCATCTAACGAGCTCAATGGCGCAAATAAGATGACTCATTTACAGGGAGCTTTGAAGAAACGTCACTACCCCAAAGCGTTTTGTTGACGAGGTTAACAACTAAATGAAACAAATTTTGCGACCGTGCAAAAGGGAAAGAAGAAAAAAAATGTAGTGTGCATCCGCTATGTCGAAGGAGTCTCCGAACCTTTGAGCCGCGCTTTGAGGCCCCTTGGTATTCGAACTGTTTACAAGCCATACAGAACTATTGGAAATTTCGTTTCCAAACCAAACGACGGAACCCCGGCGAGCGTGCAGAAAGGCGTTATCTACAATATCCCCTTCAGTGAGTGCCCAGCGTCCAACATTGGTGAAACCGGACGGAGGAGAGAGACCAGGCTCGAAGAACGCAAGCGTGACGTCAAGTACGCATCTCACGCGACGCGATTGAAGACTGCACTTGTGGACCATGCGTGGACAATGCGGCATTCTTTCGACTTTGCGGCCGTGACGACCTCGGCGAGGGAAGATAGAGGGGGGCACCGGAAACTCCTAGAATCATGGTTCGTCCGCAGGGACACATCAGTGTGTAACAAAAACCGCGGCCCTCTCCACGAAGCTTATACGGACATTCCTGATAAATAGCGTTGGCTTGAGGTTTAACCTTGCATTTGCTTTTTAGCTACTGAAGATGACTCCCACATGGGAGACGAAACGTCTAATGAAATTGTTTTTCTCTTGTGTAAAGTCGGGGCTCTTATTTTAATTATAAAATGAAGGATGCAGCAAACTGTCTCAGGAGCGCAACAAACTCAACATTAAGTATCTAGTTTTTTCTAAAAAACCATAAGGCTAAAATGCCTCTTCGTGCGGTCATCAATAATGAAGGAACATGGCAGAAAGTGATCTCAAAGTTTCTTCAACGAAGGTTGAGTTACGCATGATTGGAGAAGTCACGGTATGTACCTTAGAAATTCAAATGAATTGACTGACATTTTGAAAACGCATCTAGGGAGGTATTATTTAGTGCTATCGATGGACGCAAAAAAACCTGTACTATTCCCTAGAAAAGGCTCGGTTGTTGCAGAGAGAGAGAGAAAGAGGCATTTGAGTTGAATTTTGGAACATTTCAATCAGGTTCAGGTATACCATCGGTAGAAAGATTTTTTAACCCTTGCGGAGTTTCATCTGACGTCAACGGTACTGGAGTACGAAGAAACGATGTACATAGAAAAAAGGTTCTAAATAATGGGCAAACGCCAACCAATCCATAAAAGAAGGTAGGGTCCCAACGTTCCTGTGCCAGCTCGGCACTTTCTTCAGTAGGGCTATTTAAAAGAAAAACAGCTTCTTTATTTTCGTCTGCAGTGAATGTAAAGCAGTATCTTCGTTTTAATATGGCGGTTAGTTTTCAAACCAGGTACGGTACCTTCGTTTTCTTCAGAGATGGTTAATTACAACGAAAAACAGCATCTTTTTTTCCTCAATGATAGAAGCCTCTTTCTTTGGTGTTTCTTTTAAGTGTCGTAGTCAACTGACGTATGCTGAGGGCAAGGTGCCGGTGGATCGGTTAATATTTCCGGGTGTGGTCTGTATGTGCCACGACTCAATAAAGAGCCGCTCGCGCCAGTTAGTTTCTACATCCAGGATTCAGGTATTTTTAAAGTCGATGCGGTGGTCATTGTCGTCGCAGTATTCTGTAACAGCGCGACGCTCTCGGTCAAATTTGAATACGCCATTCTTATGTTGGCAGACTCATTCCTTGAAGTTTTTAGTTTCGCCGACGTATGAAGTGGAACACTCAGCACAGGGAATTTGGTACACAACGCCTTGTGCTTTTTCTCTTGGTGGACGGGCTTTCGGACGAGGCGTTAGGCGCCCAACTGTCGAAACAGGTTTGTGAGCCACCTGAATATCTTCTTTGTCCAGCGCACGGGCCAGAGTTACGCTAGTTCCTTTTATATAAGGTACATAGACGCGGAAGCAAGGGCGGGACTGCGTACTATTTTGTGGTTGCTGAAGACTTCGACCAAAAGGACGGGCAACACGGCTGATGAAGCTGTTGGTGTAGCCATTCTTCTTGAGGTCGGCGATGACAGCCTGTTCTTCACTTTCTTTACCTTTCTCTGAGGAGAAGATATTCCGAGCTCTGGACAGCAGGGTCGCAAACACCGACGTCTTTTGACTCGTAGGGTAGTATGCGTCAAACCAAAAGGTAATATCCACTGTGGGTTGGCTCCCTCTATACAGTAAACTTCGTGTCTTCACCTACTAGCTTGACAAACATGTCAAGAAACGGCAAAGTGCCGTCTTTTTTACGGTCTAGTGTAAACTGGCTGACCGGCTTGGTAGAGGACAGGTGTGGTAGAACTTTTTCCACCTCTGATACTTTTACGATACAAAAGCAATCATCGACGTAGCGTAGGAACACTTTGGGGCTAGCCGGGAATGACTGCAGCGCCCTTTGTCCGATTGCTTCCATCGTCAGGTTTGCCGTAGTAACAGAAATGGAAGCACCCATTGCGGTTCCGTTGGTCTGGCTGAAGAACTCTCCTTGGAAGCTGAAGTAGGTGCTGTGAAGGCAGAATTCAAGGAGGCAGCATATTTCATCCACGCTAAGGCAGGTTCTTTTGTTCAGGTCTTTCTTCTTTTTGAGAGCGTTTCTGGCTGTGGCTACTGCCAGGGGCACTGGAATGCTTGTTAATAGTAAAATTACATCGAATGACACTAGACTGTCCTCGGTGGTGAGCTTGACTTCCAAAACGAGGTCAACGAATTGACCGGCGTTTCGTAGGTTGGTTGGCGTTCTACCGACTCGAGGGGAAAGGGTGCGATGGAGGTAGTTGGATAGTGCTCGAAGCGGTGACGTTGTAAAGTCCACGATAGGCAGTTGGCTTATGGACCTTAGGGAGTCCCTAGAAACCAGGAGCACAGCTAGTTTGGCATATGAGCCGTAGGTAAAGGCTCTTTGATCCTTAATGTTTCTTAAAATTTTCGCCAGGAGTTTGTTCAGATTTGTCTGAACTTGTGTCGTGGGGTCATTTTTGAGTATCTGATAAGTCGAGCTATCAAGATCTCCCACCTTTCTTTCGTAGTGTTCCCAACCTAAGACGACCGTCGAGTTGCCTTTGTCCGCAGCTGAAAGCACAATCTTTGTGTCATCTCTTAGCTGCCGTAGTGCTGTCGACTCCTCTCTTGTTATCTTGGATTGTTGACGTAATGGCATTTTCGACAGAAGTCTGACCGTTCTCTGCCGGACCCGTTCCTGAGTGCTTGGGTTCAGAAGCGAGATGCCGTAAATAACCAACTCTGAAGAAAACAAAGGTACCGCACCTGGTTTAAAATCTAAGCGCCATAAAAAAAAACGAAGATACAGTTCTGAATTCACCGCAGAAGAAAAGGAATAAGCTGCTTCTCTTTTACATAGCCCCCTGGAAGAAGGTGCCGAGCAGGCACCGAAACGTTGGGACCCTACCTTCTCTTAGGTATTGGTTAGCATTTGCCCATTATTTATAACGTCTAACCCAAACAGGCAGACGTCTGGCGGAATGATCACCTTCACATACAAAAAAGGTGCCTGTATAAGGTCGTCAGGCATACCGAACTTAGCGGGAGTCTACCAACCAAAACTTCTTGGGTCGTGTTGTGCATGATAAACTGCAGGAGACCTCTCGGGGTGTGGCAATCGTGTCAAGATATTTAGACGAAATCCTGGTAGGCACGTTTACGGACGTTCTATCTGACACTCTAGAAGGTATGATAAGATAAACGGCTCCTGAATTAAAGTTTAGCGTGGAAAAAAAACTAGAGGAATATGTACAGTTCCTAGATATATGTATTCACGCGAATCAAGGGTTATGTTGGGAACACGGAAAAAAAAATTCGAAACCGGTGTTGTCAAGAATGATTTGTCATTCGAAAACCGTAAAGGTTGAGATTGTAAAGTTCTTGGTCAGAAACGGATTAGAAAGGTTGCGCTGATTATATCACAGGATCGGTAGAAAGACAGTGGAAAGGATGCTCAATGTAGGGTATGATGACGGTTTTATCAAACGGCAATTAGAATTATTTATCAAAGACAGGAGAGAAACAGAACAGAATTCAATAAACCGCTTTGATGTAGTGCCATATTTTTATATTTCTGACAAGCTGAAGGCATATGCGCAGAAGTCTGGAGTGGACATGGATTCCAGGTTAAGTAAATTGACGCCATTTCGAGAATGTGTGAGTGAGTGCAAGAAAGGCCTATTGGGAAAACTCGGTATGTTGTGTGAATGGTGTTGCGTATGAAATGCCATTAGGGTGTGGGCTTATGTACGTTGGGCAGACATCAAGATGCATTAATGACGCATTAAACGAACATAAAAGAAACGTGAAAAACAATGCACCGAACTTTTAAATCGTGAAACATATCTTGAATGTAACAAGTGCACAGCGCTCCGGTCAGAGACGGAAGTCATGGAGAGGAACGATGAAAAAAGGGTGCTAGGGGGAATAAGAGGATAAAACCTTTAGGCAGTTGATTAAGGCAGGCTCTGTTTCCCCCAAGGCTGAGTTGGCCCGCAGGCTGTTTTCGGGTTTGGGGGTATTTGGTGGAGGGGGAAAGTTTCGTATTAGAGGTTTGTTTATTGTCTGTTTATACCTTTATATGAGACATATTAGGGCAGAGATTTCTCAGGGGACATGGCCGAAGGCATAAATGCCTGACGGGGCCATGCCACCCTTCTGGCAGCAGCGGTAGCAAAACATGAAACAAATGAGTGATAAAATTTCACTCCAAACTAAAAATCTACACAAAACAAAACAAATACATCAATAAACAAAATAACGTGAAAGGAAAATTGCTAGTTATCATCCTACACATTTTTCTTAAATCACATCCGGTTTCATACCCCTGTGAGCAAATGTTCTTTTATAATATTTTTATATTGATAGAGTGGACGTACGCAATCTAATGTAGCTAAAATGTACGGGTGCTGGTTTAAATTGTCTGGTATCAGAAAAGTCAACCTCTGGTTTCCATAATTCGTTTACGAACTCAATGTTGTTAATAAATGTCGCCTTAAAATATACGGGCTATCTTTCGCGTGGTACTTAGCATGGAACACTATTTTATTGAGCTGAAATTGCCGCCGAATTTCAGTTGATACTTTGTATTTATGTAGATCTCTTACGTTGAGTATTTGGTATGCCCTAAAATATGGTGTGGCACTTTTAAGAAGTTGTATGTTACCAACTGCTTGCAATGCTCGCTTTTGTATGGATACAGTATTGTCTAGATTTGTTTGGGATGTAGTTGACCACACTACAAGGCAGTAGCTTATGCGGGATTGCACAAGAGCGAGATAACTTATTTTACGTTTCACTTCTGTTGCAATAAAATATCTTAATCTATATAAGACACCAACAGCTCGATAAAGACTTGTTCTTAAAGGATCACTATGTGGCGTCCATGATAGGTTTTAATGGAATAAAACCCCCAAGAATCGAATCGTTGAAGATGGTTGAATATAAGAGTCCTGGAAATCTAATTGCAAATTGGAAGGTCGTATCATTCCTTTCGGTGTAAAAAGTAAGCACTTTGTTTTTTCTAGGTTTAAATAAAGTTTATTCGATCTAAGCCATAAGTCTAATTCCCGCAACCACTGTTTTGCCTTTCCAAAGAGGTCGTAGATGTCCAAGCCCGAAAGAAAATATGTGTGTGTTCTGCATATAGGACTATATTTGAAGTGCCATGTATGTTTACAATGTCATTAATTTATAACAAAAATATTATAGGACCAAGAATGGACCCCTGAGGAACCCTATACCTTATGTACTGAACGTCTGACTTTACTCCATTTACTACTGTAAATAGCGTTCTTGTAGTGAGGTAACTTTTAAACAGTGATAAGGAAATACCGCGTATTCCGCAAAACGGAAGTTTCTGTATAAAAGTATGTCATGCTGAACGCAATCAAAAGTCTTCTTAAGATCTAGAAATACACCAAGCGTGAATATTTTTTGTTCTATGTTCTCGAGAATTTATTCTTTAATTCCAAGAAGTGCAACTTCTGGTGATTTATTTTTCTCAGAACCAAATTGTTCTTTTGCTAAAATGTTATTGAAAGTCAAAAACTTAGCAAGTCTTTTATTTATAATATGTTCGGCTATCTTTGCAAAGACTGAAAGTACAGAAATAGGTCTACAGTTTTTTAAGTCACTATTTGGGCCACCTTTGTGTATAACCGTCACACGTGCATGCTTCATTTTGTCTTGAAAGACACCCGTAGATAATATGAAGTTACAAACGTGCACAAGTGGAATACTGATTGTGTCGCAAACGTCTTTTAACGGTTTTGGTTTAATGTCATCTGCCCCGGAGGCGCAATCATTTCTTAATGCTAGAATTAACTCCATTATTTCACATTGGTCTGTCGGATATAAAAAGAGAGAATTTAGAGAGTTTGTCAAAATGAACTGCTCGCATGGTATTTCTACGCAGTTATTTAAAGGAGCACCAACAGCCACAAAGTGCGCATTGAACAGATTTGCTATCTGTTCATCCGTCAGCGCATCATTGTAAAATTGAACTTTTCTTGCCGAGGTTTTTTCGAAAATTATATCGTTTACTGCTTGCCATATCATGCGGGGATCTCTCTTAACTTCTGAAAATGTTTTCATATAATATTTGCATTTTGCTTTTTTAATTATCTGAGTTTAGTTTATTTCGGACTTTCTGAAATATGCAAGGGTCACTTTCGCTTCTCGTTTTTAAAAATATTTGAAACAGCTTGTTGCGGTTTTTAATTCTTGCATATAATTCATGAGATATCCATGGTGTTCGAGTTTTCTTATGCCTTTTACGTATCTTTAAGGAAAAAGAGGTGTTCTACGCGGACACAAAGAAGGATAAAAACACGTCATAGGCTGTGTTGGCATCACATTCTTTCAAAACCTTGTCCCAATCTAGGCAGGAAATAATGTCTTTGAAATGCTGAATGTTTAGGAGGGATGTTTAGAATGGAAGGGGAGAATGATCTTTCTGTCCAAGTTTGAAGGAAGATGAGTGTCCCACGTAGCACACCGCGTCGGCCGGTATCGGGACTACGCCGGCCGGTCCTGGTAGCTGGATGGCGGTGCCCGGCCATGGGCGCCGGTGAGCTACCGGCCCCGTCCGGCGTCGGGGTTTCGTCTTGCTCACTGGCCAGTTCAGCCGTAGAAGTTACAGTGACTGGCCGACATCGGGTTTTTGCTGTCTTTGCTGGCCAGTCTTCCGTGGAGGTTCCAGTAACCGGCCGGCATCGGTATTTTGCTGCCTTTGGTGGCCAGTATTTACATGGAAGTTCAGTGATTGGCCGGCATCGGCGCTTTGCTGTTCAGGCTGGCGAGCCCTTCCAAGGAAGTTCAGTTTACTGACCGGCATCGTTTTATTTCTTTTCCCTTTTTCACTATGCAGTCAAGTCATTCGATTCTGACGAACTGCTTCAATTCATGAATAGCGAGTGGAAATGTTTGCGTTGATCAATCCTTCGTAAATGAATGCCGACGCTGGCGTATTTAATCCCAGCATGGCAAGGCTGACGAATTTTATCGCGAAAACTCGAAAAAAAAAACAATGCGGTGAGGAAAATTTACAGTCCAGGATTGGAGAATCTGACCACCTACGCCACGAAAAATATATGTTACAACGGCGAACGATACTTTTTTCAGGAAGGTAGTTTAATTTGATGTACTATACTTAAGGTCCGGCGGTATACGCACGTGTTTGGCTCTGATAAAAAAAATAAAAATGGTATAACAGAACCTCCAAATGAAAAAAAAACAAAAAAAAACACGTGGCATGATTGAGCACACGTTTGAGTTACAAAAACAATAATAAACATTACTTTCCAGAAACTAGAAAAGTAAGAGACATGGGCGTACCAACCGGGGGGGCACGGGGGCGCTTGCCGCCCCAGTTATCAGAGAAGGGGGGGGGGAGGGGGCAAGGCTCGTGTTTTGCCCCCTCCCCCCCCCCCCCCCTCGAAAAAGCCGCCACTGGGCAGGACAAATACTGGCCGGCGAGGCACAAGGGATACCAAGGGCACCGCCACCCGGCACTGGAGGGGGGGGGGGGGGGCGGATTGCCCCCCACTCAAAAACAAGTTGGTACGCCACCGGTAAGCGATGTGTTGATTGCTTATGACGCTACGACAGGTACATAACTCTCCTGAGGTCATTTTATTGGTGATTTTAATCGAGTGTTAAAATATGCTATTGTAGGCAGGAATCGACTGTGTTCTGTGGTAGTTACAATCATCTAACAGAAATATTTTAAATGTTCACATAGCCAAACGATATCTGCCTCTTTGATAGCTTATGTTAAACGACATACCGTACCAGAGAAACGCGAATATAAAATCTTTTTTTAACGCAAAAACGCGAGAAACACCAATGCGTTGTGGATGTTCACACTGCCGGGTTTGTGAACGCGACCCCTTGACGCTACGAAAACTAAATGTTACAACGCCGAACGATACCGTTTCTGAAAGCTAGTTTAATTATCCGCACTGTACTTGAATCTCAGAAATAAAAACGTGTTTAGGCCTAATGAAAAAGTAAAACTGCGGAGCGCAGCCGGCGATAAGTAAAACCAGGCGGCACGCGGGGGATAGCACTGATCTACTAGAACGAAATAAAATTCTACTTTCCGGAAGTGAGTAAATTGAGAGATGTGCTTAATACGTAGCGCTCTGTGAGCTCAGCTAAATAACTGCCTTAAAATAGCGGTATTTTTGTTACAATTTTGGGTGAAGATGACCGCTTTCAGAAAAACTTCGGCTGCATCACTGCGGCGGTTTTACCACTTACTCATTTGTCATTTTCCCATTTCGCTCGCAATATGCCCATTATTATTACATTCCGTTCTTCGTTGAAAGGACTTGCGCCGTTTCCCTACTACACTGACCCACATATTAGCACGGGTGCAGTAAATAATCCCGGCAAAACAAGAGGGCCACTGTTTGTGTATCGCAACAATTCAACCTTGGGCTCGCACTTTTTATTTTCACTGTCTGCGTGATTGTTACCCTAAATCACGGTGCCGACGACTGGCAAAAACATAAAAAAAATCATTTAAATAATAAAAACTAATAAAAAAAGGTAACAAAATGTAGCTGCTTCACGGTGTTCGAAGCGGGGTTTAAGCCGCACGTCCGGAGGCCTCCTGGCTCGTGACGACGACCATTCCCCGAAGTGAAGAACCCAGGGGTCCAGTGGAGGTGGGAGAATTGGTAACCTAACAAACGGTTTAATTACATGGTTGCGATACAGTCGTCAAATCCGAGAGAACCACGGAGCAGCCTCACCCTCCGCCTTATATAGGGTCCGTTTCTTCCTCTCTCCGCCAGGGCAGCAGGTGCGAGTAGCAAACCGCCGCCAAGTGCGTTGCAGCTAAGACCGCCGCGTCGTAGCCAGAAGTGCGTCGTAGCCATGGTTCTCCGCAGTTAGGCCCTGCCTCTCTCCCCTTCAAGTGCGATGTAGCCAAAGTTCTCCGCAGTTAGGTCATGCCTCTCTCCCCTTCCGGAGCACACGAACCCACACGCACACACACACACGTCCCGTTGACGTCACGGACGCGTTGAGACTCGTTTTGGGCAGGCTCCGACAGGTGGGCGACCGTCCTGAACACGTCGTGACTCGTTTCCGCAGCGTTGAAACTCGGAAGAAGGTCGCCGAAGGTTCCATTCTTAACAGCCCCTCCGGGGCCAGGGAAACCTCGAATGGCCGGTGATACAATCGCAGGCCTGAAGAGGCGGGCCTGTGGTAGGCCTTGAGAAGACGCTGCAAGCACCAAACAAACTCCAAAACCTCTTACAACGGAGGCATTAGCGGAAACGTCCCCCACAACCCCACGCCACACCGCAGTCAAACGCTCGGAATCCGCCAGAGACCCGCCAGACTGGATTACGGATTACCAAAATTTGATACAATTACGGGTATCGAGACCCCCTGTCGCCAAAACAAAACTCATTTTTCCAATGAGGTCACAATGAACAAAATACAAAAGACAAAAACTCTTCGCAATTTGTGAGGTCCTTTTTGGGTTTTAACGAAGTGCCCCCACTTAGATCCTCATTCCCGTGGACGACGAAGACCTCTGAGATCATCCCTACTGTTTTTCGTGATGTCAGAAAAATCTGCTCAACCCATCAGCATTGCCGTTAAATTTGCCTTTCCTTTTTCTTACGCTGAAGCCATAGTGATCGATTTTCACGTGATTTCTAGACGTGAAAATGCGGTCCTTATAGCGCCGATAAAACAATCCGCCTTTTTCATGCCCCGTCACATTGGTCCTAGCAATCTCCTGAGCTGTACCGCGAAACCCTGACACACAAGGGTCGCTCTTCTGCTCGACTGTCAAAGACACTCTGTCTACTCGTAGCAGAGGACCAAAGTTACGTGACGCCGGAGCTACGAGAGATCTTTCACTGATCCCGTCTTCCTCCGCCTTTTTCGCCGGCGCGTTGGGACGGCGTACGCCTTCTAGTGCTACGAGGTCAGGCTGTTCTACAACCTGGTCCCTCTGATCCCGGTTTTCTGCCTCCAACTCTGGGAGTGCTTGCTCCCCGTCAGCTGCCTCTGGCTCTGGATCACTCGTCAACAAAGGGGCGACCTGACGCGATTTGGACCTCGTACACGACTGAACTAGCCATTCTCCCAGTTGTTGACCCCTTTCGCACAGCAGGAAATCTGACCGGTTAGAAAACAAATAAGGATACTCCAACGGGACCGTTTGCGAGACAGCCGCCTCTGTCACTAGCTCTCCGAACGGGCCAGTTATCCTTACTGTCGCCATAGGCAGACAGACACTGTGCTTTTTGTGCAGCTGCTTGATCCAAACTACCTTTCCAGTAAAATCGGAGGTCGTTAGATACGACGGATGAACAACGTCCATCGTCGCTGCACTGTCCCGAAGCACCCTGAACGGCTTTCCGTTTACATGGAGCTCGTGAAGATAGGGACGAAGAAGCTTCAGGTCCCTGTCACTACCGTTCACGTACGAGAACACAACCCGCGGTTTCTTACATCTGGCCGCTGTGTGTCCCGGCTCCTGACAGTTGTAGCACAGGAACGGCTTCCTTGCCTCGAACTGCCTTGTTGGGCTTTTCCGCGCCTCGTCTCCGTTCGAGTGTTCTGCGCTCTTTTATGGGACCTTTTGTCCTGCTTCGGGCTTCTCGGGCCCGTTTTCTCGCGAGCCGTTTCCCTGTCGGAAGGTCTTGCGCTGATCGCTCCGGCCGGGTTCGCTTTCCTCTCCGCTCAGCTTTCTACGCGTTGCGTACTCTTCGGCTAGCTCAGCGGCCCTTTCGACAGAGTCGACTCCCACCCTATCCTGCACCCAGAGCTTGACTGACTGCGAAATGCTACGAAAGAACTGTTCGAGGCACACACATTCGACTACCTTGTCTCGGCTTTCGTTCACTTCCTCGCTCTTGAACCATTCTATCAAATTGGTTTTAAGCCTGTACGCGAATTCCGAGTAGCCCTCACTGCTCTTTTTGGATGCGTTTCTAAACCTTTGACGGAACGCCTCGGCAGAAAGGCGATACCGCTTCAAAAGGCTGGACTTCACCTTGTCGTAGTCGTCCGCGTCTCCATCACTAAGGCGCGTGACAACCTCTGCAGCCTCACAGGGCAACAAAGTCAAAAGCCGTTGCGGCCACGTTTCTGGGGCGAAGCTCAACTTCTCACATGTCCTCTCAAAGTTAACTAAGAATAGGCCCACGTCTTCCCCAACTTTAAACGGCTGCAGGAGCATCTTCATTTGATACGACTCGGTCTCACTTGCTCGTACCGGAGCCCCAACTCTACTGTTCTGCGAGTTTAATCGCTGTTGTTCAATTTCGAGCTCTAGCCTTTTCAGCGCTCGCTCCTCTGTCGCTGCACTCTGCGCTCGTTCCTCTCTCGCTGCAGTCTGCGCCCGTTCCTCTCTCGCTGCAGCTTCGCTCTTAGCGTTCTGAAGCAGTTCCCACGCAATTTTAATTTCCTCTGCTTCCGCGCTCTCTGAAATCGCGTTACTGATCTCAGATTTCTTCATCTTTTGCTCCACCTCCACACCCAATTCTTCACATAAACAGAGTAAATCTGTTCTCAGTAACCTCTTTAGATCCATGATCGCTGCTCTTTAGCTTTGGCTTTGTTCAAAAACTTGTCGCGAGGTTGTACCAAAACCTAGCGCACGAGTCAAAACCTAAGGACTCCCAGCAGTTCAAAATTAATTACCCATAATCTGAAGCCTGGCGAATCTCAAAGCAAAGTCCAAACGCTCACCCACAGATGTAGCACGATGTCGCATGGTCCGATCCCAACCGCTGCCAACCAGTTCTTCGAGGCGGGGTTTAAGCCGCACGTCCGGAGGCCTCCTGGCTCGTGACGACGACCATTCCCCGAAGTGAAGAATCCAGGTGTCCAGTGGAGGTGGGAGAATTGGTAACGTAACGAACGGTTTAATTACATGGTTGCGATACAGTCGTCAAATCCGAGAGAAACACGGAGCAGCCTCACGCTCCGCCTTATATAGGGTTCGTTTCTTCCTCACTCTCCGCCAGGGCAGCAGGTGCGAGTAGCAAACCGCCGCCAAGTGCGTTGCAGCAAAGACCGCCGCGTTGTAGCCAGAAGTGCGTCGTAGCCCTGGTTCTCCGCAGTTAGGCCCTGCCTCTCTCCCTTTCAAGTGCGATGTAGCCAAAGTTCTCCGCAGTTAGGTCATGCCTCTCTCCCCTTCCGGAGCGCACGAACCCACACGCACACACACACACGTCCCGTTGACGTCACGGACGCGTTGAGACTCGTTTTGGGCAGGCTCCGACAGGTGGGCGACCGTCCTGAACACGTCGTGACTCGTTTCCGCAGCGTTGAAAATCGGAAGAAGGTCGCCGAAGGTTCCATTCTTAACAACGGTGATTCGAACCAAACCACATGCTCAGCAGTACGACGCTCCAACAAACTAGGCTACGGTCGCCGGCTCGGATAGCGTGCCATTACAAGGAGTTTACTTGTCTGCTATTTTCGTTTGCGGCCATTGTACCAGTAGTTTCGTATTTAATATTTTGCTTCGTGTTCAGCACATATTTATAATATTGTGGAAATGTTGACGTGCGCAATAATTTATTAATACTATGTCTTTTATGAGTTTTATAATGCGGATTGCAGAAGCTTTATTTCAAGCGTGATGAAGATACGAATACAAACCGATCGAATCAACAGCCTATGTTTCGCACGTTTTTCCAGCCGTGTGTGTTTGCATGCCTGTGTTTTGTGGTCAATTTTCCGATTAGTTGTGATACGTGGAGTTGGCCTTAGTTGCAAATGTGTCCGTTAAAGACGGAAGCGACTGTGAGACGTGGAACTACGTCAAATCCGCTCAGCAGCCAAGATCACGGCACGCGACCCGAAGTAAGTTCGTTTCTTTGTTCGTTAGGGCTAGATTATTCTTTCCTGCGTTCAAAAGGCTTGTTTTGTCTGTAGACCGCTTGCTTTTACCAGTGTTACTAATTGTGTGCGAATGGTGTTATGCGAGGCTGTTTTTCTTCTTTTTTCCCCGATGCAGAGGCTGCGTACTATTTCATGGTCCATCGGCAGCGGCGGAACTCTTTGGGACACGGAGGGGGGGTGGGAGGGGGAGGAGGAGGGGTAGGGAGGGGGGGAAGGTGATTGCCTTTTTTCCCCGTATTGTTTACTGGTTACTAGAATGTCCGGAAGAGCGCGGTGCCCCTCCATCGATGAAGCCACTCTCCGTACTTGCGTGCGGAGAGCTGGATCCGACAAAAGGCAGCGATTGATAGATCGAGAAACCCGTAGCTTCCGCCGCCCAGTTGTCTGCAAACGACTTCATATTAGCGATTCGTAATCGGAAAAGAATTGCCAAAAATTGGTGCCGCGATGAATTCACCCCATGTTGATTAATGCATTAGCATAGCACTTCCAATCGCAAAAATGTGTGCCCGCGAAATAATTTTTGACGCCGGCACTTAAGTAGTTTTTCGCGAAATGTCGAGCTCTAGAACATCATTTGCTGTACACATGTTTCGTATGATCCAACGCACCTGCAACAAATTTTAAACCTCCAGAAACACTCAGGCTGCTTTAAATGATGAAGCATTTATTCTCTTCCTACTGTTTTTTTTAGAGGCTATCAAATATTAATTACAAGCTTCTGGGGAAATTTACAACCATGTCCTGAATTAAGGTAGTGTCTCGACAGTTTTTAGTATCTATATTTGTTCAGTGTAAGTATATAGTGTCAGACATACCTCACCCAATCCCTGTTTTTTTCGTTCGGAACTGCCTTTAGCGAATGGTGTAAGTTGTAATTGCTTTTAGTTTTTGCATGATTGTAGTTAGGTGGTGAGCTGGTACTAATTGAGCGCCTTGACAAATAGTTTACAAGAGGTCAAGGAGACAAGGAGAGCAACACGTAGACCTCATGCAAGCGCAGATTCAACTCGCATGAATAAGAAAAGAAGAAAGAAATAAAGGATGCGGAAGGAGCTCGAGCACAGGCCCGAGTGGAACGCGCTGATTTACCTGTTAGCACGACCAGATTTAAAAAAAAAAAAAAACAATTTCCATGTCAGTTAAGGTAACAGATGGATGGCTAATACATAAACACGGCTCAATCTCTCTCTAAAGTCTATGATGGATTTTCACCTACCTATGCACTGTTTACACGGCTCGTGTATGTCATCCTTGGGACAAACGTGAATAATTAGCAGATACTACGAAAAGCACACAAGAGGATTATTTTAGGCCTTTATTATTCGTAGTATGGGTGACCATTGTGTCCGCACATCCGTTTCTTACCTGAGCTGCCGAGGAAATCATTTTTACAGTCTTATGCATATGGGCGAATTGGCACGTTCCACTTGGACCTGTTTGAACTTTTGCTAAAGCTCCTGCGTTTTTTTTTTTTTTTGCTTTTGTAGTTTATGTGAGTTGGGTGTCTGCAGTCATATGTAGTGTGTGTATTCCTCTCCTTTATTCCTTGTTTTTTGTGTGCTATTTTTTCAAAATGTTCAATAAAAATAAACTCGCCACCGTTACTGCATGGGAAAGCTGTGGGTAATTCTAGAGTGTCTGTAAAACAATCTACCTGACATCTTTGCCTCATGCCCCGATTCCTGAAGCTCAAGTTTTTCGAGTACAGCCTTTCTAATTTCTCTCATCCTGTTCTTTTAATTTGTGTTCAATAGATCGAGTTTCGGATTTGCACCAGTCTACGTCTTACGTGTTCCTGTCCTTTTGTCCTTGTCGTTTTGTGCACTTTTTTCAAGTTGGTCCATGATATTCTTTTTTATATAATCTAATCTGTGCTTTCATCTCTATACTTACTGCAGCCTTTCCCAAGTAGAAGTTGGTATTGACTTTCACCATCCTGATGCGAGTGTCCTGAGACGACACAGGATGACAGTCTCCTCTGCTGAAGTCCTGGCTTCACGGAACACTGCCAAGGCTGTTCAGTGTAAGGTGATATATATATTGAGCAATATAATAGCAACTTATTGCTGCTAGGATTGTTTTTAACACAGACTGCGTTTATGGGTTGGCCTTTAGCAATTCCGATGCCACTGGCGTGGAATGAAAGCGTAGGGGGAATTGTGCACTTAATTCATAAGCGGAATGCTGAGTTTACAACATAAGTGTGTTGCGTTTCCTTGCGTTGGGGGATTGGTGGCCGAGGCTAGCGCAAACTAGCTCAGAGCACCTGGAGCGAAAGCTTGCACTGCAGAACCCAGGGTTTCGGGTCCAATCCCCACCCCTGCTCATTTCCATCTGGATGAGCATCGTACCGGCCTGCGGTCGCATATCACTGCTGCGTGGTGCAGGTTAAAGACCCCAGGCTAGCAGTCGTACTGCACTGGCTAAATTGCTCATCTACAGCGAGCGACTCGTCGCAACTTTGAAATGGCTGGCCAACTAAACGCTGTATAAATATGCACACAACCCCAACAGAAGTGTGTCACTCGTGCATCCAGTATTGCTGTGTGTGTTGTTGTATTTGTATTTGGTATTTGTTTATTTAGTGTTCTCAATAATGACTGAAGCCTTCCCATTGGTGCGCTTGTTAGTAGCAACACACAAACAAATGGCGAGATTGGTAAACAGCGCCACTCTTGCCGTTTGCCACCACGCCCATTGGTTTTCGGAGAAGTTTACAGTATTGGTCTTGTGGCGACCGAGGACTTCCCCAGGAAGACTCAGGCAGGGCCAGGCCAGGACAGGAACCGCAGGCCGACTCCAGGCAGGAACATCAGGAGAAGGGAGGGTGTCTCACAATAAACTCTGTTTAATTACATATATACAGAAGTTTCTACATCGTCCAAGAGCACACCTTGCGACCTCTCGTTTTCTCTCTTTATAGAGTCGCTGTTGATGCTCCAGCGGTTGGCAGCCAATGGTCGCCGAACTGCTAACGAACGTCATGTTCAGGCCCCGCCCCCACTCATGCTCTCGAGCACGCACGCACATACACGCACACACTGCAGCGTCGGACGGGCTTCCCAATCCGGCGCCGGGGCACTCTTGACCTCGATAAGCCGCGCCAGGAGCCGGTGACAAAGGGTCCGCTGTCAGCTCGTGAGACGTTGACCGTGATGGAGATGATCCCCTCATTATGCGGAGTCGTGGCTCAGGAAAGGATTAGCGGGATAATCCGCAAGTGGCGCCGGACGAAAACCACTGAACGTACTCGCCCGGAAGTCCCGCCGCCGGCGTCGTCCCCCGGAATCCTCTCCCTGCAGTGCAGCTGGTTCCTGGATCGACTGACCCCCGCCTCGGGCCAGCGCGATTACAGCCAGAGAGAAGAGTTCAGCTCAGCTCCGCTCCCAGGTGTGGCGGCGTCAACATGGCTCTGGGTGACGTGTTCTGTCCCACATGATAAGCAGAAGAAATAGCACAAAATACAAGAAAAAAAGCGAAAGACAAGACAAAAAGAAAAAAGAAACGAAAAACAAAATGTAAAAAGGAAGCTTTTACAAGTCATCCCTCTCCCTCACTGCTATCCTTTAGATATAAATTGGAGCTCTTTGGTCCACAGCGCTATGTATTCGACTCCTTCGTTCTTCTCTTCAACGTCTGGATTGACTTTCCAGAATGTAGCCGTGTTTACATGAATGCGACATAGTTGCATCGAATCCAGTTGTCGCATCAATGCGGTCATGTAAACGGCATAATGCGCAAAGAAAGCGCATCACATTCACATCGCTAGACAGAGGTGGATCGAGATGGCGAGTGCGCATTCATTCAGTCCATGTAAACGGAGGTCGCATCGCATTTTGGAACGGGGAGGATTATGGGAAGGTGCTCGGGCTGCGGGAGCGAGTGAACAGCTGAGAACATGGCGGCGGCCAATCGCGTCAGCGGCGCGGAGAGCGGTCCCGTATGGTCGCCCGCAATTTCTTCCCGAGAACAAACGCGAGCTTTTATTGCCATCATAAGTAAGAGGAATATAGCGGAGCTGCTCGGTGAAGGCGGCCCCCGTCCAAGCCTTGCGAGGTACGACTTGCGCGTCCGAAGGGGTCCCAAAGGCTTCGGCGCAAGCAGAAACGACACCGAGAGCTCTGAGCACTGCAGAGCACTGCATGGTAGCGCAGAACGAGCAGCTCCTACCTCGGTGCCGTTCCTGGCCCCGCAGGAGCCTTTCGGACTCGGGGTCCGGTTGGTCCGGTCGCGATCGGCGAGGTCTGGAGACCTATGTTGCGCTTTTTGGACTCCCACGGCGACTAGGGAGAAGGAAGTGACGTCAACAATGCAAAAAACGAAGATTGAATGTTTCTTCTGCGGAAATTCTTCATCAACGACTCTCACTAATCAACATCCAATCTGCGTTTGCTGCGTTGCTGACGTCACTTCCCTCTCCCTAGTCGCCGTGGGAGTCCAAAAAGCGCAACATAGGTCTCCTGGTGTGCCAAAACGCGGAGGCTTCCTCAAAGCGTGCGCACACACGTCGCCTCTAGTCCAGAGTGGCCTGGCGGCCCGGGCGGCTCAGCCTGGAGCCCTAAACGGTTGGATTTTGATGTCTCTTCCGTCTCGTAGCTTCTTCCACAGCACCGAAGACAGCGGGCACGATCTTTACGTTCACTGAACGCGTCGAAAGGTTGAAAGACCTGCTCGTGCGATGCACCGGAAAACATGGCGCGGCTGGTGCCGGAACTGTATAACTTCGAGCTTTGACATGGTGTGGCGCCACCTTCTAGTGCGCATTCATGTAAACGTTGCCGCGTCGGCTTCGTTCGAAGAACGAGTGGAGTCGATGCGCTGAAGTCGCTTTCATGTAAACGAGGCTTGTGATAAGCAGAAGAAATAGCACAAAATACAAAGAAAAAAAAAAAGCGAAAGACAAGACAAAAAGAAAAAAAGAAACGAAAAAAAAATGAAAAAAGGAAGCTTTTACAAGTCATCCCTCTCCCTCACTGCTATCCTTTAGAGAGAAATTGGATCTCTTTGGTCCACTGCGCTATAGAAGGACTACTTACTCACTTGTCCTTCAGATGCTTTATTTTTTGCACTTCCATTATATCTCTTGTCAGTGGGTCTCGACTCTTACCTATTACGGAGCAATTTTAAAAATGTGCTACAGAACCATAATCCGGACAGTGGATTCCCAAATGTCCAGTGACGACTCTGTGGGTGTTTTAAAAATGCTATTTTAAACAATTATTCAAACACCTGACAGTCTGGCCTACATAAGTAGTGTGGCAAGGAGTATGTAGGCCAGACTGGCAGGTGTTTGAATGATCGTTTAAGGGAGCATTTTTATAACACCCACCGAGTCGTTGCTGGACATTTGGGAATCCACTGTCAGGATTGGTTGCGTAGCACATTTTGAAAATTTTTCCGTAATAAGTAGGATTTGAGACCCACTCACAAGAGAAATAATGAAAGCGCAAAGAATAAAGCATCTGAAGGACAAGTGTGTAAGTAGTCCTTCTATAGCGCTGTCGACGAAGGAGCTCCAATTTCTGTCTAAACGATAGCGGTGAGGGAGAGGAATGAATTGTAAGAGTTTCCTTTTTTCGTTTTTTACTTTTTTTCTTTCTGTCTTTGTTTTGTCTTTTGCTCTTTTCCATTGTATTTTGCTGCTATTTCTTCTGCCTATCACGTTCTGGAAAGTCAATCCATACGTTGAAGAGAAGAATGAAGTAGTCGAATACACAAGAGTGGTAAGTTCAGCGCATGTGCTTGTCTTTCTGATTATCTGATGTGTGATTGTTTCTCTGCACTGTCACCGTAGAATATGCAAAACCGAATAATGACATTGGCATATTTGTCGTGCCAAACCCTGTCACACTTGTTCCGAACTCTGATCTTGAACGAGATCACAATACCATCGTTTCTGGTGTAGTGGCACGGCAGACTCAGTTGTTTTGCTTTAGTCTTTGTAAGGGAGACACTGTAGTTCGATTGTACTCATCTATGGTGTAATAGATAGCACCATATTTGCAGAGCTAGTCTCTGGTTTTTGTAGTTCCATCAAAATATATTTTAGCTTTTAATTTATTTGTTATTGCGCTTGTAAATTTACAAGCTTATCTAGATTGAAGGCAGCAAATATCTTGCCAGCACCATGGTACGCGTTTGAAGTATATTGCGTTAACATAATTGAGCCAACTTTTGATTCTTATTTGTCAGTGCCTCTAGCAAATTGTGCATGTTAGGATTGCTTTTGTTTGTTTGTTTCACATAATCGACAGCACATTTTTCACCTTTCTACTCAGTGCAGCCCTCGCCGTACAGAAGCTAGCATCGACTAGGCCGAGTTGTTCCTGCATCACCAGCTTAGCCAAGGTTCAAGTCCATGGCAGTCTGCAAAGGTTGTTGATGGTAAGCTGCCTTATATATACAGCTGTGTAAGAGCAGCTTGTCCTGGGTGACAATTTAAAATGCATTTTTATGTTTGAGAAAGTGAAATTTGCATGGGCATACTTGCAATGTGAAACCTTACCAAGTCTGTTCTGAAGTCATCCTCTTGAGATTTCAATACAGCCGTTTCTGCTGCACACACACTGACTACTTTAGCCAGATAGAGACTAGATCCATATGAAGGTAAACAGGTGATTATCAACTGCTCGGTGCTGTCCGTGGTGACGTCCCCTCCTTATCAGATGACTTACCTTACTTTGTTCGCAAGGCATTTGAAAAGGAGAGCAAGTCAGCTGCTGCATGATGCTCCCAGTACTCGACAGTCGACGATTGCTTGTTCACCCTCATATAGATCACGACTGTACTTCAAGCTCAGCAAATGTGACACTAATCTCATTCGGGCTAGCTGTGGTGTGCTGAGCGGTATGTGTAGAGCTAGTTGTGTACACACAGTGGCTGTGCGGTATAAAACACTTCCAATTGGCAGCTTTAGTGCAGTCTTGTGTAGTCCCATTCACGTTTTGTTTTGGCGTGCATGTTATGTGTCCACACTTTTTTTTCCTCGTTTACCGACATTCCTAGCTGTCTGCAAGGAGTGAGTGTGAAAGATGCCAGCAAGTCTCTAAAGCTGTATGCAGTGCAATGTTGGTGTATTGTACAAGCGAGGAAGAAGAGACTGCACGTTTTGGAGTTGTGGCTGCGACATAGACATTATATAGTTTTAGCTGAGCATCTTTACGGCCCGCTCTGCTCAGCTGGAAAGCACGTGCATGCACACAACGCTCAGTCAGCAACGACCAATCGGAGCGCAGATGCAGCTGGAGCAGACAATTCCTGCACCCCAAAGGCCACTGCCGGCTGAGTGTGATGCGCATGCCTGGTGGCTTTCTCGCTCAGTGGTTGAGCGGAGCGGGCCGTAAAAAGCGCTCAGCTAAAACTTTTTCTGATAGGGGGTGTCTTACGCATAGATATTTCAGGCAGAGGGATGGCCGACATTGCTCACATCAATTCTCAGTATGAGCAGCTGCTCATAATAATACGGAAATTATTATTCAAACTTCCTCTACCCCTTTCTGACAGGTTTCGAGACATGTGCTCCTGGCAGTATTGTCGGGCTAGACATTATTATACCCAGATCCACATCAATAAATTCTAAGATGAAGTCAGTTGCCACATAGCTTGTGCAAAACTAAATCTGGATCACACTCCTCCTTCCTGTTTTCCACTGTATTTAGAACCTTGTCTCAGTTTGTGATGGAAGAAAATTGACCAGATAAACCATATTACTTAGAAACTAGATGTCCCATACATACAACCTGAATCTACCAACCACTGTGCACTCCCATCCCCGTTCTACACTGAATGTAGAACGTGGATGGGAGGGAGGCTTTATCGTAACTGAAGGGTTGGGCTATGATTTATTTTCAACTATTTTTAGTACCCGTTTTAAATGGACCCCGCTACGACCAGAGCCTTATTTCAAATAAAGAAGGCTATCTGTTCCTTTCGCATCCTATTTATTTTCAGCACAAAATGCGATAAGTAATATGCTCCAGTATCAAAGAGGAACTGGCAATTATTATCACAGACAAATTCATTTAAATATGCAATCACTTTTTGTTTTCATTTGCATCTGTTCTAAAAGCGTTAGCGGCTGCTCCATACCAGTATTTTGAATGCTACAGAACCTGCTACAAAAGGTTCAAATGCTGCTTTCATCACTCTGAGCTGTATATGTCAAGGATATGATTTGTCATTGTCTCAGTAAGACTAATGAATCGTTAATTTATCTAAAAATGCTGGATGTGAATATCACGGACTGCGCACCTATCGTGACGAACGGCAATGTTAAACTACATGCCAACTACTCCACCAAGCTCGCTTGTCTCTCGACATGCCCTTTTGAATTAAAATAGATGATTTTGATTATGAGATAACTGGACCATTTGTGCCCCTTGGTCATCCAGTGTGTTGTTACAGATGTGTCCCTTATGGCAATCAAAGCATTTTTGTTGTGATATAGTTTCCAGATAGAAAATAAAATAAAGACAATTAGTGCATTAGCAACAAAAAGTTTTCCTTTTACATGGGCTGCTTGTCTTATGCCTCTCACCCCAGTTTTGAATTTCTGGATTATCATGTGCAGCTGGTATTGATTTACCCTGTCATTCTACTGTGGTGTCAATTCTCTTTACCGGTGCTGTAATGAAGGACTCGCCTTCCCGGGTGCATGGTCCGACTTCCTGGGCGCGTGACATGCAGCCTCTTTCATCCAGCGCACTCCTATGACGCCCATGATTACCAGCCGAGCTGTAGCTTCACTGCAACTGGCAATAAATAATTACGGTAACAATTTTGTGTGTTTAATTTACTACCCATGTATGAGTGACAGGTGGATGTGGCAGCTGCTTTACCAAAAAGGTGTATACCTATGCAAGAAATGTACTTTCATGCACAGTGCAAAATAATTGTTTACACACATTATTTGTTAAAATTACCGTTGTTATGAACATCATTTCCATTCAGGTGTGAATTGCACACAAAACCAAATGTTAGCCAGTAAAACAAGACCGGGAGCTGTGCGGTTTTAGCCTGCTAGCCTGGGGTCTTGCTGGTATCTTGCGGTGCTGGTGGTACTACGCCGGGGATTTGTACTGGCAGCAGCCCGGGAACTCGCTGGGATAAAACAAGACCGGAAACTGTATGGCTTGAGGCCGCTAGGCTGGGGTCTTGCTGGCATCTTACCGTATTTCTGGTACTACGCTGGGGATTTGTGCTGGCAGCATCCCGGGAACCCACTGGGACGCCCAGTGCCGGGCGTCCCAGTCAGTCCCAGTCACTGGCCAGTGACTGGCGATCTCACTGGCCCGTTGTCGCCCCGTGGGGCGTTTCCAGCGTCGCCCCAGTAGGATCTTGCCGGCAGACTGGTACCGCCCCAGTCCCAAACCGGCGAGTTGTGCTACTTGGAGTTGCCTTAGCGTGTCGACCGCTAAGGTTGTACCCCATCTCACATTGTGTGATGCTGGTTGTGGCGTTTGAACTATTTGTCCTTCTGTGTCGGTGGTGACGACCTCGAGTTGGAGACTATTTAGGACAATATTAAGAAGTAGACTAAATAAACGAGACAGCTGAATTTGAGACTTCGTCATGGCTATTTTTTGTTCCTTTTGCGTTTTGATCCTTTTCTTCCTCCCTAGTCTCAGGTTAATTCAACATGGTACATGTACACCAGCGTTTTTATGAAGAAATGTTTAATTTTTTATTGAAACGCTAAATATTACGTCAACAGAATAGATCTGCATAATGCATCGCCCGTACATTAAATCCGTCCATGACGTCAAGTCTCCTTGCAAACCCTCAACCCCTCCTCTCCCCCCCCCCCCCCCCCCCCCCAACCCGAAGCCTGACCCAATAATTCAACCGGGTGACGCTTTCCTTGCAAATGTAATGTCTAGTAACTCTAAGCGAAGAGCAGACCGGGCTTTGAAAAGTGGCGTGTGCGACCCTCTCCGCCCCCTTGCGAAAACCTGCACGCAAGAAGGAGGGGCGCGCAGCTTGAGGCAGCTGCGATCGTTCAGCTTAGTATAAAGGCCACGGGACGCGGGAACCAACGTCCCGCATTGGGACGTCTACAACGCAGCGTCCAGCGACTCCGTGAATATGAAGGTAGCGTTTCTGGTAACCGTGGCCCTTTGCCTCTTCGCGTCTGTCGCAGGATTGGACTTAGACACTGGTAAGTAGGACTGGTGTTGGAGACAGATTTGTTTGTTACCGACACCTTAGTTATACACTCATTGTCGCGGAGATATAATTATTGCCCTAATAGTCACCGATATATATTTATTACAACTTCAGTCACCAATACTTACTTATCACAGTTATAGTCACCGATATATGATTATTACAGTTATAGTCACCGATCTATAATTATGACCGTTATGGTCACCGAGATATAATTAATACAGGAATAGTAACCGAGATATACTACACTTGAAAAACCCAATATCTAGAAAGCGAAACGTTTATCCTTTACAGTGACACTGGAGCAAAAAGTAAAAACCGCGTGCGATCACTTCTCCCGAGTCATTTCTAGAGAATATTCAATCTTGCATGCAGCAAATATACAAATCTAATCAGGAAGTCCTACTGGCGAGCGACTTCAATCTTCAGTCGATTAATAGTACCGGGTATTTTGTGACGACATTGAATGACCTTTCAAATTCGTAATCCTGACCCTTGGCTTGCAGCCACAAATGTTTGAAATGAACGCTAGAAACCAAATGTTGACTTTTTGAACTCCAAGACCTCTAAATTGCTGGTATCTCTTTGATACGCATCTGTACACATTGAATCTCAGGCAGTAACATTACATTATGCGTTCCTTTTTGTTTACGGTCTATTCTTTCGCTTAATGAACTGTATTGTTAAAATTGTGTGTCGAGTCCATTTTTGTTGTTGCTTTCTTTTTTTCATTATTGCTAGTGCCAGTTTATTAGTTACTTATGTGCCCCGCCTGTTGCGACACTGTTGCCGAATATACGGGCTCTGAAAGTTTGGAAAGCTGTCAAGTTTGTT
The DNA here is from genome assembly GCA_013358835.2 of Ixodes persulcatus. Classification (NCBI taxonomy): domain Eukaryota; kingdom Metazoa; phylum Arthropoda; class Arachnida; order Ixodida; family Ixodidae; genus Ixodes; species Ixodes persulcatus. The sequence continues at coordinate 369,420 of JABSTQ010009914.1, forward strand.
TGCTATTGCGGTATCCATCGTTTATCTCAAATGAGAATAAATCTTTTTTTTTTCTTTTTTTGCATAGATAGACAAAGATTGATGGGATGGTTTAGGGGTCTAATAATACTGAGCTGTGGCAATGTATGGCATCTGCCATGTTTGAGGATTCGCCCAGACACGAATAAGTCACTGTGGAATCCGAAAAAGTATGTGGCGTCACGCACATGAATTTATAAATTGTTGTAAAGTGTACATATTGACGACAGCATCTTCATCAGTTTCCATGTTAAAAAAAAAGAACAAGTCATCCGTTTTTACTACATTTTCACGCAGGTTTCAGAGTAAACTTCTTCTTCAACAACCTAAAAGACGCTTAGCGTGAATAAATTGAATTCGATTAAAATATGAGATTATTTATTTTGCCTTTTCCGCGTTAATATACCTATTGCTAAATTACCCTAGCATCAAGGAGAATGCAGAGATTGGTATTCCACGCGCCGCACGTGCTGGCCACAGCAGTAGTAACGTTTCTAAATAAAATGCCTAAAACAAATTGCATCTTGCAGGCGCGTTGGTCAACGCTTTATTTTGATTATTTACGTCGAATCTTTTATGCGGGGTAGGCGTGATCGTGTCAGCGCGGAACACCAATCCCTGCTTTCTCCTTGATGCTTAGGTTATTAAGCAATAGGTCTATAGGAGTAACATCTACACCCTAAAAACATTCGTTGTTGAAAGGTTCTTCGACGTCCCAAGAACAGTTTCAGCTCGTGAAGAACGGTTTCGCCTCACACACTATCGTTATCTGGCGCAAAAAGCCGACTGGGCTATGAAGACTTCTTTCTCATAAAAAAGGAGCTTACAAGAACCATTGATAGGTTTTTCACAAAAAATCCTTTCATGAAGCGCTTAAAAAAACTTTTTAGGGTGCAAAGTATGGACAAGAAGAGGAACCCCTAAGTGTTCTTTTACGACCAGATATTTTTTTATAATGTGGTTCTGAGTCAAGGCAGAATATCTCAAATGAAATTTTGATGTTCAAATATGGAGAGGGCGTTAACTGGATGAAACTTCGAATTGAAGCAAATTGTCTTTTGCTGCAGAGGAAGCTATTGGGACAGTTCCCGCCTTGAATCTGTATTCTACATCACGCAGTAGTGATTACATCACCGCACGCTGGTCAGCAAACGTTATTTTCTTGAAGTTCCTTGGCGGTCAGGGCTGGGCAGAATTGCGATACAAATTATCACCATGATATTTTAGGGACACTTTAGAGTATCTGTATCTCTGCATCAAGATATATTTAAAAAAACACTTGTTTGTTAACAACAACGGCAACGAAAAAAACAAGAACAACAATACTAACGATACTAACAATATCAACAGCAGTAACAATAATAACAATACCAATGATAACAAGAACAGAAATAAGAATAACCATAACAATGATAACAATAACAGCAATAGCAATAACAATAACATTATCAACAATAACAATAACAAAAATAACAATATCTTAATTTACTATGTAAGTACGGTGGGATATAAGATAAAAAGCTCTCCAAGCAGCTATTCGCAACTTAACGCCCTATAGATGGCGGGGCGGTCGCTCCAAGATATTATAAAAATAACAGCTTAATTCACCATACAAAGGAAAAAAGCTGTACAAGCAGCTTGACTGGTCCTCAGCCCCCTACAGGTACCCAGCATTGGCGAGATCATACACAATAATTTATATAATACAAAGTACTTAACAACAATAAACAAACAAAACAAAACAAACGAAAGCAAATATCTGCTAGCTCGTCAACAGCAGTAACAATTATTTAATCTGAAAGAAAATAGTCCTTAAGTGCACATTAGTTGCAAGATTATATATCAATATTAGAACCCATAAATGTGTTCAATAATGTTGGCGAGGTTATTTTAACCATTTGAAGGCCATAGTCTGTTCGGGATGTTTCTACTCCACAAACATCAGAGTGACGAATGGAATATGTTACACCTTTTTTTTTTCTGAAGTGATGCTAATGGCAATAAAAAAACTTTATTTCGCGAGATTCCTGTTGATACCTTATACCAGTGGTTCTCAACCATTGATGATTCGCGGACCCCTATGTGATCGGCGGAGACGATGGAGGACCACGTTCCTGGTCAGGGGAGGGGAAAGGTAAAGGTTAATTATGATAATGATTTAATAGGTGAATATTATTAAGGGGTGGTGTGAAGTGGACTTCTCTCATTGACATATACACGAGAAAAAACACCATAAAATCGGAACGCTTCTTCTCAATCAGATAAAGGACAACTTTTATTGGCGGGCTTGACTGACAAGCAGGGCTTTTCGAACCCCTAGAATGTCTTCGCAGACCCCA